>NQII01001674.1:296991-395658 GCA_002778355.1 Clitarchus hookeri
GAATCCGTGATTTTGGTCTGCAGGCAACTATTCCACGCGCGGGAGTGCAAACATGCAGCTTCGTGCCTACTTTTCGGTCTGATCTGCCCAGAACGCAGAATTGTCGCCCCGTCGGGTCCGAACGTTCCTGTTGGAATGGTGGTGTCTAGGCTCACTGAGGTCATCCAGCGCGGAATTTCCCAATAGTACGACCGCAGTGCGGCTGCTTGCTTCAGTGGGCTCAGCCTGAGATGCCTGATTACAGTCCGTTNGGAATTTTCCAATAGTACGACCGCAGTGCGGCTGCTTGCTTCAGTGGGCTCAGCCTGAGATGCCTGATTACAGTCCGTTCATAGTTACTTCCAAACTTGCCTGAAGCCCTGCTAAACTTCTGATTTCAGGCAATTCCTCCGCCTCATTCGAAACATATTTCTATGATATCACACCAAAGGGACAACGCACTGCACTTGTGCGCATTCGATGTAATGTGTTTTGAATAAGAACAATTTCATACTAGGAATTACCAACACACCTATTTTGTCCCTGTTTTTTATTCACATAATTCACCTATTAAAGAAATATTACAATTTATAGACAAAATATATCAAAAAAATTTAACTTCGCCGAAATAGGATACCTCTATTTCAACACAATTATGAAACATTTGTGGCAGATGAAATATTTTGGAAACAGCCAAACACGTCTTACATAAGCTTATTTTTCTAAGGTTTGATGAAAAACTGTGAAAATACAGCAATTGAACTGTATCGAGCCTGATCAGGTGAAGGGACATGTTTTTTAAGACTGTCCCTTGATGGTGGTACCTAACTCGCCTAAATAAGAGCCCGGTGCCCAAAGCCCCACTTACACTGCCCCTGCCGCCGACACAATGATTTGAGAAAGTGTCAGAGTGCTTTTGCTTCACAAACACATAGTGAGTTATGGGAGTTTCGGCTTCCGGTCTCACAACACTAAATGCCATCCGGTGGCGTATATGAGGGTTCGGCGGCAGTAGTACCAGAACCTGGTAAAGAACCAGTCTAATGTCACAAAGTCTCTGAAAGTTATCTTCTGTTAAACATTTAGGAATGATTAGCTGGAGAGAGGGGGGTGGTGCGGAGAGGCACACAGGTCCCGGGAAACTTGCAGGTGACTTGTGGACGGTATTCGCCGCAGATGAGTGAGTGAAGAGATTCGGGCAACTATTAACAGCAGGTTATTCAGAGCCGATGAATGTTATTGAGGTGCGAATTAAGTAGCGCCGGAATGAAGGGGTGGGGGGAAACGGGAGATCCCCGAGAAAACCCGCCGACCAGCCGCATCGTCCAGCACGATTCCCACAAGCAAAAATCCGGGAGTGACCCGGCCGGAGATTGAACCTGTTTCGCCTTGGTGGGAGGCGAGCAGTCTAACCGCTCAGCCACCACGACCCCGCCACAGATGAGCTAAGCCATATTTGCGCCGTATTACAATTGTATTTTTTGAAATCCAGTGAGTATTCCCCAGTAGTAATTTTTGGTTGGGCCAACGAAAGCCCAGCTTTTGCTACAAGGTTGGGCCAACGTTGGAAAAATTAGTTTGGCCTGACATCAAAATGACACTCGGGCCTACGTTGGCCCAACTTTATGTTTTCAGTTGGACGCCAAGGAAAATAGAACATGTTTCCCACGAAACACCAACATTGTACTGTCTACATTGACCCAAAATATGATTTCAGTTGGACGCCAACCAAGATAGAACGTCTTTACAACTTAACACCAACATTTTATTTTTTATCTCTCTCCACATCTGGACATAATATAGGAATTATTGTGTTGCTTAAACTATGCCAACTGATAACCTATATTTTGTTCCCCAGTAACATTATTTGGTTGGGCCAACATTGGCCCAACGTTTATATCTCCCGTTTAGCCAATATTGGCATATTATGTTGGCCCNCCAGTAGTAATTTTTGGTTGGGCCAACGAAAGCCCAGCTTTTGCTACAAGGTTGGGCCAACGTTGGAAAAATTAGGTTGGCCTGACATCAAAATGACACTCGGGCCTACGTTGGCCCAACTTTATGTTTTCAGTTGGACGCCAAGGAAAATAGAACATGTTTCCCACGAAACACCAACATTGTACTGTCTACATTGACCCAAAATTATAATTTCAGTTGAACGCCAACCAAGATAGAACGTCTTTACAACTTAACACCAACATTTTATTTTTTATCTCTCTCCACATCTGGACATAATATAGGAATTATTGTGTTGCTTAAACTATGCCAACTGATAACCTATATTTTGTTCCCCAGTAGCATTATTTGGTTGGGCCAACATTGGCCCAACGTTTATATCTCCCGTTTAGCCAATATTGGCATATTATGTTGGCCCAACACCGAAATGTCCCTCTGGTTTACGTTGGCCCAACATTACTTTTATGTTGGTTGCCAACCGAAATACAACGTTTTCCCAACATAATTTTATGGTTATGTGCAAACTCTAAAGAGCAGCGTCTTCCCTCTTTCAGAAAAACATTCACACAATCATTTACCCAAAGTTGGCAATGTTTTGCTACGATGTGTTATTGCATTCCTAATGCCAACCAAGTAAAAACGTTCTGCCAACGTTGGTTAACAGTCATTTAAAGAAATTTTACACATTAACAAAAAAACTAAATAAGTGGGTTAATCCTATTATCTTTATCACGTTCCACTTAACATTAGGACATGAGAGCTCCATTGGTAGATTCCGGATTCGAGCCTGCGACCTTTGAATTAGCAACCCGACGCGTTATCCACTACACTACTGTATTTTTTTTGTCAGTCATGAAGAAATAGATATATATCAATATATTCCAGTTCGATATAGTTTAATATTTTTTATGGTTTTAACTGTCACATTTTACTAGTGTATATATATATATATATATATATATATATATATATATTCCAACTAATGATGAATACACCTCCAAAGACAGCCAGTTTATTTTTAAAGAAGATCTGAGCTAAACAAATTAAACCATTATGCAAATGAAAGTAATTATATATTGGCCCATTTAGAATAAATAATAATATCCTATAATGAAATAATGTTTGTAATGCAATGTTGTCCGAACGTAACAAAAAAAAACAGCTTAAAACTGTTATGTTCAAAATATTGCCTAAACAAATGAGGAACAAACACAGTTTAATGAAAATTTTACATCTGCTAATTCTTTGTATGTTGTAAAAAATTCATATATTTTTATTTTATTTAAACCGATTATTTTCTATTAGTGAATTTATGTTGGCTGTACAATGTTGGCCCAACAAATGTACACAGTATATATCTAATGCCGATGTTACTTTTTCCGACAAGTAATCAAAACATAAACAATAGAGCTAATATTAAATAATACATGGTTTGTGTGTTAAAAACATTGCATTTAAACAATCATACGAAAATATAGTTTCGTTTCATTAGATATACGGCAATTTTCTTTGTTGATATAATGCTGGTTACATAATGTTGGTCTAACAGAAATTTACTTACCAAATTACAAGATAATGTTTTCCGACAAGTAACCAACACATCACCAACGATGTCACTTTTAAATAAAACACTGTTTGTGTACTATAGATGTTGCTTTTAAACAACCATACAGAATTATAGTGTTATTTCATTGGAAATATGGCAATTACATTTATTGGCATTATGTCGATTACACAATCTTGGCCCAAGCAACAACAGTATGTTTTCCAAGTAACCAACACATCACCAATTAATTAAATTTATAAATAAAACATGGCTTGGTTTTAAAAACATAGATTTTAATCAAAAGTGCAAAATTTTNACCAATTAATTAAATTTATAAATAAAACATGGCTTGGTTTTAAAAACATAGATTTTAATCAAAAGTGCAAAATTTTAATAGGTTATGGAATTTTTTGATTAAGTTACGTGATTGTCTGGAGTGTGCTAAGTAATCTCGTAACATTTGTTACTACTCGGGACTTTTGGTAAGTTCTTGCTCTTTATGACTTAGTGACATAATTTTATTGAGAGTTCTATCTTATCTAACAAAATATGCATGGTAGTACCTTGTTGGCATAATGTTCATTACAGAATGTTCGCCCAACATAAAATACCGTACCAAATCCCAATCGCAGAACTCCCAACATTGAAACAACATTTAACGAACGAAGAATTTATCATAGAAAAATTATCTCGCATCTTGAATAATCTTTGTATTATTTAACGTAAAGGAAAGGAGCACTGTTTTGATTAAGAAATATTTTTTTCATAGTTTGACGTTATATGTTGCTAGAACAATACAAGCCCAACAGAAGAAAACATACCAATAAACATCAGCATGTTTCCCCACTTGTTACCAACCATTTTCAAGTTTAAAGTAATTACATTTCCAGTAGGTTGTGGTTTTTTCTGATTTAATGACATAGTTTACTTGAGAGTACTAGGTAATCTCACAAAATATCCGTGGTAGAATTTTTTCGTTGACAAATTACGTTGCGACAATGTTGTTTTAATAAGAGTGTTCCAACCCAATGTTCAGCTATCCTTGCAAACCAAAGTCCAACCGTTGGCCCAACGTATGTTGCTGCTGAGGTNGTGTTCCAACCCAATGTTCAGCTATCCTTGCAAACCAAAGTCCAACCGTTGGCCCAACGTATGTTGCTGCTGAGGTAGGAACCGAACCTAACTAACCCCAGATTTTATCTACGCATCACGTGAATCAGTGTTCTTCAGAACACATCTAGGATCTTTTTGGGTGCATCAGATAATTTGAATCATTTAATTGTGTGTAATGCTGCTTAAAGGCTGTGGAAATATCATAATGAGCGTGAATTTCCCGAATATAAAATAAACAACTGAATGTGAACTACTGAATACTATTCTATGGGGTTTGTTTTATTAGCGTAAACCCAAATATACAGTACAGAAATACCGAATACATACAGTAAATAGTTTTAGAATAATACCGAATACCGAATACATTTTCTATGGTTTACTCTCCTGTAGGGGTATGTAAAGGTCTCACAGTTTGCGAATCCCGAAAACATAAAATGACACAATTTGAATTACTTAGTTTTATTGATGAAACTAGATTTATTGGCAATATACTCGTATTTTAAGACAGGTAACTATCACATACATCAATAGCTGATAGTCTATGATTTTCCATTTCAATGTAGCAAACTTTTTGCTAGAAATTAGGGACACAAATCCAAAAATCTGTTAATATACTGAAATAATTGTCTTAAAATTTACCAGTTAATATGTTGTACAAAATGGGAGATATGGAAATTTTTATACATCAAGGATAAAAAATTCATAAACTTTTAACAGGAGCAACCTGACTTAAATTAAGTTTTCTTTATTATATTTTACTAAAAATTTCCACTTAATAAAATTGTATAATACATTTTTATTACGTAAATAGCTCTTTCTTGTGAAATAATTGCAGTAAAATGTCAATATGGGGCATATAGTCTATTCATGGTACTTCCTGCTTTTCTGAAACCCTGTAAAATTTCTACTTTCAGGCTATTACTCCGACTCGCGCAAACAAAGCTTAAATGAGTCTAGAAATTTACTCTAAAAGGACAACGCGCCGTATTCTTGGCGCATTTAATTCAATAATATATTTCATAACATCTATTTCTTACCAGGTATTAGCAACACACTTATTTTCCCCCTCTTTGTATTCATTTTAATTAAAAATATAATATTTTACTTTATAGGGTAAAATGTAGGCAAAAGTTTAATTCATATAAAGTGGTTTTATTATAACACAAAACACTTGTGATGAAGGATATATTTAATTTATAAGGAAACACGTATTATGGAGGGTTATTTTTCAAAGTCTCTATTCAAAAAGGGTGAATATACGGGAAATAGACTATATCTTTCAGATGAACAGACCTTCTGCAAGATACACTTCAGTGTGCAGTGACATGCGCCGTCGATATTCAGTCCAGACCTCATAAACTTGCTCGCTATTCTAGTTCCCCTCCCATAATTCTCGAAGCTCTAGTTATAAGCAGCCGAAAATTAATGTTATTTTATCCCTCAGGTTGGGACAGACAGCTGATTTTAACGAAAAGACTCCCACGCAAGAAGGACTTGCATAACCCACCTTCACCCTGCCGCTTTCCTTTGATTACTGGCACCGAACGATGCGACAACGTGAACACGGTTACTCACCGGATCTGCATTCGAGAGAGCCTGGGTTCGATTCCTGGCCGTCATGGTTTCGGTTTCCAACGGGTTTCCAAAATCACTCCAGGAGAAATAGTATATTCGCCGTTTTTTAACACTTTTTGAATAAAACTTTTGACAAATCAACCCATGTATCACGTGTTTGGTTGTTTCCTGAATATATCACGCATCACAATCGTTTCATACTTCTGTAAACATAACAATACAATATGTTTGGTTACATTGAACTTTTACTTATATTGCATGTATAAATTGTAATATTCAGTTTCTCATTAATATGAATAAAAACAGGGAGAAGATATTTATGTTGGTATTTCCTAGTAATAAATAGTTATTATGCAAAATATTATTACGATAAGCCACAAATACGTTGCTCTGTCTTTTTGGTGTAATTTTCTAGACTTGGTTAAGCTTTATTTCCATGAGGTGGAGGAATATGCTGGAAGTAGAACTTTAGCAGGGCTTCGGAAAAGTTTTAAATAGCCGTTAACGGACTATAACTGAAATGGTTCCTTGAATGGTCCCTTAATACAGGCACGGAATAAGTAAGAAACCAGAGGTCAAACGGCGCAACGGTTTTTCGAGGTGAGCGTACCTGTTCTACAACGCGTTGAGCGAGGCTCTGGACACGGGAAGGCGTTGGGTCCGGTTGGCTGCCGCGTACTGAGGAAGATCCCCTATTGGCTGGACTGCCGGCTAGCGAGTAGGTCGCCGGGCGCTGATTGGCCAACGGCTTTCTGACATGTTGCTGGCCAGTGACGCCATTTTGCGAGCGTGCGTGGCTGGAATTTGCGGTTTAAGCGGCTGTTTGACGTATATATGAAGACCCTACACCATCATACTTAATTTTTGGTTTTATATGCTGTTCGCGGTAAAGTGAGCACTTTTGAGGCCCTAGTTACTTTTTACTTTCAGCTATTTTTAATCCTTGAAGCACATTTTAAAATATATATTTCTATCAAATTAATAAAGACAGTGTGTATATTCCACCGCAATCAGAAGTTAACGTCTAAGGTTAAAATGAAATATATTTACTGGCTATTATTTCAAAGGAGAGGGATTTCAAAAGGGCTCACTATAACTTGAATAATCTATACTACCTTGTTTATGTTTGTAAAACTAGNTTTAAGCGGCTGTTTGACGTATATATGAAGACCCTACACCATCATACTTAATTTTTGGTTTTATATGCTGTTCGCTGTAAAGTGAGCACTTTTGAGGCCCTAGTTACTTTTTACTTTCAGCTATTTTTAATCCTTGAAGCACATTTTAAAATATATATTTCTATCAAATTAATAAAGACAGTGTGTATATTCCACCGCAATCAGAAGTTAACGTCTAAGGCTAAAATAAAATATATTTACTGGCTATTATTCCAAAGGAGAGGGATTTCAAAAGGGCTCACTATAACTTGAATAATCTATACTACCTTGTTTATGTTTGTAAAACTAGCTACTTACATTACACTGCAGTGCAGACTGAAATACGAACTCTTCCTTATGTAACAGTATTGATTTTGGAAAATTCTAACACAATTAATATCCTGACAAATACGAGTTCGTAGTTCCCTTTTCTCGCCTGCACTGCAGTTTACGGTGGAGTGGAGTGGAGGAATTTGCGTGGCCTCTCAACGTCGAGGTGTTGAGAGCGGATGATGGTGAAACTAAGTGAATGCGGAGCATCACCGGAATGCAAGGGCGTAGGAAACTGGAGATCCCCGAGGGAACCCGCCGATCAGTGACATCGTCCGGGCACGATTCCCACGTGCGAAAGTCCGGGAGCGACACCGCCGGTGATCGAACCCGGTTTGCCCAGGTGGGAGGCGAGTAGTCTGCCCACTACACCACCGAGGCCCTTGCAGTGTAAGGTCAATAGGCTATTTGGATGAAGGGGCACTGTCGGAATATACATTTTTTAATGCACAAACAAACCATAAAAACCTAGCATCCAAAATGACAGGGAAGCGTTCCTTTAAAGTACTCCGCGATGCAAGCAAAGACTGATTCCCGTCCCAGCTGCTTATTCGCCGTCCGTCACTACACCGGGATTGTCGAGTCGTAACCGCAAATTATTGAAAGAGAATATCAGGTTATTGCATGTGTGTGATTGTGAGCAAATTTATATTGGGAAACTGGGACCTCAAAATTATGTTATTTATACGCTGAATGCCCGTGATTCATGGGCATTTGACTACGGCGTAACAATTAAAATCATGAAACCAAGAAAGTAGATTTGAAAATATTTTTATCTTTATTTTAGAAGTCATGAAAAATTTTCATAAAACTCGGATTCACTTAACTATAGGAGATGAAACTCCCAATAGTGAACTTATTCGTTGTCTTGTCACTTGGCTTTCGATCGTGTTAAGGGTTAAAAAATAGGGTAGTCTTTACAGAGCATACTTTGAGCGAAGTTCTTATAGGTGATCCAGTGAAAATACACGAAGCCCAGTTAAAAATGATTAAATGTTAGATCAAATAAATGTTATATACTGTTACTTGGCACATAATGTAAATAAATAACACATAACAAATCATTTTAGTTCGGTTTTCAGATAAATTATGGAATTGCATTATAAACAAAAAAGTTTTGATCTGGCAAGGATTTATCCATTCCAGACAGTAACATGCTTCATATAAATATACTTCGCAAGCAGTAAATACATAATTATTTTGGAACTCAAGGATAAATAATTTTTTGTGAAAAAGGAAAAGCAGGCGAGGATATTTGTTTCCAATTTCTTTAGCAAGAAAATTCACACGTTAATTATTTATGCGATCTTCCTAATGCAGGAAAAACGAAGTTATCTATAAACATATCACATATTTTTTATTATTAATTACTATAAGGTATTAAAATTTTCTACACTAAACTGCTGCTACTGAAATTAGTTTCTTCTTCCACATATTTCCCGCAACACAAAACCAGTGGATCATTGGTTCAGTTTTTTGCTATTGACTTTCCCGTTCCCATATTGATTAGGTTCACTTGAATGCTAGTTTCAATATCGTAATTGTTTCTAATGGAGGAAAATTCAATCGCCGTGTAATTAGGACACTGACTTTACACAACTGTCATAAACGTTCACTCTCCGGCGAACGTCGGAAACATGACTGACGTTGCCGATATATGTTGACATTCTGGGGGTACTCCATTTCCCCTTCCCTCACTGCGTTCGTATGCTTCTCCCTATTTTAATTAAATTTTATATCACACCTTCTAGGGAAGGTGGCCTCTTGCAGTTCATGTCTAAATTGTGCTCTCCATTTAATGGGCGCTACCTCTAACACATAACACAACCCAAAAAAAGTTAATTTTTTTAGTTATACCTATTTATCAATGCCAAAACTTTTCAAATCTTTGGCGAAACAGAAATATTTGCCTTTCCGCAGCAGTAGCGATATGCAAGCATATTTATCCAGAGAGGTTTTATCTCCTACCGGTTGACGCTATAAACCCTTCACAGACAACTGACAGCAAGGGGATGAAATCGTTTGAAACGTGATTTTTTTTTTGCCAAATCTGAAGATTTTAGGATAAAGAGGGAAAGCGGCTCTGATAAGAGAAAAGAGAACACTCCATGCAGTTCTTAATAAACCAATATATATATATTTCAGAGTTCTGGTAAAATTACTCTTAAAAGATACACAGTACAGTGGTAATGCTGATTTTGTACAACATTAAATATATAGCAGCTTGTTTTCTTTTCGAATTGAGTCACATGCGTTTATTTATGATTAACACGAGCCAACAGGGTAGCCTGTTCATGCAATTGTGAAATTTCGTCATCCTTGAAACCTTGCAATTTGTTTTTGTTTTCATTTTCTGTTCATCCGTGAAAATGTTTTTCTGTGCTGAACATTCAAATTTTTATTATTAACTAGTACAAAGCAATGGTCTTGTAGCCAGTGAAAATCGTTTTTAACATAAAAAAAGATGATCAGGGTTCATCATGCGGTAGGCAGGCAATCTTATTCAAGCATATTCTGTCGTGATGACTTTTCCCACCCAAAGTGTTAAGGGTATTGTGAAGATTATAATTACAGGTTACGTGCTGTTGACGTAGAGGGCAGTAATTTCTTTCTCAGGTTTGCAGATATTTTCTGTGCGAGATAATTATATCCAGAGTCAAACATGGTTCCCTTCCCACCCGAGCAGACAAGAATAGTGCACATGTTTGGCTCGCATAGGGAAGGAACCATGTCTTGTGTTACCTAATTACCAGCCTGCACTGCAACACCACTAGACTGCAGAGGCGATTGCAGTGCTATCTCGTGTCTAGCCGGAGAGTTAGCGTAGAAACCGCGCACAAGATACTTCGTGGCTTCGCTTTTTTATAGTAAAATTACGTTCAACGCTTCAACAAGTGCTTTCCTACAAAAACTTGGCGTATGATAGATATCTCTCTGGCTGTTTACGGTCAACTGAAGACTTCTCAAATAAATCTTTAAATAAAATTCATTTTCGAATTAATTGCTTACATTTAGATGTAAATATTCACTGACACGTGATACCGTAATGTTATTACGGCGTGGGTACTGTAGCACCATGTCTAAACGCCTTATAAAACTTTGAAAAGAAATAACAATTTGTTTTGTTTGTTACGCATTACATGCAAACCGACATAACAGAAACATATGCACGAACATACATCTGTGTATATGTGTGTATATGTCACAGGGACATGATAAAACCACAGATTCGATCAAATTCCTAAGGTAGATGATCAATTCACGGAAGATATTAAAATGACAACTCTGTGGGGTGATTTCCCTAAAGAGAGTAAGTGATTTGATAGAGTTCCTTAACTGTTTTAGTGAAAAGATGTTATACTTGAAGCTGGTAGCCTCGTTACCTATAACAAATTGCCGGCGAGCCTTGAAATGACAATAACACCAGTAGTGGACCTTCCTGCTGGCGCTGGGGCTCGGCCAAAGTGCGTACTTTATGGCTACGCTTTGGGCGAGTCCTGACTTCTTTATTTCATACTTTCACTAAAACAGTTAAGGGACTTGATCAAATCACTTACTTACTTTAGGGAAATCACCCCACAGAGTTGTCATTTTAACATCTTCCGTGAATTGATCATCTACCTTAGGGATTTGATCAAATCTCCGGTTTTATCATCTCCCTGCGATATGTATTTATATATTAGGGTGGTCCTTATTTTTCGACTTTAAAAAAACTACCACGGCACCCTGTCATATGATTCTCTACCCTAAAATATGAATTATTTTTAAATTTAATTTTTGAAAAGGTTTTAGAGGTTGCTAACATCAGTCAAAGTTAAAAAAAAAAAAAAAAAACATTTTATAGCCACTTTAACCACGAATCCGCCTAATTGACTCCAGCAAGTATACAAGTCTATTTTAAAGTGAAGTAGCATGCAGAGAGACACGCTTTAGTCAATCCCCTCCCCTACTCCTTTCCTGCGCCTACGCACCGAGTTTGAGCCCCGCCCCTCCGCCTCGCACTTCAGTTGGAATTCAGCCATTAGCGGGAAGACGCGCATTTTTTCCTCAAACTGTACGTACTTGATTCGACTTGTCATGGCGTCCACAAGTAGTGGCGTGAGTTTACTAACTAGAAATAACACGAACATTGGGCTTATAGACCAGTCACTACCAAATATGAATAAGTCAAAGTTTCCTTCAATTGCTGAAGTAATACGTTTATGTTTTTTACTACAAAAGCGAATAAAAGAAATCCATTCGTGATTCTGCGACTGCGGCTGCATGTGAAGTGATACATTTGTGGGGGAAAGTTGTTATACCAACGGGATTGAAAAATCATGTTCTCAGTAAAATAGAACATCACTTCAAAGAGTGTCAGAATCAAAAAAAAAAAAAAAAAATTAGAAAACAAGAAAAAAAACTTTCGGAATCATTAAAGAAGAACAAACAAACAAGATTGGCAACCAAATTTACAAGATTTGCTTGATATTGCTCGCTCTGAAGCTTTAAGTATTATGTCTATAGAACACGTTAGAAGTTTTTATTAGCACAACGACAAAAAGGTCGCCGGGGTTTAATTGGTTCAGTAGATAAAAAAGCTTAAGAAAAAGTGAGGAATCGAAACAGAAAACAGAGCATCTTAAAAAATTACGTGAACGTGAAAACACAAGTATCTCGGCTTTGACAGAAATGTGCTTACTTCCTTTCTTCTTCTACCACCAGCGAAGAAACAACTGCATCTGATTTCGAAGTCTTGCCAGAATCTTCAACAGAGCGACCACCACAAAAGCGAGCTCGAAAAGACATAATTAATAGCCACTTAGCTGCTAGCCTTGACGTCTCTAAATTAAGTGACAGAAAAGTAGCTGTGATCGTAGCATCTACTTTGAAAAGTGCAGGATGTGACCCTTAAGAGTTTAATGTCAATATATCTTCTATTCGTCGACAACGTTTGAAAAATCGAAAAGTAATAGCAGAATCCCTCAAAAGCGAGTTCAAACCTGATTTGCCATTAACGGTTCGTTGGGATGGCAGGTTAATTGCAGATATTATTGGACTTGAAACTGCAGATCATCTGCCAATTTTGGTATCAGAAAATGAGGTCCATCAGCTTCTAGCGGTTCCAAAATTGGAACGTGGAACAGGCGAAGCATGTGCGTCAGCTGTCTTTGAAACAATAAATTCATGGGGCTTGAGCGATAAAGTAAAACGTTTATGTTTTGACACTACAGCTGTAAACACCGGATTAAGAAATTGAGCTTAAGTTCTTTTGGAACAAAAAATGGAGAAAAATATGCTTTGGCTTGCTTGTCGACACCATATATTGGAAATTATGTTAGAAGCTGTAGTGTGTCTACCACTCGGACCGTCTAGTGGTCCTGATAATCAATTGTTTAAAAGGTTTAAGAACAACTGCGAAGAAATTGACCAAAGCGATTATAAAACAATAATGTCCTATACAACGTCCTCGAACATCGTGAAAATTGTTTCAACAAACATAATTTCATTCACTCAGAATCGACTTCAATTATATCATCCTCGAGATGACTACAAATAGTTATTGCATCTCACGATTATTTACTTAGGAGGAGTTCCTGAAAAAGGCATTTCATTTAGGGGGCCTGCTGATCTTCACCGAGCTAGATGGATGGCGAAAGCTGTGTATTGCTTGAAGATTTTCCTATTTAAACATCAGTTTAAACTTACGAAAAAAGGAAGAGAACGCCGTGAAATATATTTGTATTTTCACAGTCATGATATACACAAAATACTGGTTTCAAGCCTCCTCCGGATGGTCAACACCAAGACAACGACTTATAATTATTGAAAGACCTTAGAGTTTTTCAAAGTATAAATCCAATTATGGCCAAAATTGCCATAAAAAAGTGCTGGGTTATTTATGGTACTAGTTGGAAGAGCTGGTTTATTTTGCTTTTTTCGACAACGGACTATCAGTTAAGGATAAGAAAAATATGGTAGATGCACTAAAAATCGAAGGTGTAGAGGATTGTCCGAAAAGAAAATGCATTGATGTCAAACACATCACCGAAAAAAAGCATAGATGATTTTGTGACTAGCAACTCCTTACGATTTTTCCAGATACTGGGTATCTCATCACAGTTTTTGAATAAAGTTGTTGAAACTTGGGAGGATGACGTAGATTTTGATGCTGCGATGAAAATCATTAACTCTATGCGGGTAGCAAATGATATTGCTGAGCGTGGTGTTGCTTTAATGGAGGAATTTAATAAACTGATGACAACAGATGAAAAGCAAAAGCAATATTTTCTTTTGTTGGTAAAAAAAATTATAGGAAGAAAAACCCTGATACAAAAAAAATCAACCCTTGCATCCTGATTATAAAAGATTTTAATATAAAAGGTATCTTAATTTGTATTCTAAACAATAATTTTGCATGCTAAATGTTTTATATTAATAAATACAAATGAGTGATTAATACAGTGTTTATATATNTCTAAACAATAATTTTGCATGCTAAATGTTTTATATTAATAAATACAAATGAGTGATTAATACAGTGTTTATATATATATATATATTTTAATTCAAACACAGGTAGTGGCCCGTAAATATTGTTAGAAAATTGTGAAAAAAATACTCGAATAGTTTGTTAGCGTAGAAAATCATATAAGATGGTTACTCGTCAAAAATTCACTAATTTTTTTTTTCACCCATATAAGAATATATATATATATATGGAGTCACTTTAAAAATGCACTAAATGAGTATCGTTAGGTAAATGACAATACTGATATTGGCAACGTAGCGCAAATTATAATATTTGGCAACCCTACTGCAAAGTGGTCACCATACTACTTAATTTTGGTTCTATTTTACGTCGATAACCAAATTTCCTATTTAAATCTTTTATAACTCCGTTTTGAAATACAAACATATTTTGTCTAGTAAATGTTAAAAAAAATAACCGAAAATCTTAAAAAAATTTAAAAAATTTTATTCCCTTGGAATTACTTATTAATTTATCCCATATAAATGTTTTATAGCTCATTTTACCCCTACAAAAAGTTTTATTAAACGGTTTTTTTATTAAAACTGGTATTGTGAATTTTTATAATGGGCACAAGTTAATGAATAAAAAATTAATTCTGAGTATGTCAACCTAGTTTTTATGTTCTGCTTTAATACAAATAATCGTATGAAAGTAATTGAAGCTGCATGAATGATGAAGTGCTGCTTCTAATACCAAAAAAAAGGGCGTAGGGGCATAATGGTCGCCTATTTTAAACATAATGTCAAAAAGTGAAACGGAAATTATAGTTAAATTCATCTTGAAATTGTGTAAGGAACATTAAAAGTGCATCTGAGCAATTTTGGGATTGGTTATCACATAGTGTTGAGGACCAAAATAAGCATTAAACATTAATGTTTTGCTACCATGGTAAAAAAGATTTGTCGAGTAAAACAAAGTTTGTTTGTCACAAACAAATTTGTTGTTTGCGCGGGAGCAGTTAAATATTTTGTTGCTGGAATCATATTATTTTGCTGTCCATATTTGGTT
This sequence comes from Clitarchus hookeri, assembly GCA_002778355.1. Taxonomy (NCBI): domain Eukaryota; kingdom Metazoa; phylum Arthropoda; class Insecta; order Phasmatodea; family Phasmatidae; genus Clitarchus; species Clitarchus hookeri. The sequence goes on from NQII01001674.1 coordinate 312,170, forward strand.
GTCAGAAAATTGTAAGATTTTGTATGTACTGCTAAACATTTGCATGACTTTACGTACATTAAATTGTTTCCATTATGATAAAGAAAATTAAACCATTACAGAGTGTCGAACCTGGAAAATTCGCACTTGAATGTGACGCCTTAACAACCTTGGCTAACGTGATTGCTGATGGGGCTACAAAGCCTATAATAATATCAACAGGGTTTTTNGTGACGCCTTAACAACCTTGGCTAACGTGATTGCTGATGGGGCTACAAAGCCTATAATAATATCAACAGGGTTTTTCAAGTAACAAAATGGTTATTCGCTTGAAATAAGATATTGACTTAACTCTGCCATAATATTTCAAAGTTTTGCTTCAGTCAAACTAAGTAGTTGATCGTATACTTATAAATAGTTGTGTATACTAAATACACGCAGATCATGTTGGCCTCTAAATGTTATTTTTAAGTGATTTATTTCTTTTTAAGGATTGATGCAGATGTTTGGAGCAACAGTAGATTAGTTGAGTCAACAAAACATTGTTATTGTAAGCAGGTACTTTTCGATAAAATTTATTTGGTACCTGGAATTAAATATTTCTCTCGGTGTACAGACTACATGTATTAATTGGTAAACGAACTAAAGTCAATAAATAAAACTAAATTGTAGAAACAACGGTTACCCACTGTAGGTAGCAGTAGGTAACGGTTACCGTCGCGGCATAATACAAGAGTGGCCCGGCTACAACTAAGATGCCAACAACATGCAGACCACAGCCGCGAAAGCCCGCGAACTTCATTAGGTTATACTCTGAGTGAAAGATTAAGTTACCGAAACCCAAATAAATTCCCTTGTAAAGTACTTGATTGCATTCAGGATTAATTTGTTCATTCGCCTGGTCTGCTGTTGCTACAAACTTCTGCATTCGTTCCTTTGAACCAAACAGATAATTTTGAAATAGTTTATTTACTCGAACAACGTTTTGGATCATCCAATATAACCCATTTGCATTTAGAACAGACAACTGTTTTAAAACTACATTCAACTAATCGCTTTGATTCTGTCAACATTATAAACATTATGATAAATTCAAATCAAGGTTTCTGAGTGAAGAAACATTTGGTTACCTTGGAAAAATCTGATACCAANTGACGCCTTAACAACCTTGGCTAACGTGATTGCTGATGGGGCTACAAAGCCTATAATAATATCAACAGGGTTTTTTCAAGTAACAAAATGGTTATTCGCTTGAAATAAGATATTGACTTAACTCTGCCATAATATTTCAAAGTTTTGCTTTAGTCAAACTAAGTAGTTGATCGTATACTTATAAATAGTTGTGTATACTAAATACACGCAGATGATGTTGGCCTCTAAATGTTATTTTTAAGTGATTTATTTCTTTTTAAGGATTGATGCAGATGTTTGGAGCAACAGTANATGTTGGCCTCTAAATGTTATTTTTAAGTGATTTATTTCTTTTTAAGGATTGATGCAGATGTTTGGAGCAACAGTAGATTAGTTGAGTCAACAAAACATTGTTATTGTAAGCAGGTACTTTTCGATAAAATTTATTTGGTACCTGGAATTAAATATTTCTCTCGGTGTACAGACTACATGTATTGATGGGTAAACGAACTAAAGTCAATAAATAAAACTAAATTGTAGAAACAACGGTTACCCACTGTAGGTAGCAGTAGGTAACGGTTACCGTCGCGGCATAATACAAGAGTGGCCCGGCTACAACTAAGATGCCAACAACATGCAGACCACAGCCGCGAAAGCCCGCGAACTTCATTAGGTTATACTCTGAGTGAAAGATTAAGTTACCGAAACCCAAATAAATTCCCTTGTAAAGTACTTGATTGCATTCAGGATTAATTTGTTCATTCGCCTGGTCTGCTGTTGCTACAAACTTCTGCATTCGTTCCTTTGAACCAAACAGATAATTTTGAAATAGTTTATTTACTCGAACAACGTTTTGGATCATCCAATATAACCCATTTGCATTTAGAACAGACAACTGTTTTAAAACTACATTCNTACTCGAACAACGTTTTGGATCATCCAATATAACCCATTTGCATTTAGAACAGACAACTGTTTTAAAACTACATTAAACTAATCGCTTTGATTCTGTCAACATTTTAAACATTATGATAAATTCAAATCAAGGTTTCTGAGTGAAGAAACATTTGGTTACCTTGGAAAAATCTGATACCAANTAAACATTATGATAAATTCAAATCAAGGTTTCTGAGTGAAGAAACATTTGGTTACCTTGGAAAAATCTGATACCAATTATTACATATTTTTTTCCTGTATTAGAATCTGCTTGGTCCTGTACTGGAATTTATTTGCTTGGTGGTATGGTAATCGGGCCTTCGTTTGAAAATACGGCTGAAGCATTTGTTTGCAATTTTTGTTACAATTAGCATAGTGTAGCAACAATGTTTGTTAGTGAATTCATTTATGCTTAATTGATGCTTAATAATATTATAAATTAACTAAATGTAATCAAATGGATGTCTCATTCATGAATAATATTTATAAATATTAGTAATAAAAAAAAGAAAATAATTTACGTTTCTCCATAATTATAATATTTTCAGTAAATAATTTATTTTATAAGCTTTACTATGTTTTGGATTCAACAGTTGACATAACATTATCCTCTATACGGATAGGCGCTTACCACTCTTCGCGTTCTATCTCGAGAACGGTTTATTATATAACATATCGCCTTAAACCAACTTTGTAGATTTTATGCTCTACAAGTTTTGTAATGACTTTAAACATCATTTGNATATAACATATCGCCTTAAACCAACTTTGTAGATTTTATGCTCTACAAGTTTTGTAATGACTTTAAACATCATTTGAAGCATAGGAAACTAGATATTTACAAAAAAAACGATTTTCGCGACCTTTTACCTTGAATAACTTGACACTCGGACACGAGATTCTATGATACTTTTGAATTCACCTTTAGAATCCCAATACAAAGATGTATGCAAATTTTCAGCTATCAAACTTTCATTCCAAGGTTGAGCCCCTATTTGACTGGGCTATATGTGGTCGATTCACAGTTCGGCCACCTGACTTTATGATTTCAATGGTATAATCTATCCACTGTCTCTTCACGCTATTTGAATCAATTAAAATATCACCCCACATATGACGTGTTTTGTTGTTTCCAAAATAAGTCACCTATCACAAGCATTTTATGCCTATGTTAACGTAAAAGCGTCTCATTTTTCGGTAAATTACACTTTTTTAATTATACTTTATCTATAAATTAAAACATTAAATTTATAATCAGGCCTAAATTGTAAAAAAAGATAGAAAATAGGTGTGTTGGAAATGCCAAGTAAGAAATAATTCTTATGCAAACTATTATTAAAGTGATTGCTCACGAATGTGGTGCGTTGTCCATTTGCTGAAATTTTTCAGACACTGTTAAGCTTTGTTTGCATGAGACGGAGGAATATCCTGGAAGCGGAACTTTAGCAGGGCTTTAGAAAAGTTGGAAGTAACTCAGAATGGACTATGTTACGAGATATGTCTAGGTGAATGCTGGTATGGTGCCTTTAACAAAAACCATTGCTGATACCTGCACCATCCCTTCTGTTATGTGTAGATTGCTCTTCCTCTGAAGCCGGTAACCAGCAAAACGCTTATGTGATTTCCACTTACCAATATATATGTTAGTCTTATAGCATTTTTGCTGCGACCAAAGAACTCATTAATACTTTACAACAGAATTAATTTGTTGGTGACCATAAAAGTCATTTCGTGATAACTAATAAGCNTTACTTTACAACAGAATTAATTTGTTGGTGACCATAAAAGTCATTTCGTGATAACTAATAAGCATTGCGGTTGCAGAATAATTTTGTTTCCGCTACAATCTATTTTGTGATATTTCTAGTAACTTAAGGATTCCGAGTTCGCTAACATTTTTTTTTGGCCACAACAAAACTTTTTTTATCAGTGCACGCATGCAAACCCAACTCATAAGGCTTAAAATTGCAATGTCTCATTTCTTGCTGTCATTATTTATAGAAGGTGCGTTAGGTTAGTATAGGTTGATCATTCCTTGATTTTCAATAGTTAAAGAGCATAAATGTGTGGAAAATAATACATTATGCTATGTTCAATTAAGAAGGTCATATAAGTCGTTTNATAGAACATATCGCCTTAAACCAACTTTGTAGATTTTATGCTCTACAAGTTTTGTAATGACTTTAAACATCATTTAAAGCATAGGTAACTAGATATTTACAAAAAAAAACGATTTTCGCTACCTTTTACCTTGAATAACTTGACACTCGGACACGAGATTCTATGATACTTTTGAATTCACCTTTAGAATCCCAAAACAAAGATGTATGCAAATTTTCAGCTATCTAACTTTCATTCCAAGGTTGAGCCCCTATTTGACTGGGCTATATGTGGTCGATTCACAGTTCGGCCACCTGACTTTATGATTTCAATGGTATAATCTATCCACTGTCTCTTCACGCTATTTGAATCAATTAAAATATCACCCCACATATGACGTGTTTTGTTGTTTCCAAAATAAGTCACCTATCACAAGCATTTTATGCCTATGTTAACGTAAAAGCGTCTCATTTTTCGGTAAATTACACTTTTTTAATTATACTTTATCTATAAATTAAAACATTAAATTTATAATCAGGCCTAAATTGTAAAAAAAGATAGAAAATAGGTGTGTTGGAAATGCCAAGTAAGAAATAATTCTTATGCAAACTATTATTAAAGTGATTGCTCACGAATGTGGTGCGTTGTCCATTTGCTGAAATTTTTCAGACACTGTTAAGCTTTGTTTGCATGAGACGGAGGAATATCCTGGAAGCGGAACTTTAGCAGGGCTTTAGAAAAGTTGGAAGTAACTCAGAATGGACTATGTTACGAGATATGTCTAGGTGAATGCTGGTATGGTGCCTTTAACAAAAACCATTGCTGATACCTGCACCATCCCTTCTGTTATGTGTAGATTGCTCTTCCTCTGAAGCCGGTAACCAGCAAAACGCTTATGTGATTTCCACTTACCAATATATATGTTAGTCTTATAGCATTTTTGCTGCGACCAAAGAACTCATTAATACTTTACAACAGAATTAATTTGTTGGTGACCATAAAAGTCATTTCGTGATAACTAATAAGCATTGCGGTTGCAGAATAATTTTGTTTCCGCTACAATCTATTTTGTGATATTTCTAGTAACTTAAGGATTCCGAGTTCGCTAACATTTTTTTTTTTGGCCACAACAAAACTTTTTTTATCAGTGCACGCATGCAAACCCAACTCATAAGGCTTAAAATTGCAATGTCTCATTTCTTGCTGTCATTATTTATAGAAGGTGCGTTAGGTTAGTATAGGTTGATCATTCCTTGATTTTTAATAGTTAAAGAGCATAAATGTGTGGAAAATAATACATTATGCTATGTTCAATTAAGAAGGTCATATAAGTCGTTTTCTTGTTTGTAATAAATATCATAATGATATGCTATTTATTTACTATATTTAGACTGATCTTGAATGTCGTTACGTCATCTTTCGCCAACAATTTAGTACTCTTATAAGTATTTTGTATATTATAGAGACTATAGATGACTCAGGCGTAAATGAAACAGATAAGTACCAACCTTTCGGACATTAGGACGATCACAATTCCACGGTCTGTTTGTAAACATAATACACATCCACCTTTCGCGTCAAATTGTCTTCCAAGGTGGACAACATTTGTAACGCATAGAAAAATAGTTATACTATATTTTTGGCGTATGTTTCCCTTATTTTATGTATTTAATAATTATACCGTTTCCATGGAGGCCGGTTTTTAAGTTATGCAAATAATGATTTCCTAACAAATGTATGACGTCATTTAGCGTGGTCCGGAGTGTTACCTTATTAATTGGGATTTTGTTGGTCCATTTCAATTTTTTTTCTCTTTTAGTTGTTCTCGCCTCTGCGTGTGTAGCGAAATAAAAAAATTATGGAACTTTAATTTCCTCCCATTGTACAATGTTCCTGATGTTCACTCTCTTGCGAGTTTGATGAAACGAAAAGTGACAACATTTGTAATTACCCTTATTATTTCCGCGCGGACATCTGTCACGTCATAATTCGCGCGTGAAGCGATGCCGACGCGTGGCTCTGGTGATTCTGGATTTCAGCGAACTGGTCCATTTGACGACGCACGATGTGCGTTAATAATTATTCTTTGGCAACACATTGCTCATGCCCCGTGATGGCGCGTATGTACGTGTCAATATTTTCAGTGTTTTGAAAACGCAAATTTGTGCTTCCTTAAATCATTATACGTTCCAACAAAATGTATGGTAAGAGGCAGTTCCTCCAAAAGCTGAATCAATATATTTTAGCATATCTCCGTGTATACTGTTAGACAATGTTCCTACATCTATTACTTAAATATCATGTGTACAATCATGCTTCCGCCGTTTTTTCCCCAACATTTGAGGCTTTGCACTATTTATATTTATGATTAAAAGTACTGTCCGTCGCTATCCACTATTTTGTCCCATCTTTCTGGCAATTTTTGGATACCATATCGAAAAAACGATGCATCTTTTGAGGCGAACCACGCATTGCCTTTTTTTTTTACTTCTTAATAGGAGCGGAAATGCTGATCGGTCAGGCCGTATGCCATCGATCGAAACAAATGGTAGTCGGAAGGAGCAACGTCTGGAGAGTACGGCGGGTGGGGTAAGACCTCCCAGTTCAGCGTTGCCACGTATGTCTTGACCGGTCTTCCGACATGTGGCCGAACATTGACATGCTGGAGGATAACTTTATCGTGTCTCTCTTTGTACTATGGCCATTTCTCCTTCAAAGCTAGGCTTAAACGCATCAATTGCGTTCGATACCGATCCCCTGTGACTGTTTCACTCGGTTTCAACAGCTCATAAGATACCACACCGAGGTGACCTTGGCGCCGTGCATATTCGGCCTGGCCGTCGACGTGGAGGCATGTCCGGGAATTCCCCATGGTTTTCCGCACTTGGGTTTATCGTAGTGGACCCAGTTTTCGTCACCGGTCACAATGCGATGTTGAAACCCCTTCCGATTCCGTCTTTGAAGCCACTGTTCACAAGCAAAGAATTGCCGTTCAACATCTCTCGGTTGCAACTCGTACGGAACGCAATTTCCTGGCTTCTAAATCATTCCCATGGCTTTGAGGCGTTTTGAAATGGCTTGTTGCGTCACTCCAATGATTCTGCCAATTTTTCTTGCGTTTGGCACGAGTCTTCATCAAGTAATGCCTCCATTTCGGAATGTTCGAAACATTTCTCTCTTCCACGGCCTTGCTGGTCCCAGACGTCAGAATCACCACTCTTAAAACGTTGAGACCACACACGACACGTTCATTCTCTAAGGGCAGCCACACCGTACGTTTCTTTAAATGGAAGCAGAAAATCAACAATTCCCGCACATTCCGAGCATTTGGATCGAAAACTGACATCTTCGCTCGAGAATAAATTTATGATGCAAACACAAATTCACTAATGTGGAGATGACATTATGTTGACAGATGCCCAAGCTTACTGGGTGACATTATTGATCGACATATTTCCACCAGCACTTACCGCTGCAGCGATCGATCGGGAAAAACCGGGGAAGCAAAGATGTACACCTGATATAATGAACATGTAATTAATAACGGATTTTGATTTTTATTATTTATGAGTATATGAAAGCTGGTCAGTAGAATAAAATAGATAATAATGGGAACGGATTACGGATTAGGAGTCAGGCGCCGACCAGCCACCATGATGTGATGTCATCCAAACACCCTATTGAATACAGGTTACCTTGACCTTGACCCGTGACCTTGACTTTGACCTTGAACATGTAGCCGTTACCTTAGATAACCTTGAACCCAAAAAATGCTAAATAATCCTAACAATTATTTTCAAAATCCCCAAAAATTTATAAAAAAATTATTTAAAAACATTGAATAAAGAAGTTCACGTAGGCGGACCGAGGTTCGATAACAGGTGGATCTACTTAGATCCCGACACGAACGACGGTCGCCAGGTCGAACAGTGACCACCTCGTCAGCCATGTTAGATGTTAATGACCTTTACTCGTGATCTTGACTCAATTGCCGTGACCACGAATAACCTTTAACACAAAAAATTTTTAAAAACCCCAAAAAAATATTTAAAAATTGCAACGCAATCCCAAAAAACACTTTACACTTGACTTCTGACTAAAACTGTAAATTTAAGACCCAAGGCACAAGACCCAAGTCCCAAAACCCAAGTCCCAAAACCCAAGACCTAAAACCCAAGATCCAAGACTCAAGACCAAGACCTTTGGCCCAATACCCAAGAGTCAAGACGTAAAACCCAAGATCAAAGAGTCAAGACCCAAGACCCTTCACCCAAGATGCAATATACTTGACCCAAGAACCAAAACACTTGACCATTGTCCCTTGACCCTTTCCCTTAAACAAAAAAAAACATTAAAAAAATGAAAAAAAAAACAACCATTTTTTTATTCAAAAATTCTAAAAAAAATTCATTAAATCATGGCTCACTGGCTCATACTCCGGAATCCGTTGCCTCAGACTTCTCTATCTTTTTCTACTATTCTCAAAAGTTGTTTAGGATAAAGTGATACACATACGCACATTCACAACTGCATTGTACATGAACATAACAGAATNTTCTCAAAAGTTGTTTAGGATAAAGTGATACACATACGCACATTCACAACTGCATTGTACATGAACATAACAGAATGACACGGGGTAACATTCTGATGCTGTATTTATATTCATTGTTTATATAAATATTTTACGAATATTGCTGTAATATATTTTGCATGTGTCTCTTCAGCTTCAACTGTCTATATAAAATAAATAATTTGAACTTATTATTTTATTAGTCACCAATTATTTTTGACTTATTGGCTGCTTTTTAAATGCCAATGTGGTAATGTATTTCATTTCGCTTCGCCATGCAATTTTCTAGTCCACAATGGCCTGTGGTGATGTGGTCAGATTTCCTGCCAGGTCGAACCCGGCGGTGCATTCCCGGATTTTCGCGGGTGGGAATCGTGCCGGACGATGCCGCTGGTCGAAGAGTTATTTCGGGGATCTCCCGTTTCCCCCGCCCTTGCATTCCGACACTGCTCCGTACGCACCTCGCTTCACCTTAATCGGCTTTCAACACCTCGACGTTAAAAGCCGCTTAAATCTCTCCAATCCACCCTGCTCTAATCGATCAATCTCATACTTGATTTTATTGCCAGTATACAACTTGCGTATTATAGGCAGTTCACGGTTTAGTGGGCACTTTTTAAAGCCCTTCTTAAGATCTGCTTTCCTCTTCATTTTCTATACTTTCACATTACGTAAGATTAACATTACCGTTAACCGCCTTGCTTTGTTGATGAGGAACACTGTAAAAATATTTGTAATTTTTACTGAGAAATTATTATGGAATCTTTCAAATGTTTGCACTAGCAAAATAATTTCTCTTGTAAAATTACTCGTCTGTAAAACTACAAGTGCCATGTTTGTAATATAGCTCAAGAAATGTTTGTACCATTCTGACACGTATCTACGAGCTCAAGAGAAATGACAGACACTCAGAGGTGAAACCGTATTTAGCTGTTAATGCAAAACTGGGGATGATGTAAAGCGTACTTGCGTACATGAAGAAATTTATTGCAAGTTTGAATAACGTAAAACACTAACAAGGGTTCAAGTAATCATAGTAAAAATACTAATATTTAAAACAAACATCTGACAATAATACTAATCAACTGTTAATGTTAATGTTTTTTATCTACACACAACACATTAAATTAAATTAATGCTTTCTGTGTTCTTTTTACCTGAATAATTTCACCAGTATTTTATAGGTATTAACGTATTTATTAAATATTGAAATATTTTTTCAGCCCGCAAGTTAATTTGGTATTGTGGTTAAGGGTGTGGGATAATAACGTTAAATACGCGGTTTAAAAAAACTCGTTGCCCTAGGATTAAAACTATGTGGACAACCCTGTCATGGACCTTCTGCCTCCCACCTCCCGTCCCTTCCAAAACATCGCCTATTCGTTTGTTGGGAATCTGAAACTCGGCACTCTAGACGAGCAGCTACCTACACGCAATGCCACGAATGTGTAGCCTACGCGTTACTACGTTNTCTGAAACTCGGCACTCTAGACGAGCAGCTACCTACACGCAATGCCACGAATGTGTAGCCTACGCGTTACTACGTTATAAAGTAAGTGTAAATACACGTGTCTTCGCACAACGCCACACTTCACAAAATAATGTCAAACCAGAAAACAGAAAGTTAAGTGTCACACGGAGATATAGGCAAAAATGTTTTTAGTCAGTTCTTTACAGCTGAGTTTTTCTTGTAAACAAGTATGTCCCTTTCAAAATTCTGGTATAAAAAAAAGTCTCTAAATGTTGTACAGCTTTTTAACGAAATTATACAANTCTGAAACTCGGCACTCTAGACGAGCAGCTACCTACACGCAATGCCACGAATGTGTAGCCTACGCGTTACTACGTAATAAAGTAAGTGTAAATACACGTGTCTTCGCACAACGCCACACTTCACAAAATAATGTCAAACCAGAAAACAGAAAGTTAAGTGTCACACGGAGATATAGGCAAAAATGTTTTTAGTCAGTTCTTTACAGCTGAGTTTTTCTTGTAAAAAAGTATGTCCCTTTCAAAATTCTGGTATAAAAAAAAGTCTCTAAATGTTGTACAGCTTTTTAACGAAATTATACAACAGCAAATGAAAAATAACTTCCGGGCGTTTTCTTGCTATTTACTGTAATAAGTTTAAATCTTTGTTTTAAACGAACAGCTACGAAACATTACCTGTTTTCAGAAATATTTGACATTAGCTTATTTCTGAAATATGTATGTATATATACATAAATACATATATATATATATATGTTTGTATAAAAGTTATGTATATGTCATAAATATCACCCTATATAAATAAGGGCGGACAACGCAAAATGTGTCAATGCAAATTGCATTTCTACCCTAACAGTTTCACCTAAGAATTTTGTATATACATAAACTGTAGAGTAATCATCGCGTTGACTAGTTCAATAACATACAATAAATAATGTCTAAAAAGCATGTACAATTTGATTTCATATAATTGGAATTTAAAGCATGTACTTAATTCTTAGTCATATCAGAAATTCTCGAAATTATTTGGCTTAGACTAATTTTGGCGTTAGCACATAAGTCTGGAATGATTTGTTTATCAAATTTACAGTTCCAATTACTTATTTTTGTTATTAAATTTGTCGACCATGGCAACGAAATGTCTCCAAGTGGAGGAAGGGTTAGTGTGTGGTTGACTGATGGATTAACCAAAGTTTACGTTTGATTCTGACGTTATTTTATTAAAGACTTTAACTTTCAGAGAGAGACATAAGTTGTACTGTAATACATTTTTTTTGTAAATGTTACTCAGAAAAGCTTTTTATATTAACAATCCATTGTAAAATGCATTAATATCACTGTAAATATATTCTTTATAACGTAACATAAGCAGTACTCGTGATATGTATAGATATTCGTTTCTAATGACTCGTATGAGCTTTAAGTATCAAAGTCAAAGATAATATTACATTCTGTAATGATTATTTTAATTAAAACAAGGAAATGTCTTAACGAATGACGTGATAGAAAAATGTAATCATCGAATTTAATTTTATTTTTTTATTTTTTTCTAACGTTCTTTCAACTATAAAAAAAAATCATTGCCTTAAATTTTACTTTCCCAGGAAAAATCAGCCCATGCCGTACTGCTCCTATGTGTATATCCCCTGCATGGCAATTTATGTTAAAACCTGAAATGTCTGTAATAACAGTTTGCAGCATTTCAGTGCCAATAAATGTCGTATCGACGCAGATGATCACAAAACAACATACTTCGCAATTTATAACTCAAAATTTTAACTGGTCTGTCCGCCTGCGGACGTAGTTTCATTGTGAAGTGTTATAATGGACTAAATTACTAACCTCGAAACTTCCCCAGAGGAGTTACATTTTCTTGCTAGCTTTAATATGGTTTAATCGTACCGCGAATGTTCCCGATGTGTTGTAAGACGAAATGGGTACGTGTTAAAGTGCTTGCGATCGTTATCCAAAAAATTGTTTTCGAATTACGTGGATTACGGAGTCATTTTGTTCGTTACTGCAAATTGAAATTTTTTCTCCTTTCTATCTTACTTTCAATTACAACTGGTTTCGAGAGCATAATAAAAATAATTTTATTCCCATAATTAATGTATGCTAAAAAAAATTCTTTCATTTGTAAATTTATATATATGTATATATTACCATTTTTTAAATAACAATTTTTATTTTTGTAGCAATACAAAATAATTTTTGACAAACTGTTTCCCAAAAATTATTTTGGAAAAGTACAACAAATATTTTACAGAGTTAGAGTGAGGTTGCAGCTCTGTCAAATGACATTCCAGGGATATTTGAAATATTATGTCGTAAAGGATGTTTGTATGTAGCAACAGAGCTCATTTAGAACTATTTTTCTCGGGACAAGTATGTAATAAAAGTAGGTGTCGGTTCTATTGCAAACGCTACGTTGAAGTGTACGTTCTAATAAGTTTACAAAATTTCTTATTATTTTAAAATAAATTCATGATTAGCAAAAACTGTATTATAGTCGACCGATGGTCGTGCGCCTTAACCTTATTTATAATGTCGAGCTAAGACGTAAGTAAAACCATTTGAATTTCACAGGCTCACGCTATGAGGGAGTTGCGGCAAAGAAGAGAGCTAGGAAGTTGTTGACATTCAGAAGATGTTGGCCGTTGGCTCGGCGAATGTGTTAACACGCAGGGTTGCATTCGTGGCGCTGTTCCTATTAGTATGTCGCTTGCTTGTAATCGGTTTTGACGTCGCCCGCATGTATGCGCGCACAGTAGTGATAATTCGTGCCCGATCCGAAAGCGGAGAACGCAATGTAAAAGGGTACGTGGTCGGCATGGGAACCGGCGCGCGGGGGTAGAATATTGATAAGTTCCACGACTGCAGCGGGCAGGGAAGGGTCTGGGTAAAAGGTTCGTCCACGAAGGGTTGGCGGGGAAGGTGGCCTGGCAGATGTGATCAACCTCTGGTAGACGTCTAACAAGCTCTTGGAGTCGAACTCGAGGTCAAACGACGACATCGAAGCAAGTGTGTCTATCCTCTACCTCTCTCTCTCTCTCTCTTGCTCTCTCACTCACTCCTAGGTCGGCTCGGGGTAAGGAGAAAATAGGAAAAATGTCCNCCGGCGCGCGGGGGTAGAATATTGATAAGTTCCACGACTGCAGCGGGCAGGGAAGGGTCTGGGTAAAAGGTTCGTACAGGAAGGGTTGGCGGGGAAGGTGGCCTGGCAGATGTGATCAACCTCTGGTAGACGTCTAACAAGCTCTTGGAGTCGAACTCGAGGTCAAACGACGACATCGAAGCAAGTGTGTCTATCCTCTACCTCTCTCTCTCTCTCTCTCTTGCTCTCTCACTCACTCCTAGGTCGGCTCGGGGTAAGGAGAAAATAGGAAAAATGTCCNCTCTCTCTCTCTCTCTCTTGCTCTCTCACTCACTCCTAGGTCGGCTCGGGGTAAGGAGAAAATAGGAAAAATGTCCCAATCTTCCTTTCCCTCTTTCGAACTGAAAGACTACAGACGCGCCTCACGTGGTTTGCGGGCTTGCACGCACCATAGGCGTCGTGTGCTCGAAACTTTTTAAAGAACACTATAGCACGATGATTGGCCAGTCATCCATCAGTAAGACTTCGCCTAGTTTGGTAAGGTGGCAATACACTAACAAATCATCATTTCTTCCCTCGACTGAATGCAGATTATTATATGGGGTTTTTGTTTTTAGATGATGTCGCTGTCTCTGCTGAAGTTACAGGCCACTATTTTTATTTTAAGTTTTAAAAGCATATATCTGTTTTGAGGAGTAATATAATTATGAAGCATAAACATTTATTTATTAAAACATTCTCTAATTTATACGCTGGATTTCATTTTTGAAAGTTAAAAACCGTAAAATATTTACGCATGTAACCTTATTAGAATACAACGATTTGCTTGCACGTTTTACTAACAAGTTCACAGACTGCTTTATATTATGACGTGTCCACTGAAGTTATTTTACTAACTTCTTATTTACTCAATGTTATGGCCATCTCCTACATGCGAATTATTTTCTAACGATTTCACTTGGGTATGGTTCGACCGACCACCGAATGCAGTAATCCGCAGCATGTATCGCTTATATTAACCGAATGGAATTACTGGTTTGAGTCAAGTTATTTGAATGTTTTCCAGCCGTCGGTATAGAAAAGAACGCCTGGGAGATGGGGGGTGACACTTGATGAAATAGTAAGCCTATAAATATATATCCGAATATTTTAATAAAATTTTTTAACACTTAAGATGCGGAATTCTTGAAGCTAGAAACTGTGGCATGTAAATACTTAATATGTTTAGATTTACACTTACGCCTATCAGAGGAGTCACTTCATGTTATCTAGTTATTTTGTGAAAAAAATTGTTGTCTGCTATAGTAAGATACTTTTTTTTTGTGATTCAAAGCCTTTCCAACTAAAGATAAAATGTTCCCGTCCATTCGTTCAGATATCTTTACATAACACTATAGATATTATCACTAAGTGTATGAACAAGTTGTAGATTTGGTTTGGACGCTAGCTTGTGTAGCTGCAGATTTTATGTGCGTGCATATTTTTGCCACGGAAACACACATAAACCTTTCGAAAATAAGTTAGGTTTCGTAATTCTGACGCATAGCTGTAAACGTTTCTCTATTGAATAGAATAAATACTAAACTAAATAATTATTAAACTTTGCTAAAAAAANACGCATAGCTGTAAACGTTTCTCTATTGAATAGAATAAATACTAAACTAAATAATTATTAAACTTTGCTAAAAAAATCTTTAATGTTCGTACATAGCTGCAATCCAAAACTGTTATAACTACAAAATTTAATACACCAAATTTTATATTTTGTATTAATATTTTGCCCATGACGGACGCCGTTACCTTTGTATGCTAACATACATANATACACCAAATTTTATATTTTGTATTAATATTTTGCCCATGACGGACGCCGTTACCTTTGTATGCTAACATACATACCTAATTTCCTTGCATATGACCTTTATTGGTGATTATTTACATTAATTGCTGTTTAGCATTCTACTTAAGATAACTAGGGACACTCGTGAATTTTAGCAAGTCGGAATCGTGCCGGACGATGCCACCGGTCGGCGTGTTTTCTCGGCGATCTCCCGTTTTCCCCACCCTTGCATTCCGGCGCTGCTCCATTATCACCTCATTTCACCTTCATCGGCTCTCAAGACCTTGTTGTTTTGAGCCACCAAAATCTTTACTGCAACTAAACTAAGACACCTACTGTAAATTTAACCCCTGCTTTAAATTATTTTATTGGGTTTTCTTGTGTTATAAAGTGACTGCTAAATTTTTTCCTGTTAAATTTAGCAATTTTTTATGATTACTTAGCTTGGCGTTTACTTCGTATATAATAAACTAAGTACGGAATGTCTGTATCTGATTTTCGTGGTTAAATTATTTCGCTAAGGACAAATAAACAAATTTTAACGTTACTGTTGAATACATTTACTTTTAAATTGTCCCTTAAAAATATATTTACTACTCTATACCATTGCATGATTTCAGTTTTTGAACCTGCGAAAATTTTGNTAAATTGTCCCTTAAAAATATATTTACTACTCTATACCATTGCATGATTTCAGTTTTTGAACCTGCGAAAATTTTGGAAGCAACATAATTACATTTTAAATTTGCCTAATATCTATAAAATGAAAATGAATTTTTTTCGCAATAAAAAAAGAGTGTCAGCTGTGTAATAATAATTAAATTAGTACGTCACAAATAATTTGTTACAAACGCCGGACATAAAATATTTCAGCGTGCATAACAATAAAACGCCTAAATAATTAATGAAATGACAATCCGCGGGAACCTGAATACGAAAAAATTTCTGCACACTTACTGATAACTATAAAGTTTTAATCCAAACTGATCTTCCTACCGCAATGCGCAGGTAATAGCATAAACTCGACCTACTAGAGAAATTCAATGTTTCCTCATTCTAGCAGCTCTACGTCCAAAGAAAAAAGTTACGCTTCTATTACTCAACCTGAATAATATTGGAGCATTTGTTTACTCCCCGGTTCTTATTTATAGGCATTTAAATTTAAAACAGATCGGTGTAATAGAAACATAATTTTTCCAAGACAAAAACTGCCGTCTTAAAAATCTTTAAGATCCGCCCAGATATTTAAAATACCGCGGTTAAACGCAAGTACTGGCAGTTCTATTTGCTTTCCAGTTACGTGTAAATACCTAACATTGAAGTAGACACAAACAATACAGAAGCGCGATTTTCGACAACCAGCCGTACGCGCCAGCAAAACAACTTAATTTGCCACAAAAATTACAGGACGATAGTTTACAGCGAGTGACTGAAAAGAAAATTTCTAGAATCTTCCTGAAACCCTGGGCAGTAATATACACCACGGGATGACCATCCATGCCTGGAAATAACCTTGGGAACTGTATGCAGCCAGATGGAACAGTACACTCGCATGCTCGTAACTGTGATACTTTCTCACTTTGTTGTACATGCTATGTGGTACAATTTTCATGAATGGAAATATCCTCGACAATTAGAAGTATATCAATAACGCCCTAAATGGGAATCGACTATTTGTGTAACTTTACACAAATAATATATGTGGCAGCATAGTCTCCTCTGAATTTGTAGTATTTTGCACCTACAAACTTCACTGTATTTTTTATTCTGCGTTCAAGTAAATTTATCAAAAAATTAGTAAAATTACATGTACACTACAAACTACTGAACGAATGCTGACAAACTAATATTAATATGTAGCCAAAAATAAACTCTTAACATTTGTTAATTGTTTTCCTCAACAAGAAAATTGCAATTGTTATTTCACGACAGTGTATGTGTCTTTATTTAACTGTCTAAAAGTAATTATTCACTGCAGTTATAAGTAAAAGATGTTCGTACATGTTTTACTGTTTCGCCAAAGAATTTTGAAATCTGTATTAGCATATTATAATTGCATTATATTAATTTACTCACTATGTACATTTAGTTACACTTAAGATATATTGTAGTTATGCGCAATCAGCAAGCGGGTGTGTAGTTTGGACACATAAATGAAGTTCGAAAAAGTCCTTATCCGTACCGTTCGGAATCACTTTAAGTCACATAGTATAAGTTACAATTACATACAGTGATAATTATTTAACTCAAAACAATGAAACGTGTTTACGAATGACATGCTAGTAAAATGTAATGATTGAATTTAACTTATTGGTTAGGGGGTTTTTAGTTACTTGTTTACTTCTTAATTTATTGCTTATTTAACAAGAAACATGGGTCTTAAAATTTTAAAATGTGCAGAAATACCCCTACTTCTAATAAATATGTATTTTTATTGTTATTATACACTGTATATATGTTTGTGTGTATGTAGTTCTCTTCCAAAATATAAATTACGGAAACCCTGAGAAGCAACTTTAGTTTATACGTGTAAATTCAACCTATATCTTTATTAAATGTGTAGAATATGTAATTAATAAATGTAAATAAAATGCAGATAAAAAGACGCCATAACATCCTAATAATAATAATACGATTTTATCTTTAGCATAATTATCCATTCGGGAGGTTTTAAACACATTAAAATATAAAGCAAAAACCGTTTCCATTTGAATACCCGTAAGCGCATTAATTTTCATATTCTTCCCCAGTGATAGCTAGGAAAGAACTGCTAAATACTTCCTTTAAGTGTCTATTCCGGCCACTAAATTGCATTAGGAAGGAGGCCATTATTAAATAACTAAAAATTCACGCCAGTAATCACGTTTGGATACCGACTGAAATAAACGAGTCAAACGTTCAATGTTAACAGTCTTGACAATTCCTAAACAGAAATAGAACTCTGATCGTGTTGGCGATAAATTATATCTCCACTTAAAAATGGTTAAAGCAATGCACATTTTGTAGACCAAACTTAGCTCAAGGATTATAATTCAGTTGAACGAACGACCACACATCAAGACGGAAAAATTGTATTTTTACCCCTTCATACTTCCCCATTTCTCTCTCTCTCTTTCTCTATCTCTCTCTCTTTCTCAAGCCTTCGCTCAATCATCTAGATTCGACAGCCCATCTCATCACAATCCATTTCACTTTCCTTCACATGTTCACCGCTCCTTATTTTTTTTTCTTCGTCCCGCACGTCTGTTTGGGTTGAAGCCCCGGAAACGTTTTTGGCTGATTTTCCATCGCGTTAATAAAATAGATTTTCTCCTTCGTTTTTTCTTGACCCATTCGTTTTCCTCGCCTATCGGACCCTGGAGATTGCTGGGCGGCGGTGTACACAGTAAAAATTGTTTGTAGTTTTACAAACAATTTTGCCACACGTAGCTGCCAGATTTGTTATTGCATCACCACAAGAAAAATATTGCATATTTAAAACGCACAGTCTTATAAAACATAGAACCCAGTTTATTTATCTCCAAGTTTACATCTTTGAATTACACTGTAATTACTTGTTAAAATCAAACTTCAGTGTTACCCATTCTGCATTAACGTTTAGTAAAATTTGGTATAATTTATTTTAGCGTTACAAGAATAATTTTGACAAACACATTGTAAAGTTTTTCTTCATTTTTACTAAAAATTATTTGAAAATTTCTTGCCAAGATAACTTTTGTAAAACTCTAAGTTCAGTACAGCAAATTATTATGAAACTTTAATGTTGAACGTGTAAAATTACTGTCGAATTTCAACAAGCAAATACAGTAGAATTCATGTTTGTAATAAACATGGAGGTACGTAAATTAATTTGCATTTTTCACAAAACCACGTTTTTTTAATGCGCAATATTTAAGTTGTAGAATTACAACAAAATATTTGCCAAATATTTTCCAAAAAAATAAATTTATATGGTAAAACGAATAAAAATTTTAGTTGTAGATTTTTAAATAATTGTTTGCAAACGTACGAAAAATGTTTTCAGCGTAGTTTTGCGGAGTGGTAGCTGGCGTTGGAGGACGATGTCCTCTTTTTTTTTCACCATCGAGGGGAGGATGGGGGCACTCTTTTAAAGGTGAGGGAGGTTTTCCGTAGGCGGCAGCGCGGATTGGGCGTGGGGGAAGGAGGGGCTGATGGGCAGAGATACCTGATGTCATCCAGGCGAAGTGCTTGGGAAGGGGGTGGGGGAAGCGTCCATTATTTACGTCGGTCGCCGCGGCACTAAATGCACAGCCGCGCCACGTATCCATTATCAACGACCGATGACGCCGGCAAGGCTTCGGTCGGCCGTTGCAACCCCTCGCCTGGAATGCGGAAAAGTTTACTTTGTGCTCGATGCACTATAAATATATACATACTCTAGCTGTTCCCTCAGCTCCGCTCGCGTGGACCACATAATTATTGTTAAGGAAATTATTATTTTTAAAATAAAGTTGAATTTTATTTCGTGTTACGCTTCTACACTCTATACATGTTATAAAACTCAACGTCTCGGTGAATTAAATGGTGAAAACACTTATTAGTATTTCTCTGTTATGCTACCGCGGAGTATTTTTCTGGGTCTNCCGCTCGCGTGGACCACATAATTATTGTTAAGGAAATTATTATTTTTAAAATAAAGTTGAATTTTATTTCGTGTTAAGCTTCTACACTCTATACATGTTATAAAACGCAACGTCTCGGTGAATTAAATGGTGAAAACACTTATTAGTATTTCTCTGTTATGCTACCGCGGAGTATTTTTCTGGGTCTTTTTACTCTACGCAATTCTTTACTACATGATATTGTTCCATCTTTAACGGTTTAGACAGCGTATTGCAAGAGAGCGCGCTGGCGTCAAACTTTTTTCCGACTTGATTCACTATTATCGTTTGTAAATTTTTTGAGATATTTTCTCGCGATAAAAAGTAGCCAATATCACCTTTAAGCCCTCCAACTATTTCTGTACAAAAAATCACGTCGATCCGTTGCTCCGTTGCAACGTCGTCCCACACTAACTACTTACATTGACGCAGCATTGTACCCCGAGCGCTATTTGTACTAAAAAACATTTCATCAGGGAATGAGATATTTTTTGGGGATAAAACGTAGCCTATGTCACTTCCCGGCCCTCCAACTCTCTATATGCAAGAAATTACTACAATCTGTTGCTCGGTTGCACGTTGCATTGTTATTCCGTTTGTGTACGTTCATCTAAAGGATAACCGAAAACTTAGATAATATTGAAACATCGATAAAACGATATTGTTCAGTTACATATTAATCGATAAGTAATTTTCCATATTGATAATTATCGATATATCAAGAATTGACGCAATATTGTACCCTAAGCGCCAATTTACCAAAAACAATTATATTTCCTGAGGGAATGAGAAATTTTTTCTGGATAAAAAGTAGCATAAGTTACTTCTCGGCACTTCAACTATCTCTGTGCAAAAAATCACGTCGATCCCTTGTTCCGTTGCGACGTGAAAGAAGGACAAACAAACAAACAAACACTTTATTGAAATTTATATAATAGAAAGATACACACACGCCCACTACCTCAATCCTTCTCTTAACCCTGTACATGCAAGTGATATGCCGGGGGCAGGAGCGCCTGATAGCCTAACTTGAAACATTGGCCGTGGATTCGATTCTTAGACTAAAGATGAAGTACGCAGATCTCGCTGACTGCGCACAACTAACTAATCTCTGTGTTCCCAACATTAAACTGCATTGCTGTCAATATCGCTATCAAAAACGGTGGGGGTTGGATTTGAGGTTAGAATGCTGTTCAGTAAACAAGCGCGTTGAGATGTGTTCATACTTCCTTTAACCAATTTGTAATACAGTTACATTAAATTCAAGTTGGTAAAAGTATTGTAATCATAAAATTGTTCTTGTCGTTTAAATATTAACACATAAACAGTTACGTTCAGCACAGTTGACCAATTTGACTTTGGCCTTTATGTTCCTTTGGGGTAGCCGACCTCCCATGGCGCAGTCGGTTAGTGCGCTGGCCTCCGGTCTGTGGTGCGAGAGGTTCTGGGTTCTAATCCTAGGTAAGGCATGCGTGTTGGTTTAAAAAAGGGTCATAAGTTAGATTGTACGCCATAGCCACGATAAGCCTTCAAGTAGAACACTGGAGGACCTATATAAACCATTTTCAATCCAAAGATCCTTTGGGATTTGTCAATGTTGGGTACATGTGCAGAAGACGAATAAGTGGTCTACCCAATATTTAAGTCTATGGTTCGATTATAACAATAACGAGTGCATGACAAATTCCTCATTGTAAGGAATTTAATCATGCAAGCAAAACTATTCCATCAACAGAAGCGAAATGGCTTTGACGTGAACACGTCTTTAAAATTAGAACGACACCTAGAGGACCAGGAAGGGAACGGCGATGTAACGTTTACAGGTTGATCAGTTCCAACGCCACAACTTTGTGAATATTAATACATTCGCAGTTTCTTCACACTTTTTGAATCAAACCTTTCAAAAATTACCCCATGCATCACTGTTTAATTGTTTCCTAAATATGCTGTGTATCACAGGCGTTTTAATATTGTATTAACACAAAATCACTTTTTTTTATGAAATTGATTTTTAATTATTTATTTTATTTACAAGTTACAAACTTTAATTAATAACTAATATAGATAATATCAGTGAGATATAGGTGTGCTGGTAATGCTTATAAGAAAAACAGTTCTCATTAAAAATAGTATTACTCTGAATGCGGTGTGTTGTCCCTGCGGTGTAATTTTCTAGACTCGTTTAAGCTTTGTTTGCATTGGGCGGAGGAATATCTTGGAAGAAGACCCTAATCAGGGCTTCACAAAAGTAGGAATTTACCGCGAATGGACTACAATAAATAACATCATTGAAAGTTATTTTTCGTCTCGTTCGATCGGGTATGCAACCATGACGCCAGAATGACACTGAGTTGGCGCCGCGCATGTGCGAAGCAGGGGTGGGGGTCCGTGGCGACCGGCCTCAATCCCGGGTGTGTGACAAAACATTTCTGGCACGTACATCTCGAGACTGTGATGCGTTAGCACTATAAATTTTAGCGCCAAACGGAACTTCTCGTCTATATATGCCAAGTGAAGCCATGAGAGGCAAGTACATGTCAATTTCGTTACATTTATTTTATTCCCATATTCCAAAGGAGATATTACCCGTTAACGCCGATATGTTTATGTAAAACTCGCGGTCGTGTCCTCTGCACAGCCATGACTGATTACTTTTTTTTTCAAGTTGGCATGCTCATTCGTTGGCTGACTGTGTCGAGTATATTGGCTGTTTCTTCACACTTTTTGAATTTAACATTTGAAAAACCACCCTTTTATAAAGTGTTTAGATGTTATCTTAATATACCTTGTATTATAAGCGTTCTGTTCTACTGTTACTGTAAAAATACTTTATTTTTGGTTAAATAGAACTTTTGTTAATATTTTATCTCTAAATAACAATATTTCGTTTATAATTTTAAATTAATTAAAAACATAATAAATTAGGTATGTTGGCAATGCCTAGTAAGAAATAGATCTAGTGCAAAATATTATTAAATTGAGTGCGCACGAATGCGGTGCGTTGAACCTTTGATGTTAATTTCTAGACCTTGTTAAGTATTAAGCTATATATATATGTAAGAGGCGGAAGTATACCCTGGAATTAGAACTAAAGCAGTGCTTCAGAATAGTTGGAAGTAATCGTTAATAGACTATAGCATGTGTCGGATGTTGGCAATGTGTGACGTTCATGGTTCTTTACCGATTTTGCCGGCAGCCTGACAGGTTCGCCTGACTAACGAATAACCATAACGTCCCTCCCGTACTGTTGGAAAATAGAGTCATTTTACTACCTCGTGCATCTGAAGTTCGTTACACATAAATCGCATATACCTAGCTTTATAATTGGATTACCTGCGATACAAGCTTAATTTCCGTGCATTTCTGGAATATATAAGTAGTAGCATAAGGGAGAGTTGACCACAGGAGCCAGGAGCCTACAGCCTTCTCGCTTCTCGAGGCGTCCTGGGAAGGTCATGTTGTTACGTCATCCGATCACCATATTGGAACTTGGTGACCTTGAACTTGACCCAGTGCTCGTGACCTTAAATGATCTTGAATATAAAAAATATTTTTAAAATATAAAAGAAAATTATAATATTTTAATTTTTTTTAAATCTATGCACATATAATGTTACTCTTCTGTACCCCTCGCTCACCCCACCAAACCTCGCCTGCCCTAATCATACAATCATATAAGATCGAGAAAAACCGCAACAAACGAAAAAATAAAAGAGGAACATACAACATTAACCTGACACTCACCCCACCACCCTGACCAAACCCCCTCTCCAACCCCGCCCACTATAAATAATAAAAAATCGAGAAAAGTGACAAAAAGTTCCTAAAAATCAAGTAACATATAACATTTGACCCTTTCCCTTGCTCACCCCGCCACACAAACCCCTTACCAATCCCTCCACAAAAATTTATAATTGTCCTTACATAACGAAAATGATCCCTTTACCAATACCAATTAATCATATATTTCTATTGGCCATTATATTACGACTTTATCACATGTTTGTCCAGTATTGGACATTGTAGAGTTTGCTAGTTATTTCTTTTTTTTAGCATCTAACACCAGAGAGCTCCCATGTCATCAATTTCCAAAATTTTGGTGACTCCAAAAATTTATTTTTTACTAATTTAATACTAATATATAAATTTTTTGTCAATCTTTAAAAAAAATAAAACATAACAAATGTGTTTCAAAATTTATTAAAAAGTATATGCGTATATACATATGTCCTTAAATAAAGTCATTATACACATAATTCTCTNAATTAATTTTTTACTAATTTAATACTAATATATAAATTTTTTGTCAATCTTTAAAAAAAATAAAACATAACAAATGCGTTTCAAAATTTATTAAAAATTATATGCGTATATACATATGTCCTTAAATAAAGTCATTATACACATAATTCTCTTCCACAGAGAGTTCACCTATCGATGTCTTCTTCAGCACCCAGGAATTTAAGCAGATAAGGAAACCCCACCACTCGATGTTCGCCCTTCCATTACATTGTTTCAAAAACTTCTCGACCAAATACACATCTGGAAATTACGTCAGCTGGATTTCCTCTGCGTAGAAACCTCCACAGATGGGTAAGTTCTTCAGATCTTCGAGACAGTAGGTCCTGGGAGCATAGTTGCATATATGTCACACACGAATCTTTTCGGGGATCCAATTTGCTGTGAAACTTTTCTCGAAGGTGCCTAACTGTTTGGAGATGCGCACCAGGTAGCCGATCTTGGCTTTAGGCTTGCGTGGATCTCTCTCCTTGTGGTTAAAGTACAGGGTCCGAAGCAGGAAGTCGACCTTGACGTCATCGAACTTCATGTGAGTAGTAGAATGAACTGTGGAAATATACACCCAGCTGAGTTTCGGTGGTAGCTTCATCCACTTGTAGCCGCCATTATCTGCGAAATGCCTTGCCCTTCAGAGTCCTGATGAATCTTTCGACGAAAGATGCTTTGAGATTGCTGTACCTGGAATAACGATTTATGTTATGTTTCTTCATCATGGCTTTGAACTTTGCATTGCAGAGTTCCTTGCCCTGGTCAGTGTGTAGATTTTTCGGTATGCATTATTCATGCAACACACCGGCCATGGCTTCTGTGACATCACATGCATTCTTCGTCTTGACCAGCCTGGCCCAGGCGAATTTGCTAGAGGCATCGATGACTATCAACATGTATTTGTAACCCTTGTTGACACGCGCATAAAGTAACATCTCGACGATGCCGGCTTGAAAAAGGTCGTTCATCCCGCAAATCATGACCTTCCGATGATGGTTGCTAAACCTGCAGTTCTTGGGAAATTCTCTACCTACTCATCGTATGTAGCCTCCCTCCTTCAGGTCTTCGACGATTGATACAATCTCGTTAGTGTGAGAGTAATTTACAGGCCTTTGCAAAGCAATCAGTAGTTATAGTATATCCACGAGATTCTTTGGATCGACCTAAAACACATAGTCGATTTTCTTGTCACTCTCTATCTTCTTCAGATATTTTCCACTTTTCATTACTAGGCCACTGAAGATGTCTGCGAGGAATTGTGTATAGCTTTTGTCAATTTTCAAACCTACGATGCGATACCAAATATCGGTGAAAAAAAAACTGCAAGATGTATCTCGTGAAAAGTGATGATGTCTCCCGCGAAGTAACACTACCCATTGGATCTTACGAACTATATGACATTGCAGGGTATATCGAAGATTTACTGTCTCCCAAAACCGAATTCGAACTACGGTGTAGTTCCAATACTCTGATGAGTATCATCTGATGCAGCGAAGATATCGGCTTTACAAAACAGGATTCCATCGGAATGATGCTGGGGTTCGAGCTATGTATTTACGAATAGTCGCGACCTAAAATGTGATGTGAATAAACACAATTTGGAGAGCAGCGTGTATCTCAATGGTAAGCTGAGCAATACGCTGCACGAGATTTCGCTTATGGTCTCTCCAGGTTTTGTACTCGTCGTGGCACCCCAAAGCATCATTTACATTCCGGTCTTTGCGAAGAGAACACACAAGGTGGGCGTAACGGTCGTCAGCCACTGTGGAGAATTGGTGAACTTTCAAAACAAATAAAAAACAATATGCTTGCATTTGAGAAAATGGGAATAAGTTTTACGGTTACCAGAATCAATAAAACAAGGTACCACATCAAATCAGCAATCAGTAAGCAGAAGGTCACCAATGTGTAAACACATACTAACAAGATTTTTCATTGTAGTCTTGTCTTCGAGATCGATCAGTATGGAATATTCCATAAATTTCGATTACCAGTCATGTTTGAAGACAGCATCACAAAAGTGGAACTTCGCGCATACTGAAAATCCCTGATTGGACCAAACAAACAACCATCGGGACTTTGGATGTTGGCCCAACGCCATGATATCTGCATTCTTTCCTCTCAGTCATCCCTGTGATTCACGGGGACACTGATGAAAGAAAATTGATTCACCCCGACATAGACGAAACTATTGAGCAATATTCTCCACCTTATAGATCGCAACATGTATTTGCTCAACAGTGTTGAGGCGGACCCGATGAGAGATGTCGGATTAACAACAGCAATAAAAACTACCTCTTGCTCTTGCCGAACGAGCTGTCTGCGGCCTATATGGTAGACTGGGGGATGTAAGATGTCAACAGTGTTCCTATATACCCTGGAGGGAAATTCAATGTCTGCATTCTTCTAGCGAAGTTGCTGGAATTCGCCGAAGACTACAAACGAATTATCATAAATTCCAAGTAGGAACTGGTACTGCTCCTACCCAATATGCACAAATATGACATCGTGGGTACTGGAGATAGCCCGGAGAGAGTGGAACTAAAGTTACAGTCTATCGAATGGATCCTGCCTCACATTCAGCTGAGAATTACAGAACGTATTAAGACGTTGAAGAATGTGGAAAATGGCAAAAACATCGATGTGGCTCTCAGGTCTTGGTTTCTCGAGACCTGCCGTGGACTGCCTGAAAGCCAGTGCATCAACCGGGTGGTGAAGTTTAGCTTTGCAACCGAGAAACTGAGGTTCATCATCGTTGGACTACAGGTCTGAAGAAAGCACAGTGTGAGTGTGTGTCATTTGCAGTTCGACACATGTCGAATATAAAATGTGAAAATATATTTGAATAGTGAAAGCTACCCATTTCTGTACATGAACATCAACTTTGAAAATGGTCAGTAACTGGTGGCATATCAATTGTTTGATCAATTCCAAACTGCATAATATAATGTACCTTATCGCCGATAATGAGCCCTGATACTTTCAAGAGTTTGGCCCTCCTCATGGTATTCGATGTGAGTAAACAGGACGAGCATAATACCCCCAATGTAATCGACTGCAGCATCGAATTTACGACACGTGGAAATATACCGGCAAACACATACTCATTCTGCCTGATACTTCACGACCGGATTGTATCGTACAAATACCGAGATAAGACCATCAAAATACTCTCTTGAATGCCACAGAGGATATGAATACAATTGGCTGTAAATGACATCTGTTTAGTCGACTTCGAGCTTAGACAGCAACAGGATGTACTGTAGTCTGCTGGGCTTCCAGAGCCATATCAGCTACGGCTCAAGAAGATTGCAGTGTCATATGACGGCGATGGCAAAATGGGCACACTCTCCTTCCGACCCCCTTATTTGTAGAAAATGTTGGACGAGAATAGCAAGAAGGCAATCTACAGGCTGATAAATTATGGACTGAAGTGGGTGGAAGGGAAAATTCCATACCATCGAGTGGGAAACATTCTGCACGACTTGCTGATGCAGCAGCTGCAAGGGCCGATTTACATGGTGGGGTCCGAACAGAAAAAATGGTTGAGCGACTTGCGCAATAATGTAATTGAATTCATCGATGTGCAGTTAGAGAGTTGCTTCCCTTATCTACGCAAGCTGACGAAAGTTTACGACAACCAGCTGCGACACATTATCGACATGTCAGAACCTGACTGGGCACAAACTTGGAGGAATTCACAGCTGCTGCAGATATTGTTTGCCTCGTCCTTGGACCATGGCTCGAGGATTTCTGACTAGGCAAGAAGTCACCCCAATGCGACGTCGGTTCTGAAGAACATATTAAAAAATAACATGATCTGAGAATGAGTATTTGGTTTTGTGTTATTGAATATATGTATTTATCTGTACAATAAATTATGTAATATCATTTAAATGTTCTTATGTTTTACCCTTACGTATTAGACTTAAGTAAATGCTAAATAAACACTTTATGTATTGGAGGAATACTGATGTAGGCTGAAACCTGCAGCTGATAGTANGGATTTCTGACTAGGCAAGAAGTCACCCCAATGCGACGTCGGTTCTGAAGAACATATTAAAAAATAACATGATCTGTGAATGAGTATTTGGTTTTGTGTTATTGCATATATGTATTTATCTGTACAATAAATTATGTAATATCATTTAAATGTTCTTATGTTTTACCCTTACGTATTAGACTTAAGTAAATGCTAAATAAACACTTTATGTATTGGAGGAATACTGATGTAGGCTGAAACCTGCAGCTGATAGCATAGATGGACCTGAGAAGGTACATATGCCTTTAGGTTTAAACATGCAGTGGGTCGGATGGAAGGGTGAAGAAGGGTGAGTTGTGGAGGGAAAAAAATAAGGAAGAAGGGGACACAATTGGTATAAATAATGGCACTCTTGTGGGGGATCTCCAGCTTGTCGAAGGAAGTGTTTGGATCGTCTGATCTGGCTTTTACAGTCTCAGCACCATATTTTGCATCTGCGATGGCTTCCGACACTCCAGAGTCATTGGTTGGACTACCTTTAGCAGCATCGCCATCGACTTCTTCCGACATGACAGCAGCATCACTATCACCTTGTTCGGGCATGGTACCTGCAGTGCCATCAGATTCTTCCTCTGAAGTAATATCTAAGTCTTCAGCTGAGGCGCCTATGTGTCTACCGGTATTTCCAGGGTCTTCTGGAATGTTTGGCATGGAGCCTGCAAAAGAGCCATCAAGTTATTCAGCTGTGACAACTGCATCGCCAACTGAACCATCAACCTCTGTTCCAGCGACAACTGTATGGCCAACTACCTCTGCTGAATTATTCCGAAAATATAAGTGTCTCCTCGGTGAAAAGACCTTCAATGGCAGCAGCAGTGCCCATAGACATGAGCGACATGGATGTACAGACAGCCCCAGCCAAATAAATTACATGTGTTCGAAGTGTGGGGTGCCAATTTCACATATGGATGGTCTACGGGTGCTTATGAATATGTGGAAAGGTATTCCTCCATGTAAAATAGAGGATGGACCTTCAAAGCCATCGGCATATGTTGCCCTTTTAAACTTTATCAAATACAAACATGCCGTAATCAGTACCCACAACTATGACCCCTAATGATTAAAGTGGTCAGTGTTGTCAGGATTTGTTAAACTCTTCGCATCCGCAGCGAGTAGACAAGAGGTATGTCGAGGTGGGAGTAAATTTATATTTTGGCAAACTGGATTTCCGACTCATCTATGGCAAATAAGAGTCTTTGAGAACAACAACCCTGGTGTGTCTGTAAATGTGTACTTGCTGAATATTAGGTGAAAAGTGCTGCCAACATGTGTGACTAAGAACAAGAAACCTGAACAGTATTGCAAGGATTATACCGATTACCCATGGAAATCAGGACTCACTGGGGTACAGTACTTTCCGATACAGAAAATAAAAGTGTAAAAGATAAATTTTTAATGTGCATATGTATTTCATGTCATTTTTAATACATTTGAAAAAAAAATATGTCGTTGTATTTGGTTTTTTAAGATTGACTAAAAATTTATATATTATTAGGAACATAGGAAATACTTTATGTTTCGAGTCGCCAGAAAAAGTTTGGAAATTCACGACATGGGTGCTCTCTGGTGGTAGATACTAAAAAAATAAATAACTAGCAAACTCTAAAGTGTCGAATACTGGGCTTATTTGTGTAAGCGTCGTAATTCAGTGGCCGATAGACACATACGATTGAATGGTATGGGTGGAGGGATAATTTTAAATATATAAAACCATTAATTTGGTGAAGGGGTATGTCATGGGTGGTTGGTGGAGAGGTGAGCAAGGGAAGAGGGTTTTTTGTTTTATGCTACTTGATTTTTAATAATTTGCTGGGAATTTTCTCGATTTTTTATGTTTCGGTAGGGGTGGAGAGTAGTTTGAGAAGAGGGGCTGAGGTGAGGGTGATGGGATGAGTGTGAGGGTAGTATTATGTGTTCTTCAATTTTTAGAAAAAAAAATTTTTTGCAATTTTTTTCGATTTTTTTATGATTGGGAAGGATTGCGATACTGAGGGGGTTAGGTGAAACTGATTGGGATAAGTGTGAAGTTATTGTATGTTACTTAGATATGTAGAAATGTTTAGATTTTTTGCCATTTTTCTCGATTTTTGTTATTAGGAGGAGGGAGGAGATGAGGTAGCGTTTGGAGGGATCAGAGAAGGGTAGGGTAGAGTAACAATATTTGTTCCACAATTTTTAGAATTAAAAAAAAAAATTGATATTTTTTAAACAAATTTTGGTTTCCATATAATTTAAGGTCACAAGCACAGGTTCAAGGTCAAGGTCCAATATAGCGATCCGGTGCTATCACGACGTGGCCGTCCCAGGCTGTGCTGACAAGCGAGGTGGCGGAGGGCTCCTGGCTCCTTAATCATGACACTTGCGGCCAACTCCCCTTTATTCTTCTGCTAGTATGCCAGATATGATGAAACTGAAGTCTCTATATTTCATAGTATCTTCCGTCTTCCTCTTTAATGCATTATTAGAAACCTGAGAATTTTTTTTGAAATGACGCTTTTAAATATTATTTATACATTCACCAAAAAAAAAACAATTACAATTAAATGATTTGGAATAATTAAAACTTATATTTTAGAGTGGTAAGTAAAACATCAATTTTTAAAGACATTAATTTAAAATAACTAAATTTTTTGAATAACGGTACACATTTAAGATAATATTAATGTGAGCAAAAATATTTTAACCCGAGAATAATTCTTGAAAACGGAGGGAGGAAGGAGCTGCGGTAACTGAGAGGCTAGATTGCCCAGCTACCATCAAGGCGAACTGGGTTCATTTTCTGGTCGGGTTACTTCCGAATTTTCGCATTTGGGAATCGTGCCGGATGATGCCGCTGGCTGGCGTGTTTTCTGGGGGATATCCCATTTCGCCCGCCCTTGCATTCCGGTGCTATTCCATTTCAACCTTATTTGGCCCTCATCGACTCTCAAGCCCTCGTTGTTAGCAGCCGCGTAACTTTCTTTCTCTCTCTCTCTCTCTATCTCTCTCGCTCTTACTCAAGATTAATATGATGGCAATACCTCAGATA
Source organism: Clitarchus hookeri (assembly GCA_002778355.1). Taxonomy (NCBI): domain Eukaryota; kingdom Metazoa; phylum Arthropoda; class Insecta; order Phasmatodea; family Phasmatidae; genus Clitarchus; species Clitarchus hookeri. Next base: position 343,293 of record NQII01001674.1, read on the forward strand.
ATATTAGCTTTTAGTATTTTGAGTTTTTAAATCAAGCAAAACAAAAGTTTTAACCGAAATAATTTCTTAAAGCTTATAATTCTGGGTATACATAAAAATAATAATGCTCTACCGGTGCGCTCACTCGAACAAGTGCAGTGGGAGCTAAGAAAATCTCCGACCTCTGCATATAACTTTGATTACAATGCCAGGAGGAAAGCCAAGCATTCGCAGTGGGTTAACCACTGCTTGACGTGAAATATTAACAAAGAGAAGTTTGCGAGTGTAGTTCGAATCTTATTCAAAGTAGGTATATGTTTACAATTATAGCTCTACTTGGGACGTTTTAGGTGTTTGCTTATTGAATAACACCTACATTAAGAAATTTGCATGTGAACGGTGGTGGGAAACACATTATGTTGTTAGTATAAATATTTCGTTTATTTACTCGTGACAACTATTGATTACGAGTTAATGAAATTTAACGCAGTCATTCTTTTCTGTCTTGTACACATTAGAGTAACGTACTGGCGTTACAATAAAACAATATTAAAGTTTCTAATAATTTTGCAATGCCACCAGATCCATAGCAACATTAAATTTTTAATCTGCATAATGAAATAACACACTGAGGCCATAAATAATAAACCAATCAGAGCTCCCAAGTTTGTTGAATTAATGAAAATTAGCTGTAGTAATGACTGCACACCTGTATGTAGTCGAGTAACAGTAAAAATTGTCCCGAAATACAACAAATTTAAGAGTTTGGCATGCGAAACATGTAATCTCTTTACATATAACGTTATTTAGAACTGAAATTTTAGAATTTATGCGAGAAGGCATACTCAGAGTAAAAAAAAATCAAATGAGCGTATAGTCAAAGTTATATGCATATTTTATTTTATTTTTTTATTTTAGTGACGGTGGTTTACGGGTTAATTATTGATTGCATATTTAATACATTTCGAAACTTAATTCCTCATGATTACTCGTGTGGATGGATACGAAAACATCACTTTGAGCTAGTGGAACGGAATGCATTGCTGGAATGCACGTGCATCACAAAAGGTATTTTGGTTCTATCAGTACGTGAGTAGTCGCTGACGCCCAACATTTCAACATTCTGCACGTTGTTGTGGCAATTCATACGTTGGTTATGAAACATTTCCACACGCAATTTTATTTAATTTTCTTGGTACCGTGATAATTTACATTACAATGCAACCGTGCGTGGTTTCGAAGTGAGCATTTGCCTTTAATGTAACCTGAATTTCAACTATCCCATTCGCTTGCGAACAGCACAGAAAAATACGGCAAGCGTCCGACACCGCTGCACCCTGGCGGCGAAAAGTGTTAAGTTGCCAAACTAAAAGCTTTAAGCTTCCCAACCTGAGTAGAGCGAACCGTAGCATGGGCGTGTCTGACACTCGGACAGGTTGCCACCTTCAGAACACCCTGTTGTCGTCCCTAGCATGACACCCGGACAGGTTGCCACTTTCAGGGCACCCTGTCGTCGTCCCTGGCCTGACACTCGGATAGGTTGCCACCTTCAGGGCACGGGCACCCTGTCGTCGTTCCTGGCCTGATACTCGGACAGGTTGCCACTTTCAGGGCACCCTGTCGTCGTCCCTGTCCTGACACTCGGGCAGGTTGCCACCTTCAGGGCACCCTGTCGTCGTCCCTGGCCTGACACTCGGACAGGTTGCCACCTTCACAACACACTGTCGTCGTCCCTGGCCTGACACCCGGACAGGTTGCCACCTTCAGGACACCCTGGCGTCGTCCCTAGCCTGACACTCGGACTGGAACAACCAGCAGCACGGCGGTAATCGCTCTCTCACGCGATCAAATATTTCAGTGAATTCATAAAATTTTATTTCAGTTGTTGTATGCAGAAATCGGCTTACGTGTACGATAATGAGTATGTATTCGATAAAAATTTAACTGGAAACTCAAAAGCTTGATTTACCTATTTTAATTTTAAAAAACGCAATGAATAACGCGTTCAGCATGAAAGATATCTGCTGCATTTGGGCTTTTTTATATTAACAATATCAAAGGTTTCTAAGTAAATACAAGTGTGAACAAGAAACGAAAGTAAATTAATAATTTACATGCCGAAGCTGATTTCGTAATGTCGTACTTCAAGTTTATGTGGTTATTTATTGTAAAACTTCGTTTCATTCCTGTTTATTTCTATACCTTGGCGAGGAAATTGTACTTCAGCAGCTCCTTGACTGGAATAAATGTATTAATTTCTCAACAGACGCATGTGTTAAAGTCGCCATATTTTCAGCAAAACAACAACGTTGGTAGACATTAAAGAACATCTAATTTTGCCAACGTGAACCATTATAATTGGTGAATCGAAAAGTTTAGTAAAATAATCATAGATCCTGTCAAGTACGAACATTTTTGGACTGTGAAAAGTAAAATTGCCTTGGTTGTGACTTCGAAGTGAAGTTATATATTTTTCACGGATATCAATTGACAAAATATTGAATATTTTTAGAAGCAAAATTTTATCATTTGAAATGGCCTTAACATTTGTGCACAGTCAAAAATTGCAGTCGAGTTCACCTTTGACTTTAGGGTGGCACTTAATAATTCATTAGGCAATATCTTTAACGAATAATATAAATTTGTCGCTATATTTTTAATATACTTTGTTAAAATTTCGACATACATAATTTTAATACTCCTAATATGTAAATTATTTCAAAAATATTTATAACTTTTTATATTGAAATCCTGTTATATAAATATTAATATTCTTAAATTTTAATTTCAAATATATTTATGTTTACTAAATTTGTTAAAATTCGTTATTTATATTCATATCTATTTTATACAATTTCCAGTATTTGGCGATGTGCTGCTCTATTGATTAATATACAGAGTCATTACTTCAATTATTTCAAGCTTTCTGACATTGTAATCACAATTTTATATAAGGATTTATTTTCGCTGTTGTCCATAAATATTAAACTTTTTGTTTTAAAGTTATTCCTTCATATATAACTTATTTAAATATATTTTATTCAATACTTATTGGTTTTGATTTTAGGGTATCAATTTATTTGATATCTTTAAGTGTGTCTCCTGTCGCATTTTTCACTACAAACTAAAAAATATAATTTGCAGTTGCATGAATATGTGTAATTATAGAAAATTCAACTGCGTATATATTATATTATGTTTCTCATTTTTTGTCTCAATTTAATTTTTTTTTTAATCATCCTTCTTTCAATGGTTGCAATAATTAAAATCACCTGAATTCTTTCATTTTAAATCTTAAATAAACTTCTGCTGAAAAATTTTCTTTCAAACCTGTATGTTTTTGAAACATAGTAATGATTACAAATTGTATTTATTTTATTATATATTTTCTTTGAATTTTGCACAATAATCAGTTTATTGCTGTTGACAGATAAAATTATCAGTTCATTGCTGTTGACAGATAACATTACTTTCAACCACAATATACATTATTGAGTTATTCACAATTAATAAATTTAAAACGATGATACTCGGTTTCATTTAATTGGTTGGTAAAGTTTTAACACTGTTTTAAACTACCAGCAACATTAGAAAATATATTCATGTTTCGATGTAATTCATGGAGAATTTTGTATTACATTATATATAATCTTTAGGACTTTAACAGTACGCATTATTTCAAATTTTAATGCATAGGTGAATAAAAATTCAATCACCAAATACTTTATCTCTTCCACATTTCAGTTTCTTTGTGTGAGGTATATATACTATGGGTATTTTTGAAGCATTGATTTAATATTATTTGTTTTAAACTTAAAATATTTTAAAAAGGACAAATTTGTATTTATAATAATTATATTTTCTTAGAAAGCGTAACAAATTTTTTTTCATATATTTCGAAACACTTATATTATTGATAATGCTTAATTTATTTTCAAAATCAATTGCAAAACAAATAAATGATAATCATATATTAGAACTTAATGCAGGAGCACATTTTGGTGACTTCCTATTCAAATAAATATAAGAAATTTCTTTCCTCTATTTAAATGCGAATAATTATTATGCTATCTTAATTACGTTCAGATTTCATTAAATTCTTTACCACAAATGTAAAAATTGTACGTATGTAACAGTTGTATTTGTGTTATTTTTCAATTATTACTTAGAGTTCCGGGAATATTCATTACTCATTCCTGGATCTCTGTGTTCACCAGAGATCCACAAGATATTAAGAAGCACCCTAAATGCGCATAGACCAGCCCCCACTCACTACTACATGAAATTACCAATACTCATACACCGTAATCATTCCAATCCATGATTATTTGAGAGTAGAAATGAAGAAGTGATATACCACAGAAGCCCATTGATAAAGGGGCATAATTAACCAAACAATACTTCTGTATTTAGCCTACATTCCAAAAGAAAAAAAAAGTTATCAGGTCACTTTTCTGCCTGTGTGTTTGTGTATGTGTGAATGTGTGAGTGTCTTGCGTTTGGCAATCCTCACTAAAAATTCTTCAACGCGTTAACCGAATACTACCAGACTAGGTACACTTGTAGTATTTAGTAAGGACATTTGACTCTTATAGTTTTTAACCACGCCAGGGACTAACTTTCAAAAAGGCAGCCATTTTAAAATTTAGGATGAAAAGCCTTACCTCGGGAATCATTAAACTGATTAAAAATAAATATTGTATGTTGACAGTGCATCATGTAAGCATTGTATAGATACTGTTGTTGATCTGTAATTTTTTTAAGATAGCTCCACATGAATAAATAAATTCTTTAAATGATGTCTCGAAAACTGCAAAACCAATTCTCGTCAAATTTGGCAAGTAAGGAAAACTAATGTAGGTCATGAAAACATGTTATATTTAAATTCATTAAGAATTAGTTTTCAACATTACGGCCATACTCATATTTTAGGTTTATTTTGTGTAACTACCATTTCGTTTGACTAATTTCANCTGTAATTTTTTTAAGATAGCTCCACATGAATAAATAAATTCTTTAAATGATGTCTCGAAAACTGCAAAACCAATTATCGTCAAATTTGGCAAGTAAGGAAAACTAATGTAGGTCATGAAAACATGTTATATTTAAATTCATTAAGAATTAGTTTTCAACATTACGGCCATACTCATATTTTAGGTTTATTTTGTGTAACTACCATTTCGTTTGACTAATTTCAAAGAAATTCATTATTATAAAGTTATCTGTGAGATAACTACACCAAAACCAATATATTTTGTAAGATAACGCCATAGGAATAGATGAAGTGTTTTATGTCATATCTTGGGAAAAAATTGCAGATTCCCACCAAATTTGGCAAACATGTAGTACTGTGGCAGCTAACGTAAAATTGTATGTTTTAAATAAGTCGGGCACTCATTTTCAAAATTACTCCATACAGTCATTTTAGCTTAGTATGCTATATCGTCGAAACCATGTAATTAATGCCAACATAATTTGGTATTCTGACAGCATATATTATAACTATTAAATGTGCGCACACAAAATCTTATTTGTCCACCTTTTTGTAAGATAGCATCACATGACAAATTAGTTTATTACATCATATCTACGTAGAAAACAAAGAGATTCTCACACTTTTTGGCAGACAATTAACTTTAGGGCAGGCTTACATGGTCTGCTCTGGCGCTTCTTCTATGCCTAATTTTGTCTAATGCTATGATTTTAGTGGGTCAGACGCGTAAATCAAAAATGCCGGTCAAATTAACTTTTTTCCTTAGTATATCTACGAAACTACGAGACATATTTGAAATTTTCTTCGTAGACTGGGAGAATCTATTATCATAATAAAATTTGTCTCGTTTCTCCACCATTTTGTAAGATATACATACACCAAAAAACTAAGGTTTTTTCTTGTATCTCGGGAAACAATCAACCGATTCCCGCCAAATTTGGAGAGATTATACTAAAGTAGGCCATATTAATTTTTTTTTATTTTTAAGAGCGCCAGACATTTATATTCAAAGTAGCTACTATAATAACAATTAAGTTTAGTGTGCTGTCAACGAAACGATGTAGCCGATTTTAGCTTTACTTTTCATGCTTTACCTATGAAAATTATCGAATGTTCTAATACATAACATTTTGGTGCTCCTGTTATGAAGGTCATCATATGAAAGACATGTTATGCCATGTCTCGAGGACCAATAAACCCATTCCCACCAAATCTTACACGCAGGTAGTGCTACAGTAGGCTATGTAAACTGACATGTTTTAGGTGTGACAGGTCTTTTTTATGGCGTTATTAGAAATAATTTATGTAAGTATGTTACATATATAAAAAATTTAACAAAACTTCAACTTATTTGGCACAGTAACACTATCCATTAGAATCATGAGAAATGCATATAAATACAATTTTACCGGCCTTTTTTTGCAAATTATTGCCAGATGAGAAAATTGAATATTTTACCATTTTTACAAAACAATTTAACTAATATCTACCAAACTTTGCACAGCAATAGTGCTATTGAAGTCCATGTAAACTTACATGATTTAAGTGAAATCAGATAATAATTTTCAAAATGGTGGGCATGCAATTATTTTCATGAGATTATCATACACATTAAATGATTTAACCAAATTCATAAAAACATTTTATGCCGACAGTATATATTAAGAAGCATTGTATACAGAATAATTTTTTAAGCAATTATGTAAGCAAGCATCAACTGAAAAAAATTAATTTCTATACCTTATCTCAGGCACTATTCAACCGATCTCTACCGAATTCTTCACACAAGTGGCGCTACGGCAGGCCATGTAATCTTCCGTGTTTTAGGTGGCCAGTACAGTTATTTTAAAATTATTGTCCTTCGAATATTTCAGGTTTGAGACCCTTATCATGAAAAGCATTAGACTGATTACATCCGAAGGTGATCCTCCGAATTAGACTTCCGTAATGCTTTTGATTGCGCGCTAGGTTATGATACGTGATTTTCTGGTTTCGAATCGCAGGTAAGGTACATGTGTATTTTTTATTGTCATACTACAGTTGCGTATGTTTTTGGTATCATCTCTAATGATATTGCTGTCAACAACACTTTAAGGCCTAACTACCATCTAAGCTTTTCAGAACTACATTAAAATTATTTGTTCATTGGTTTTCACTCATGTAGAGGAATTAGGCTCATTAAGTATATTACAGTAACTGCTTGTTCTGTATAATTTCCAGAGCCTTTCAGGTGTTATTTTTTTCCTCTCCTCTGCCAACATAAAAATTCTTTAAAACAAATTTATTTTTAAAACAAAAACATAGTTCATGTATAAATAAATTGCATGTTTATATAATTATATACACACAAATACATATATAAATATTACACCCATATTATAAAATTCACAATTTCCCATTATGAATAAAATATACAAATAACTTTTAAAAAGTTATAAAAAATTATCCCTGGAAGAATTTAACAAAGTCAGGTCCAATTTCCAACACACTGAAAGTTAAAGTTACACATTAAAGTATTATGCTTAATTTATGGCAATCAAATACAAATTCCTTTAAAAAACCCTACATGTCTTAACATTTACTNTATACAAACTGCAGTTCGAGTGTTGTATAGCGTGGTGCCCGCCTCAGGTATTGAATAGCATGCCGGAAACACTGGATGGGACACTTCCAATCAAATTCAAACTCGTCGATGACGTAGCTGATGACGCGACATACAAGCCACGTGATTGGACGTAGTTCATGGTGAGGGGGAACAGCGTGTCCGCGCTCGATCTCCAGGCGACCATGGCGCCAAGGCCGCGGCACGCTGAGAGTCGCGCTGACCCGTTGCGTCGTCGGTCTTGATCCACAATTACGAGCTCGAACAGCCGTGGGTATGGTAACTTCTGTTACACTTCGGGAAGATCAGTGTTACAAGTTTGGCAAGGGGACAATTTTCGCCACTAGGTAAGCGCTAGTGTCGCATGTAAACCAGATTTTCTCCATTTTCTCCTTTAAAAAACAGGATGGTTGCAATAAATAAAACGAATATAAATAACTTCCTAACTAAGTAACATCTTCCTCTTTTCATAATTCACATAGCTTATGATTTTAATAAATTAAAATTCAAAGTTACCTTTTCGAACACTGCGCACTTAGCGACGAAAATATTCCCTATGCCAAACTCTTACATAAGAAAGCACTTTTTGTTCCCAACCCGAGTATAACTAACCTTAGTCATGGGTATGAAGCTACTATTCCACGTGTACAGGTGTAGATGTTGTTATTGTTACATGACGCCAGAGGTGTGTATCCACAGCCCTAATAAAATTAAAAGAACTAAATTTTATTAATAATGTATTCGCAGAGTAATTTTTTCGAACATTTAACATGCTATTTCCACTATAAGATTATTTTTGACTCGGTGAGCACTACACTTGATATCTATCTCAATTCAAATTTAAGTCCTTATAAATTTATCTTTGCATATTGGTTACAGTCAATTAATCCACTCTCATTATTTGTGAATATTTAAACTGTATACCGCCACCATTTCAAATGTCTGTCACTCGCGCATCCAGTTCAATAGTTCCGCCCAACAGTCGCACACTTCACTGTGCCGATGCTCGCAGTCCGCAGTCTTCACTCTCGCTGGTCACTCTCGCCGCTACTCGTCGCTCTTCTGGCTCGTCGTCTTCGCTGTCTTCGCACACCTGGCTCTTAAGGCCGTTCAATCCTGCAAACTCCAGACTTTCGACCAGGAGGCCCGTCACGGCTCAAATGATCTTGCCGGCCCTATTTAATATGCTCCCTGCACCCCAAGGTCTCACTGAGAGAGAGTAGGGCAATAAACAGAACATTCTTGAAGAGATAATCCCATAAATCCATTCCGCTAGCAGTAGCGGTACGTGTAGAGGCATGCCTTTGTAAATCTCCGCGTGCTCCTCGGATTATGAGTCTGGCGTTTACACGCTCCTTCGCTCGCTCGCACGGGACAGGTCAATGGAAGCGATACAAAGCAACACGCAACAGTATTACATATATGGTACTTACACCCGTAAATCTATTTCGTTACAGACAGTTTTGGTATTTTTTATTTTGTGGTGAAATTTTCTTGTACGCAAAATAAGTAAGACATTTTAAGATAGTAAATTTTTTTTTATTTCCAATTTTTTTCCGAGTGCCTGCAAAGTTACCGAAGTGTTGTTCTGAAATATGAGCTGCGGGGTTTAATGACGGCCGCGGGACATGTTACCTGTCGGGGTTGTTGCGCGGGCAGTGTGTAGGTCTGTACAGACTATTTACGGTTAAGTGAGCACTTTTTTGAAGCCCTCTCATTTGGAATAATAGTCGATAAATCTCTTTTTTATTGTAGCCTTAGATGTTAACTGTTGAATCCGGTGAAATATATTCACTGTGATTATTACTTACACGACTATATTTAATTTAAAAAGTGGTGGAGGTGTAAAAAATGGCTGATAGGAAACAGAAAAAAGTAAGTATGGCCATAAAAGTGCTCACTTAAGCGTGTACAGCCTATATCAGATACTTACGATATGATCTTGGCTGGAAAATCCCACGTTTTTTAGCTGAATGGCACTTACCTCTGCCTCTTAATTCAAGATGTAAATTTGAAATTTTAAAAGCTTTCTACCAATGATGCTGCTTCCCACTCGCTTGGGAAATAACACAAAGCGACACATCTGGCGATCCGCGTAGAATCGCAATGCACAAGTGTCAGTAATCCGCTGTTTGACATATCGAATTTATTGTTCCGGTGTTAGTTGATTTGTAATCTTTCAATGCTTTTTTCCTTTTTTTCCAAACCCATGCCGTTAAAATGACTCAAATGCTGTAATTTGTCATGTTTTACATTTTTTTTTTTCAACTATAAATTTTTACAGTTTATTACTTGAGCTGAGTAAGTGTAGTTCGATCTCCGAGGTCGAAGCGTACACAGCGATACCTATTGTACAGATGATAGATCATATCTGCATTTTTATTGTGGTTAGAGCACATGTCGGTCTTAGCGGTGCTTCTGAGTGTCGTGGCCATACTTTAAACACGTTAATCCTATATGTAAAGAGCATTTTGCATAGTGTGGTGAGGGGCATTCAACCACTTGCTTATTTTCATGGCTGTAATACTGATTTATTGATGTGCATTTTTAATATAGGTTTTGTTTTTCTGTGTGTCAGGGCTCCTACGTATAATGAAGATTTATATTTAATTACTGTGGCATATGTTCTAAACTAATTTGCATCAAAATACTACAACAATTGCCTATGAGTGGCCAGATAGAGCTCTTAATTAAGTGAAACAATAAAATCTAATTTTTAAATTATCCATATCACTGACAATGAAAAGAATTATATATTTCACCTAGCGCTGTCACGCGCTATATTTAAATTCTCGTTAAAAATAATATACGATTATCCAATTCTCTATTATAGTAGTGACTTTAATTAACAAGCATATATTGTTTGGAACTTTATACTCTAAAATAATATATAGTCTATTCACAGTTTCTTGACACTTTTTGAATCAAACCCTTTGAAAAAGCACTCCATGTATCATGTGATTAGCTGTTTCCTGAATATCTCACGTATCACAAAATTTTTTTTATTATTTTAATATTAAAATATATTATTTTTGGTTAAACCGAAATTTAACTTATATTTATTGTTAAATCATAATGTTTCATTTATTACTAATATAAATAAAAGCAGGGAGAGCCTAGTAAGAAGTAGTTTACATGCAAAATATATTTATGTGACTTCGCACGAATGCAGTGCGCTGTGACTTTGGTGTAATTTCCTAGACTTAGTTAAGCGTTGTTAGCATGGGGCGGAGGAATATCCTGAAAGTAGAACTTAGCAGTGCTTCAGAAAGGTTGGCGATGACCGTGAATGGACTATATCAGTCAGACTACGCAATTGTAAAGGCTGTGCATTGTGAAATCAGAAGTTTTAAAAAGAACCTTCAAAGAAAATCACTGCTCATACTTACATAAATATAAAACAATACACTGGCACGCAGGCTCCTAGTTAAGTTCGCAGTTAATAAGTAAATATTCTTCTTAACACTTGACGTATAGTGAGTTTAATGTCTACTTACTTTATAGGCATTATATTAAAAACTGTAACATGAGAAGCATATTTACAAAACTAAAAGCTCCGCTGTTTTATTTGGATGGCGTACGAATTAAGTGATTAGGCCCATAAAAATGTTAATTTTACTTGTGGCAGAAGGATAGAAAATGAGAGGGGACAGTAGATACAAAGCAGGGTCTCCAAAAGTTTTAAATGACCGTGGACATATTAAATGAAAAATTACTTCGAACATACGCCACTGTAGTGTTCTGCAACGGCGTTAGTCCGTAGTTATTATTCATTTAATCACTTAAACCCCCCCCCCCCATTTCAAGTAAATATACCTAATTAAAAGAAAAATCGCCGTAAACGGCCTATATAGGAGTCAAATGGGGAGATTTGGGTGACTCTTAAATTTGAGATATTGAGTGCCAATGAGGGTGATGTGAGGTGCGTGTGAAGAAGCGCCTGAATGAAGCGGCGTGGGAAACGGGAGAGCCACGAGAAAACCCGCCGACCAGCCGCATTGTCCGGCACGATTCCCACATGCGAAAATCCGAGAGTGACCCCGCCGGGAATAAAGTCCGGTTCACCTTGGTGGAAAGCGAGTATTCTAACCACTACACCACCGTGGCCCCAACTATATAGGTATTGCGAGAACTCTTTCCACATCCGCTCCGACGAAAGGGTGGATAGCAATACCAGATCTCTCCCCACCGTTCCGATATTCACAATAACTCGCCTAACAACCAGGAATACCCACCAAACACTAAGGTTTAGTCTATGCCCAGTTTCTTCACACTTTATGAATGAAACCGTTGGAAAAACATCTCATATAAGACGTATTTGGTAGCTTCCCAAATATGTCATGTATCACAAGCGTTTTATACTTGTCTTAACAAATAAGTACCTTATGTTTGGTCAAATTAAACATCTACCCATATTAAATTTATTAATTAAAATATTTAATTTATAACTTTTGTATTTAAAGGCCAAAAGAAAATGCGTGTGTTGGTAATACCTAGTTCTCATGCGAAATATTATTACACTGACTGAAAACGAATGCTGTTCTTTCTCTCACTGGTGTAATTTTCTAAGCTTATGATGCATGGGGAGGAAGAATATCCTGAAAGTGGAACTTTAGCAGGGCTTCAGAAAAGTTGTATGTAACCGTGAATGAGCTATACACTATCCTCTCCGTAATTATTTTCACGGATAATGGCAGCAATTATACTATGCCTATCGTTTCTAGATTATTACGAACTTACGTACGCGCAGAGGTGATCTTAATCTATGAATATATGTTTTCTAATAGAGAAGACAAACGTCGCCCTTCTCGATATTGTTGATGAACATTTTATGGGTTCTAGGATTTTTGGTAGTCAGCTTATGTATTTAAAATTACATAGGATCAACTTGGCAACTCCGAACTACTAATAAATCTGTCTTACTTTTAGGTTGAGTTATAATATTTTGCACTTTGATTATAACATTTGTAAATATGCATTAATTTAACATCGAAGTACGTGAAACACTTAAATTTTTTATTTTGCGAGTTAGCTCCTGGTTAATGAACCTTTGTTATAAAGATAAAACTGATAAACTCTACGAGCTCACTCTTCTTTAGGACAGAGGTGGTCCGTCACCAGAACAACAAATCAGCCAGAAGTCCAATGGTAGTCAGCTGTCATGTATACCAACGCTCTACTGGTCACGGTGAAACGTGAGTTTNCGAGTTAGCTCCTGGTTAATGAACCTTTGTTATAAAGATAAAACTGATAAACTCTACGAGCTCACTCTTCTTTAGAACAGAGGTGGTCCGTCACCAGAACAAGAAATCAGCCAGAAGTCCAATGGTAGTCAGCTGTCATGTATACCAACGCTCTACTGGTCACGGTGAAACGTGAGTTTCAGAGTAGTAAGTGAAATTTCAGGATACAACCCTGGAAATTGTTGGCAAGCGGTCAGGTGACATCATTTTATAATCCTTCTCGGAATAAAATATTTAAGTGCTAAGTTTAGCCTAATGCTATCCCCTGTGCAATGGCTAAGGAACTTCCGTTATGAAAGAAGGAAGTACACTGCAGAGAAACGGACTGTTCCAAATAATAATATCCGACATGTTGTGGCACAATCCTTTCGTAACACNTAATAATATCCGACATGTTGTGGCACAATCCTTTCGTAACACACTGGATTCCATCAGATCTTTCCGTCAAAACTCAATGGTCACTTCACAAAGTGATGAGGGGTAATAACGCAGGTAGTTATTTTGATGTTTCGACTACAATAATTTGNCTCAATGGTCACTTCACAAAGTGATGAGGGGTAATAACGCAGGTAGTTATTTTGATGTTTCGACTACAATAATTTGAGCCGCTTGCGACTCGCTCTGATATGACTGGGAAAACGAGAAAAATGCTGGCATCATTTCGGCGGCAAGGGATCTGTAAGAAGAGCCACTTTACGCATTTATACGAATGTTACTCAGTGTAAAAAGTACTCTACACGGTATTTTCATATCACAAGCGTGCTGTCTCACCCCAGGAACTGGTTTCAAAGGGTTGATGCCCACTAAAGAAGAGTCGACGTTCTGGTCCGCCTAGTGAGAGGACTCGTTTACGAAGCGGTTTCGTAGAGTGGGGATAGCACTCGGCCCCATGAAGGTGGGGCGTGCAGATTCAACTGTGTATAATNTACGAAGCGGTTTCGTAGAGTGGGGATAGCACTCGGCCCCATGAAGGTGGGGCGTGCAGATTCAACTGTGTATAATGCTGTTGACAGGTGAGGTGGAACCACCTTCGGGTGGTGAACATCCACCCACTGCGATTGGAAAGGGCGTAAACACTTTATATTGGTAGCATTTAACTGCTGCCAATTAGGAGCTCTGATCAAGCTCAAACAGACATAATGTGGTATAAATTGCCTGGCTGAGTCCAACTCCACGTTATGATACCTGACTTGAATATGTCTGAAGTGACAATAAAATNACGAAGCGGTTTCGTAGAGTGGGGATAGCACTCGGCCCCATGAAGGTGGGGCGTGCAGATTCAACTGTGTATAATACTGTTGACAGGTGAGGTGGAACCACCTTCGGGTGGTGAACATCCACCCACTGCGATTGGAAAGGGCGTAAACACTTTATATTGGTAGCATTTAACTGCTGCCAATTAGGAGCTCTGATCAAGCTCAAACAGACATAATCTGGTATAAATTGCCTGGCTGAGTCCAACTCCACGTTATGATACCTGACTTGAATATGTCTGAAGTGACAATAAAATNTGGTATAAATTGCCTGGCTGAGTCCAACTCCACGTTATGATACCTGACTTGAATATGTCTGAAGTGACAATAAAATGCCTGGAAGTCCTGAACCTCAGGTGCACTCAAATACTAAAACCTCGGAATGGTGTCTCCTGTTATACCCTAGGGCTCAGACACAGGAGGGAGAGCTCTGAAGATCCAAAATCGCTGTACATTGATTGCATAAAACATGCAGTTCCATAATCAGTTAGGAGCTACTAGTTATTATCCACTATCAACATGTCTCAAAATACTGCAGTGTTACGACTGGTTTTACGCTCATAGAAAATGTGGCTAGTAACTCGTTGGCCTAGGGATAGTTCTATCACCTCCTGTTAATTTCCTGGCCAAAACTTGACTGCTTGTTGGCACTAAATTTCGTTTCATCACTTCAAGTCAACGTCTAGTAGCGACTTTAGTTCCCAGTTACTTGTTACCGACGATGAACCAGTCGCTAGTTGTTCCAACAGGAGATGTGGGAGAAATAAAACGGTCTCGTATTGGGTATGCTCGGCAGAAATACGACAGCTGGTATTTATATAATAATAAGTACTGCAGGTTGATAAGAAAAACTCCCCAGAAAAGCGATAAGTTTACATGTATTCGTATTATAAATACTAGCACCGAGTAACATTTTGAAATTACTTTCGACAGTAGCATTTTCGTTTCGATAATCAATGCGCGTTTTGAACGTTACTGTGATACTACTATATTGCAGGAAACCCTGAACCACAGAACAAGTAGCGTAGTGACGGCACAATGAGTCGTTAATGCTTTATTGTGAATAAAGGAATGTATTTTAGACGTTGACGAGTATTTAACAATGAAAGATATTGTTAGCCAAAATTAAGTGTATTCCTATAATCAACATACAATATTTCACTGACGAGTGGTATTATATGAAATGCAGATGTAAACTCAACTTTTCCGTTATTATATTTTTGCACATTGTGCGTGAATGTCTGTATATTTCATGCGTAAATACAACATGAAAACAGTTACTAAAATATTGAGAGAAAAAAATCAACTGATATTCGTTTAATATAATTACAATCAATAGAGTGTATATTATATAAAACTAATTATTATTTTTATCACAAATATAACAACATTTCTCTTTTGCTTTCCNATCAATAGAGTGTATATTATATAAAACTAATTATTATTTTTATCACAAATATAACAACATTTCTCTTTTGCTTTCTAATATAGGAAGCTTAAAGCACTAACGACACAGTTTCGGTATTATCAAATAAATATGAGCTACTAATAAATATTTAATTGCAGTAGAATGTGTTTACCATATCAAAAACATTAAAATATTTGCTTTTAATTTATAAAAAAAATTTTTTAACAGGACAGTTACTAAAAGTTACTAACGTTTAGTAAATTTTGTTACCAACAACTACAAAATCNAAAAAAATTTTTTAACAGGACAGTTACTAAAAGTTACTAACGTTTAGTAAATTTTGTTACCAACAACTACAAAATCAGGCCCACACATTCATATAACAAGCAGGATGCCACACAATACTCGTAAAACACTAGTTACTATATAGCCAGCAGTCAAGCTTAACTCTCAGCTACCCAAACTCCTGTTTTAGCGGTGTGTGGTAAAACCCGCCCTTAGACTGGCGTCAAACATAACGATGCATTGCCAGTTTTCAATAGAAAATAATATTTTTATCGACAAATACACTGATACACGAAATATGATTCTTCGGAGAAAAACCGTGCGCTTTAAACTACACGTAAATTTAACCTGCCATCGCTTTCGATCCTGAGAACTATATAAATGAGACCCCAATCCTTTAGCGTGACTCAGCGACCAACGCATCAGGACGAATAAATATTTAGTCGCTGTCAAACATACAGAAGAGGGAACAAAAACCACAGTATTTATTTCCTTACAGGGTGTCCTATAAAAAACCATAACATAAAGCAAGTAAACGTTCTATGACGATATGTAAATTAAAACATAAAACTACTGGCGTGAATGTTGAGCTTATAATTAACTGAATTAACTGACGCCACAGCTAACTACAATACCTGAGGAAGCTCAGCATGTTTCGCTCAGTGGCAGTAGTAGTCTGAGTGTTCGGTATGCAGAATACACGGATATATCACTGGATAATCGTCCTAACATGTTGAACTAATACGAAGGGGGTGTGTGGTGTAATTTTTTTTGCGACTGAGATTACTGCAATTGGCGTTCACATGGGCAGAATATGGATCCGATGATGATTAGACACCAACTCACGGTAAAAAGTAGTGCGTTATTACACCGTCAATAAGTTTTTCGGAGCTCGTAATAAACCTGACTGTTCACGGCACTGCATTCCCCACGGGCGATTAAAATGTTACACATTTTTTTGATACAAAATGGTAAATGTTTATTCCCGGAAATATCACTAGTTTGCCTCAAGCTTCTAAAATGTAGGCTACCTTCAGGCTATCAATGCCAAAGGGTTGGTTCATCAACTTGGAGTTGTTTTCAACGTTTGAAGGCCGATAAATGCGGGAGCGACAAGGGCTGCTTTGCCACGCACATCAAGTGCAACATCGACGCTATGCGCAGGGTTCTGAAATTGCGTGCAGCGTTCTCGTTGGGATGTCTACCTACGGGACTTAAAACGGTGGCCCTGCCATTTTATTGGTGGAAAATCTGTAGCAAATTTCNCGGGACTTAAAACGGTGGCCCTGCCATTTTATTGGTGGAAAATCTGTAGCAAATTTCAATGCTACTTTAGCAGGAATTGGCCCAGATAAAATTTAAGCTATATCAGTCTGAAAATTTATTGTTTTTTTTTTGCAATGTTGAAGAGCTTTAACATGGTGTTTGGAATAAGCGTGATCTGTGAAAGTTGTANTCAATGCTACTTTAGCAGGAATTGGCCCAGATAAAATTTAAGCTATATCAGTCTGAAAATTTATTGTTTTTTTTTTTTGCAATGTTGAAGAGCTTTAACATGGTGTTTGGAATAAGCGTGATCTGTGAAAGTTGCACCTTGCCTTAGTCTGAAGAGTTGTTGTTTTTTTTCGTATGCAAACATACTCTGTTTACGTGAAACAGTTTGTTTCTAAAACGTGTATTACACACACAGGCACACTGAAAGCCAGTTCACACGAGCCAGATTGACGGTTGCCTTGAGACATATGCATGCGCACTTGTTGACACAGGCCCCAGTACTGATTGCGGAGTCCCCCATCAGCAAACGCACTTTAGTGGATACTCGCAATAAGGTCGGTGAAGCGTCTCGGAATCAGCCTTAGTGGCCAAGTATTATCGGGTGTGTGTTGCACAATTTCAATCAGTGCGGTCAATCACTGGGTACCGGAAACTCACAGCTTCTTCTCTTTATAGTACTTCACAGATTTACGTGGGGAATATTAAATTTTACTTCCCTGTCATTTAATAAAGTGTTATAGGTAGCATGTTAAATGATGCCGCAATATGACGAAGTGCGAGGTTCGAGGCAAACTAATTAAATGTATCTAACAACAATACATAGCATTTTAACAATTGTTTCCTCAATAGAAAGATATGATTCTGACTCTTTCTAGGAAAGATGGGATACATAAGGAAGTTTGTGATTTAGGGTTTGGAGGTTTTATTTGGTTCTTAACATCCATTGTGGCATATTATACAGAAAATGACATGCTAGAAGTAGTATGTCAAGAAGAGATCGGGAGACATATAAATTAACAAAGGTGTATATGTAGTATGTACCACTTTCTGCACGAATCGATGAGTCTCAAAAATTCGGTCAGTAGGGCTGAGTATTAAATGAGAAGGTGCAAACTTCAGCAACATGCAATTTTTGTCGTTAGCATTTCTTACAAAAACAAACTAATATTTTTGATATAAGGTCCGAAAACTAAGGACACATACTGAAAAGCTACAAGTAGTCATTTCTTGACGCTTCTTAGATCAGCAACAATATTTCCTTATTTGGTTTAATTTGCTAGACCCACCGTAATCATTGAATTATAATATAATAGCTTTGATGTACTTAATCAGGCAAATAGAAATTGATGCTCGTTAATTAAAAAAGTTTTCAGATTATGTGAATTTTTTTATAAAAATCGCCAAGTCTTCGATTTCTCACGTTTGCCTAAATGCCGTATTGAATGTGGAAATCTCCTAATACAGTCCTATTGCTTCATTTTTTTTTTCGGTTGTAGTATTTCCCAGTATTAAACATGGAATTAGTTTGCTCGTGCTAGGCAACGTATCGCCTGGTAATCTCCTTACGAGATAAGTTTCTCCCATAAATTTTTTCGCCCTGTCGACAAGGGTTTACATGCTGACTGCCGCTATCGCAGTTGCTCGATGGGCGCAGAAGTGGAGTATGGGGGCGATAAGATGTCCTGCGAACTTAGCGGGTTTTCGCCGCTCGCACGTCTAGCTATCTCCTCGCCTCCATTGAGACACGCGTAACCAGAAGCCCGGACTGGAGGTTTTCGTGTCTTAATTTCAGTTTCAGGGATATACACTGAGGCGACAAAAGTCATGGGATACCTCCTAATATCGTGTCGGACCTCCTTATGTCGGGCGAAGTGCAGCAACTCGACGTTTTATGGACTCAACAAGTCGTTGGAAGTCCCCAGCAGAAATATTGAGCCATACTGCCTCTATAGACGTCCATAATTGCGAAAGTGTTGGCGGTGCAGGACTTTGTGCACGAACTGACCTTTCGATTATGTCCCATAAATATTCTATGGGATTCATGTCGGTTGATCTTGCTGGCCAAATCATTCGCTGGAATTGTCCAGAATGTTCTTCAAAGCAATTGCGAACAGTTGTGGCCAGGTGACACGGGGCATTGTCATCCATTAAAATGCCATCGTTTTTTGGCTATATGAAGTCC
This sequence comes from Clitarchus hookeri, assembly GCA_002778355.1. Taxonomy (NCBI): domain Eukaryota; kingdom Metazoa; phylum Arthropoda; class Insecta; order Phasmatodea; family Phasmatidae; genus Clitarchus; species Clitarchus hookeri. The sequence continues at coordinate 362,513 of NQII01001674.1, forward strand.
ATGAATGGCTGCAAGTGGTCTCCAAGTAGCTGAACGTAACCCTTTCCAGTCAAGGATCGGTTCAGTTGGACCAGAGGACCCAGTCCATTCCATGCATAAACAGCCCACACCATTATGGAGCCGCCACCAGCTTGCACAGTTCCTTGTTGACAACTTGGGTTCATGGATTCGTGGGGTCTGCGCAACACTCGAACCCTAACATCAGCTCTTACCAACTGAAATCGGGACTCATCTGGTCAAGCCACGGTTTTCCAGTCGTCTAGGGTTCAACCGATATGGTCACGAGCCCAGGAAAGGCGTTGCAGGCGGTGTCGTACTGTTAGTAAAGGCACTCGAGTCGATCTTCTGCTGGCATAGCCCAGTAGAGCCAAAGTTCGCCGCACTGTCCTAACGGACACGTCCGTCGTACGTCCCACATTGACTTTTGTGGTTATTTCACGCAGTGTTGCTTGTCTGTTAACACTGCCAATTCTGCGCACACGTCGTTGGTCTCGGTCATTAAGTGCAGGCGGTCGGCCACTGCGTTGTTCATGGTGGGAGGTNCGCACACGTCGTTGGTCTCGGTCATTAAGTGCAGGCGGTCGGCCACTGCGTTGTTCATGGTGGGAGGTTATGCCTAAAATTAGGTATTCTCGGCACACTCTTGACAGTGTGGATCTCGGAATATTGAATTCCCTAATCATTCCCGAAATTGAATCTCCCATGCGTCTAGCTCCAACTACCATTTCGCATTCAAAGTCAGTTAATTCCCGTCGTTCGGCCATAATCACGTCAGAAACCTTTTCACGCGAATCACTTGAATTCAAATGAAAGCCCAACCAATGCACTGCCCATTTATAAATTTTGTACGCGATACTACTGCCATATGTATATTTCCATATTGCTATCCCATGACTTTTGTCACCTCAGTGTATTATTGGAAAGTTTGATTTTAGTAATTTACAATTTTCTAGTTGTTTAACTATTTGGGTTCTAATTTCCAATTTATTTTATCTGCTACTTGCAAAAAGCCAGGGTTCTATTGATGAAATTTAAATATGTTCCTGACCATTTACAACAAGCAGATAACACACNTACTTGCAAAAAGCCAGGGTTCTATTGATGAAATTTAAATATGTTCCTGACCATTTACAACAAGCAGATAACACATAAAATCACGCACAAAAGTAATGTTACAAGAGTCCTAAGGGGCGTATCCGTGTTCCAGAGGAATGGAGGTCTTAATTAAATTAAAGTAAATTAATTTGTTTTTAATTTATTTACACAGATATTATTTACGGCACTAAGCTGTCTATTTTCACTATTACTAATTTTATTTCTTAAAGAGGGATGTATTTAATGTTTATCTCTACTCTAATTTAAGACGCTCTCTATGACTTTGTTTTGTTGCAGTCAATTAACTCACATTCATCATTAACACATGTTCAGTATGTCTGTTGCCATAATTTGTAATGTNTGTTTTGTTGCAGTCAATTAACTCACATTCATCATTAACACATGTTCAGTATGTCTGTTGCCATAATTTGTAATGTATTACACTAACGCATCCAGTCCAACAGTTCAGCCTGCTGGTCGCGCTCCTTCACTTAACCGATGCTCGCAGTCGCATATTTTCCTCCCGCTGATCACTTTCGTCGTCTATCGCTTAACGTAGCGTCGCACGATCGCCCAGACTCCCGACTTTTAATAAAAACTCCTGGTTCGGAGGCCCGACGTGCTTTTATAGAATCAGCAGCCAAGGTATGGAATATTCCCCGCACCCCTGTCATGCTTAGAGAGGCAAGGACGATCAAAACCATAAAGTTCTTCAGATAAACTCGGAAATTCAATCAGTGGAAGGTCAAGAGTAAGCGAGCCACAAAATATTTATCGCTGCGGCATTCTTATCGTAACAAGATACGCACATCTTGGATTATCCCTCGCCTGTCCTTCAAACATCCCTTGTTACATGCCGACCACTATCATATCACTACAGTAGATAGAAATAGTTCCTCAGAGGACAAGGTCTGGGGCTGAGGTGCCGAAAGACCATCGCCATCTTGGATTAAGCCATCTTGGATGATGTCAAAGCCACCATCTTGTTTCCGTCCGCCGTATTGTTTGCATCCGCCATATTGTTTGCATCTGCCATTATGCTTCCATCCGCCATAATGTTCTGGTCACTATCTTATTGTTTGGTCGTATTGTCTTATCGCAGGTGTCCGGGCCATGCACCTGAAGAAACCAAATTTAAGCACCTACTTGATACACAAGTACGGCCGAAAAACACCCTTCCACAAGGTTCTGAGACCCTCGTACTCAGACACCAAATGTGTGGTCTGGCCAGGGTACTACTGGGACCCCTAGTGTCTCTCCAGGACACAACCGGAGTAGGTTGCCGCTCACCGCCCAGTCTTCCTTTAAGAGGGGGAATCTCTCTAGACCTCCTCCAGCATACAGATTTAACACCTGCCAGCACGACTCCAACCTCTAGTGATAGGTAAACCAGAGAGAACCTCTGGTAGGGCCAACCCGATCAGTTTGTGTTCCCACTTATTTACCACGGCACTTGTGGGTTTTCTGTTACCCGACCGCCCACAAATGCTCTGTACAACCCACCGGAAGGGTGAAGTACAATCGGCTCGGAGCGGCATACATCCTCGATTCCTCTACCAGAAGTACTGGAGGAATTGTTATTAAGAACAAAAGAGAATCTTAACAGGTGACAGGAGAATGCTGTCTTTGAATTAATGCAGAGAACTATGGATGCCTTCTCGTGTGGACGAAATGACCTTTGATGGACTAACATGAGATGCCACCTCATAGATAAGAAGATTCCAGACCCATAAAACAGCCACCAAGACGACTGCCACTAGCTTCGTATGAGGCAGTTGAGGGAATTCTGAAGGAAATGAAAGATCTTGGTATGATAGAACCATCAGAGAAGATGACTCTCAAAGGTTTTGCATAGATTATCAGCAGCTTAATAATGTGACAAAGAAATACTCTTATCCACTTCCAAGGATAGATGACACGTTAAATAACCTAGCAGGTTCACAATGGTTTTCTACTTTGAATATGAAGGTGGGTACTAGACGTGCGAGGTGGTTCCAGATGACCAAGAGAAGACTGCATTCTGTGTCCAAGATAAAGGAACCTGGCAGATCAAAATTATACCTTTTGGACTATGTAATGCCTCTGCCACATTCGAAAACCTGATGAAAAAAGTTTTGCCCTCAGATATTTGTCAGGCTTACCTGCATGATATTGTTGTGACAGGAATGACATTTGAAGAGCACCTGTCATGCTTAGAAACTGTATTCCAGGAAGTTGTCGCAGCCAACTTGAAACTGGTTCCTTAGAAGGGTTACATATTTGAAAAGAAAATAAATTTTTTGCGACATGTATAGTGTCAGCCAATTGAATATAAACCGACCCTGAGAAGACCAAAGGAATATAAAATAGGCTGACACCAACCGACAAAACTGAAGAGTTGTGTTTTCTGGGTTTTAATGCCTATTACCCTCGATTTGTATCTGGGTTCGCCACGAATGTCAAGCCACTTTATAAACTGACTTNCTGGGTTTTAATGCCTATTACCCTCGATTTGTATCTGGGTTCGCCACGAATGTCAAGCCACTTTATAAACTGACTTAGGCAAAAAGCAAATTTCATTGGACACCTGAGGGTGAAAATGCTTTTCGTAAACTGAAGGAAATTCTGATATCTCCTTCAGTACTGGGTTTACCGAAAAGTGAGGGCGTGTTCATTTTGGACATTGTTGCTAGTTATGTAGGTTTTGGAGCTAGGTTATCTCAGATTCAAAATGGGAAGGAAAGGGTCCNCTGGGTTTTAATGCCTATTACCCTCGATTTGTATCTGGGTTCGCCACGAATGTCAAGCCACTTTATAAACTGACTGAGGCAAAAAGCAAATTTCATTGGACACCTGAGGGTGAAAATGCTTTTCGTAAACTGAAGGAAATTCTGATATCTCCTTCAGTACTGGGTTTACCGAAAAGTGAGGGCGTGTTAATTTTGGACATTGTTGCTAGTTATGTAGGTTTTGGAGCTAGGTTATCTCAGATTCAAAATGGGAAGGAAAGGGTCCNATTTTGGACATTGTTGCTAGTTATGTAGGTTTTGGAGCTAGGTTATCTCAGATTCAAAATGGGAAGGAAAGGGTCCTAGAATACTTAAGTAAGGTATTGCATGTGCCTGAGAGAAAATACTGTGTTACACGCAGGGAGAACATGGGCATGGTGAAGGCAATTTCACGCTTCCACTCCTACCTTAATGGCAGACAGTTTATTCTAAGAACCGACTATTCTTCATTACACTGACTACTTTATTTCCAGAACCCCTAATCTCAAATAGTTTGTTGGATACAGCATCTTCAAGAATATGATTTGTAATACAGCACAGATATGGATGCCTTCAAAGCAATGCAGATGCACTTTCTAGGAGACCATGTAACCCATTTTGTCGTAATTGCGAACACCAGAAAGTAAAGAAAGGTTAATTGCTGAAGGCATGGAGGACGATAATTCAGAGTTCTCTATCTTGTGATGGGACACCGAATTTAAGTATGAGGGTATTAGAAGAAATACCTGTTGAATGATCCCACTTTGCAGCCATTATTAAAGTAGAAAGAATATGGCTTTCGGCTAAAATGGGAAGAGACATCTAGCCTGGGTGCAGCAGTCAAAGCGCACTGGGCACAATGGAATTCCCTCATACTGAAGAAATGTTTACTTTACAGAAACTGGGAAAGTTAAAATGGAAAACACACACGTTTACAGTTGGTCATTCGAGAAAGCAGAGTTCCAGAAGTCTTAAAAGAATTGCATCATGCAGCAGTCAGTGGGCACTTTGGTGTTAATAAAACCCTCGACAGAGATAGAATGCGATACCACTGGCTTCATTTTCGGGAGAATGTTGAGAAGTGGTGCCGATTGTGCAACACCTGCACTGTGAGGAATGGCCCAACGACCAGAGGACAAGGTCACTTCCAGAAATACAATGTTGGAGACCCATTAGAAAGGATGGCAGAAGACATCCTGGGTCCTTTGCCTGTCAAAGAGAGCGGCAGTCGGTATCTACTGGTGGCTCAAGAATACTTTACTAAGTGGCCTGAGGTCATTTCTCTACCGAACCAAGAAGCACGTACTGTGGCTGTGGCACTCAAAGAACATGTATTTTCGAGTTTTGGGGTGCTACAAGCACTCCATTCTGATCAGGGACGGACCTTTGAAGCTATGGTCTTCCAGGAGGTTACGAAAATTCTGGGGATGAAAAAGACTAGGACAACAGCCTTACACTCTCAGTCGGATGGAATGGTCGACAAGCTTAACCGCACTCTTGAGCAGTATCTGTCGATCTTTGTGGCAGACAACAAAAATGACTGGGATTCAAAGGTGTCATTGTTTCTACTTTATTACTTTTCAGAATTTCAAGAGTTCACAAGGGTAACACTATCAACGATATTATTTGGAAGAGAGTTACGCCTTCCCAGTGTCATGTTGCTTGGCCGACCGAAAGAAGAGAAAACTTGAGCCCCTGATTATGCCAGTGAATTACGTAACAGACTTGTTGGCATTAATGACTTTGCTCGATGGCACCTCAGAATAAATATTGACAGAATAAAATTGCGGTATCATAGGAGAATGTGTGGCGATGTATTTCAAGAAGGACAACTGATGTGGCTGTACAGCACCCAGAGGTGAAAAGGGTACTGCCCGAAGCTACATAAATGTTGGGAAGATCCCTACAGGATACTAAATAAAATCAATGATGTGGTCTTTCGAATGTGTCGTCAAGACTCTCGGGTGAGCCGAAGTTTGTCCATATCGACCGACTGGCACTCTACGATGGTCCGGATGTTGCAGTGTTTGTTCGGGACGAACAGACTTGAGGAGGCGGCAGTCTTACGAGCTCGCTGCTTCGCATACCGCGCGAGCAAGTGGACGTGAAGGACAGCAGTTATATGATAGCAGCACTAGCAAGACAAAGGATTGTTTTGAATCATCAAGAGAGCGATAGGTCGGTGGCCTCGTATATGTTACAGAAAGTGAGACGACACAATAATTATTTTTACGGTCCAGTGTTTCCTTCATGTGAGAAGGCGCCGAAAGCTGGAGGTCAAGTTTGTAACGTTAGACTAATCTAGCGCCCTATCATAAAGGATGCTGACGCACACGCCGATAAACTTATCGCAGCTCGTGCCTCTCTCAACCTAAGAAGCTCTTATTTTCCAATGTATCACGCAGGAAAGTCGTCTTCACCATTAACTATCCCAGAACAACTTGGATTACCGAGAACGTTCTATACGGCACCCACCTCAAGTATAAATGCCATCACATGCGGGCCTCTGAGACCGAGTGATTAAGACACGAGAATTTGGCNACGGCACCCACCTCAAGTATAAATGCCATCACATGCGGGCCTCTGAGACCGAGTGATTAAGACACGAGAATTTGGCGTCTCGTGCGACCTTAAGCGACAGTTGGGCGATTCCGAAGCGGCGAGGGACGACTGCAACGATCTGCGAGAGTGCGTCGGCGAGCTTGTGTGCAGTGAAGGTGGGACTGATCTGNAGCGGCGAGGGACGACTGCAACGATCTGCGAGAGTGCGTCGGCGAGCTTGTGTGCAGTGAAGGTGGGACTGATCTGGTGGACTGAGAACTGGATGCATGAGTGAAAAGACATTCGGGAGGATGGAAATAGACAGTTTTAACTAAACGTGTGGAAATAATTGGAGCAGTTTAAGGGACATTAGCAAAAGTAGTACTGTGATAAAGACATTAATTTTAATGTAGATAGTAATTAAGTGTTGCGAACAATAAGAAAAATAAGAGTTTACGGTCATTTCTGGTAAATAACAGACGTTAGACTGCTCGTAGCTTTAAAATAAGTGTAATTATTGAAGTTAGTTTTTTTATTAAGACCTCCATCCCTAACGAACTCTGATAGGCCCCTCAGGCGCTCCTAAGTCACGTGATCGCTTGTCTCCTTACTTTGATAAACTTAATTTGTTACGCCTGGATGAACGAAGTCAGCTCCACAGTCCCACACTAGCATACAAAATTCTATCCTTGTGTATTACAACGCCAGAATACTTACGTACTCGGCTGAAAACCTTGGGGGATGATCACACTATTTACACGCGTGCTGAAAATACACCTCGCTTGAATATTCCAGCTCACAAAACACAAGTATATGCAAATTCTTTCACCTTCTCTGTTGCACGAGCGTGGAATAATTTACCCGTAGAGGTAAGGAACTCGACAACACTAACTACTTTTAAGAGCAGTACTTCCGAGTAAATTAAGAATATGCTCCGATGATTACACACTTACACATCTGCACACGCACCATTATTCCGTGGTATTTTAATTTGTTTAGCATTTTTTTCCCCCTTTTACTACTTTTACGACCTAGCAACACCTGTTTATGTATACATTCACTTTGTGTAGTTTGTTGCTGTCGATTTCGTCAATTTATTTCAAGGAGTTGCTGCATTAAATTTTCATTAATCTGTAAGTTGTTATTATAGAGCTGTTTATTTATTTTAATTGCGTTGAGATTGAAGTTCTTGTTTTCCTCCCAGCTACTTTGTAAGTTCTGCACATTTATATTTTTGATGGGTAACGCGGATTATGATGCACATTTTTGTGCTACTGCTGATCCATATTATTGTCTTATTGTTTTTTTTATGTCTTTAAACAATCCCTTGTCTCTAGCACTGCTCATGATATGTACATAATTGGAATTCACAGATAATTTTTAGAATTTAATCTAATTGAGCTATCATATTTCTGTTTCACCTCTAGTTAATTTAAGTATTTAATTATATTTCTTTCTTGCTAATTATGTTTACGCATCTGTACATTATTAAATACCTGTTTAAGTGTAATATAATACATTGAAGTCTTAACTACGCCGGTATAAATAAAGTTGAAATGAATAAATAAATAAATAAATAACAATATCTTAAAACAAACCATTTTCGAAACATACTCAAAACAATTTTTTTTTCTTATTATTTGACGGCGTATTATGGGAAAAAGTTGTTTACGCAGTCGCATTATAAAATCTTGTATTAAAACATTAATAATGCTTTCGCCATGGCAGGACTGGCCTACGAAGGTATTTCGCAGAGAAATCATCCCTTTCTTGATGTCTCCATGTACGAGGCAAGCAGGCCCGGAGACGGCTGGAAGGGGGTAATACGGCGTCCGAGCGGGTAATAAAGGGCACTGGACGTGATGTCACTGGTTAAGGGGTGTGTTTCGCCAGCGATGTGGGGGTGGGGGTGCGGAGGCGTTGCCGGACAAGCTTTGAGCATTAAGGGTGTAACAAGAGGGATGAGGGACGAGTGGTTCAGTGTCACTCCGCTGGTGTCGGGATACAAAGCCCGTCCCCACCCCCTGTCCGCCTACCCCCTCGAGGCCGTTCCCCAACTCCAATCAAGGCTGGTAGTTTAATAACGGCGATTCCACCCCCTGCCCGCATCCCCCTGCCACCCTTAAACACTGCCGTCTCTCTCGTGGCCTCCGGGCCGTGACGTCCTGTTATTATGATCCGGAGGCTCCAGCGACATGAAAGCCACTTAAAGAGGTTTTCGGCGGGGCGGCGAAGGTCCCCCGCATTCGCCGACCGCGCCGCGCCACACTCGACTGTGATTAAATCTGATCCGGCCACTTTGATACCGCTTCCAACATCGTTCCCTCCTCCCCCTCGCAGAACCAACCCCCCTGTCTTCCTCCTCGAGGTTATTACCCCGTGGCAGACGTCCGCGCGTCCTCGACACTCGTCCTTACGGCCACATCCTCCCCCCAACGTCCTTGTACTTACACGAGACAGAGATGGTGTCGTGTCGCCTTGGTATAGGCTATCTACGGTTAAGTCAGCACTTTTGAAAGCCCTCTCGTTTAGAATAATAGTTAATATATTTTGTTTTTTTCCTTAGAGATGTTAATGTCGGAGAGCGGTGGAATATTCATACTGTCTGTATTACATAGCTGGCAAAATTTATTTTAAAAGGTGGTTAAAGGAAAAAAAATGGCTGAAAGGAAAAAAGCAACTNTGTATTACATAGCTGGCAAAATTTATTTTAAAAGGTGGTTAAAGGAAAAAAAATGGCTGAAAGGAAAAAAGCAACTTGGGGTTTAAAAGTGCTCACTTTACCGTGGACAGCATATAACAATATTTATCCACCCCTACCAAGTGTAGAGGCGATCTGGGACGAAGTGAATGTCGCACTAAGGAACTGCACTGGTATTTACCTCTCTGGAGGAAAATAATCCTTACGGAAGATACCCGAAGTCAGCGTTCTACGATCTGACAACTTGACACCAAAAATATATTTTATTTTGCGCATTTAAACGGAGTATTTACAACTTGCGCATTGCATAAACGTGCAATAAGCGACAACGTAGATATTGTAGGAACACGTGCTTGGTTACATATATTCATTTTGATGTTGGAAAAACAACCATATTTGTTCGTGTAAATCTCACATCCGTTACTTTGTGCCACGAGCATTTTAGTATAAATTTGCCTGGAACGGTAATTCTTACTATCACAAACGTATTTGCGTTATAAAATAACTGCTGATGAATGACGCGATCAATCATTTTGCCCAGGAAATGTACGCCAGTAAAAAAATAAAAAAAGAAATACAGACTGGTGACGTAGTGCGTTGTCTGCCAACGTAACGAGTTGAAAATCTGTGTTGTAACGTTGGCAGCAGCGTAGAACCTATTTCGGCAAACAACTGTATAGGATTAGTTCCTATCGTTATACCGCTGAGCTGCAAATCAATTCTTGTTGCTCCTTGTAACTTCTCTAACGTCTGTCGTTTCCGAATGAGCGTTCGATTCTCCTCAGTAAAGGTCAGGGCAAGTAACCGCACAAGACAGCAAGAGTACACAAGCTCTCTGTCAACGAGAGCTATACGATTGCGTTTTCTGTTCGTCTGCCAATAAGGTTGGTATTTTGGAGGCGTGCCTACCTGCTACCTGGGTGATGATGGTGATAAATGAAAATATGTGAAAAGTAAATGGATGTACCTGCAAAGGGAATATAGGGTAGACCACGCAGACAGCTCCGAAATAACAGGTTTATTCGTGTCTCAACACTGGATGACTTTTCCGTCGATAAAACTATCAAATGCAAATTGATCGAATTCTTGGTTGCCGCAACGGTTTTGAAATATTATTAGACCTCCTCTGACCGATCTCTAACATAAGGTAAGTTTTTTTTTCGCGTAAAATTTTCACAGTGCTTCTGGTAGATCGTTAGCCAACGTTTGGGGCATGCGTAGAAGACGAAAATTAGTATAATTTATTTTTAGTCTACGGATGAAATAGCCCGAGTGGCAACATTTTGGGTCGGTATTTTAAATTCTTAGTTTAATTAATTGCTATAGTTCTTTGGTGAAGGGAAATGGAAGAACAAATCGGTGATCGGCAATATCCGCCATGTTTCCCGCACAAGATAATCCGTTTCGGATACGCCGGGAATCTTACAAGAATTCTTGACCTGAAAGTGTTGCTTTAATTTATATGTTACATACTTAGGTGAAATAATAACATGTAAACAAAACTCCAAAATACAAATAATTTATTTTCTGCTAGCACTCATTGAAAATTAAACTCTATGAAATATTTTTGAAAAATACATAATTTTACACACGAACTGAGTTAACAGGAGCGGTAAATTTTTGCGCTTACATTCATTGTACCATTCATACATTGGTTTATAAGTATGTTTACAAATTTTTATAGTAGCAATCCTATATTTGCAGCATGATGGGTGGTAAATTTTCTGTACTATATCACAGTTCAGTGAGTTTACTGAAAAATACAGTGTAGACTGCACTTACTTAGATGGAAGACAGTATCAGTAAACGTGGTTTATATGCTGTTCACGGTAAACAAATCACTTTTGAAGCCCTGGTTAAGAACTACTTATATAAAAGTTTTGTATTCTTTCACCACATTTAAAATTAACATTTACACGGGTTCAATCACGTTATTTTTGTTTGTATGTTCTAATTCCTACAAGTGTCAGTATAAGCAAGGGGCTGCAAAGCAGTCTTAAGGGAAGGTTAACACCAGAGAAGAAATGTATTTTTAATGGATAGGTAATGTATTGCCTTTAACAACTCTAAAATAAGTAATCATTAATACAGGAGATCAAGTTACAGGGTCAGCGGAATAACGGAAGGAAGTTAGAATAACGGAAGGAAGTTAAGATTTGACTCGACACTTCTCTCACCTATGACTTACAGGCTGCATGCGGGGTCAACACAAAGTCGTACTCGGGTTTAATTTACGCACACTTACGTTTATTTGGTAAACACAGGTCACTGTTACACATACGAGACCTATCCCCTTTTCCTATCTGTCTGAACTGCTGGGTTAATTCTAACGCGTTCTACAGACGTTCTGGCGAAAGGCTTGTGTTGGGGGGGAAGGTTCTTGGCGGGTTGCTGTGTTTACCTCTGTGTTGGCTGTGGTGCGTTGCCCTCTCTCTCTCTCTCTCTCTCTCTCTCTCGGGTTGGTGTCCTGGTGTATCTCTTCGGCTTCTGGCGGGAAGTCCGGGCTCGTATCCCGGGATGTGTAGTCTCTCGCTCTCTGGTTCCACCTCCACTCGCGTCCCGTCACTCTCCCGATCATAACTCGTACATCACTGCCCGGTACTCGCTTTGTCTTCCCTATATATAGTTTTCTCGTGGTACTTCCCCTGAAGCCCGGTGGTTTCCCTAATTCTGCGGGGGAGATGAGGAAGGGGGGGTGGGCGCGTGCTGTGCTTCCCCGGCTCGGGGGGGTTCCTTTGCTCGTTACTGTCCTCGGGGTGAGAGGTGGTGGGTGTGGCGCGGGGAACCCTAGGGTCATTACCTCAGGTTTCTCCCCTGCGCGGGTATCTAGCGTCGTGACTAATCTAAGTATGAGCGATTCGCGTCAGATTGTATAATGTATGGTGAGCATGACTTAGTGAGGAACTCCCCCGGTCTCGAACTACGGACCCTCTGCCCAGGTGGAGGATCGCCACCGGCTCCTCGTCTTGCCGCTGGGCACTCGTCAACTGCGACGATTTCCTCCTTCGCAGTCGAGTCTACATTTCACGCCACTCCGCGCGTGTGTGTCGTCGTGATGCTGTCTGTTCGGCTCCTGATGTGCGCTGGAGACGGGGTCCGCCTATGGCGAGTTGAATCTAGGCAGGAATACCCTGGAGTCTGCCGGACACACATTTTCTGTTGTTCTCGGTATTTTATTAGTGATGTTTAGAGATTCTACGCCGGCTCGCTTTTTTTTGTATTGCCTGTGGCGTCTTTCCCATGTGTTAATCAATGTGGGATCTGCGTATGGTGAGGTGGACGTTTAAGTGTTATAGGTGGTTCACGATAAAGTGAACCTATGAAAAAAATCACTGCCGGCAACTGCACATATTTAAACGAAAGCAATTACTTCAACACTCGCAGTTCAGTTAAGTTAATTTGGCAGTGAACTGGTGAGTAGTTCCATGTTTGAACAAAATGTATTATTTTAATGCTTTTTGCGTCATCTGGCTAATGCAACATTCACGTTAGCTGGTTGTTTTGTTAGTGCGACAGGTTGTGTACAACGGGGCTTCGTATAACAGTGCGTCGGTCACGTCAAACTGCGAAAATATTTACAAAAAAGTTAACGTTTCACAAATTTTCTTAGTCGTACACTGATACGCATTATAAAAGAGAATACAAAAGGAATGATTTCAACATTCACAAAAGTTTACCTGGCACTTTCGATTCAACGTAAAGATGTATAAATATTAATTCGTCGCTACCGAATTCACTCGGCGCACACAAGTCAATGTGGCTGATAAAATATAAACAGTTAGTGACAGTAGCATTTTTTTTAAAGGTTCGTTTCGAAAATTCTCAATTAACGTGAACAACCTATAAATAGTTAGTCTGATAGCTTTCCAAACGCCCTACCGAATACGCTTGAAATAGCTTCTCATTGGAGGAAGAAAATTATCAGCTATTGTTCAACTGTTACATAGTTTCTTCATGTTTTTCGGGCTAGTTTCCCGGCCGGGCACAAGATGGCACTGTATTCATCTCCATTTGCCTCTGCCGCAATCACGCGGAGAGTCGAGTAAAGTCATCTTGACAATCGAAATAACCATTACCACATCAATACCATATACCATAGCCATTCCCATACTAAAAAAATGGTTTTACGAATAACATAATAAAACCGAGTGTTTTATTTGTTGGACATAGGTTCTCACTTACATATACAGGGACTTTGACTAAATAGTTTTTTTTTTTTTTTTCACTCGTGTATATTTATAACGTTTTTTTTTTTTTTTTTCGTGCAGGCATCTCCTTGGCAAGAAGAATTATTGTAACTGTTGCAGTTCATATTTTCACAAACCATGTGATAAAGAAACAAAAATAGAAAAAAAAACAATTGAAGTCAAACTTGTGTTCAGATTTATGACCGAAAATTGTGCGGTTGTAAGTGTGAATGTAACGTGTTTGGCAACAAGAGTGGATTTTGATTGGCTTCGCATAGGTTCTTGCACGAGAAGTTAAATGTTGGCCAACTTGCTACGCAATGCGCGTTGGCAATTTTCTGGGTGTTGCTATGCATGGTTGTAGCAGGCACCACTGCACAAGTGGATTTTGTTCTATGTTAACTTGTAAATCACTTTTAAATTCTCTGTTTGTCCTGGTCTACAACTTGTCAGACATGAAGGGAAAAAAATCATGAATTCGTTACTTGGAATTAATGAACTTCTCTATGAAGCGATATGTATACTATGTAATATTTCAAAAACCTGCCGTAGGGTTTACGTAAATACATGTCTTATTGGGTAATATTTTCTTTGAGATATGGGAATGGGTGAAAATAACAAAATTTACACTTAGCTTTTGTGGTTTAAATTGACATATTTCGACGAGATGGTTCGTTTGGAACCAAAACCAGCCTGTCAGCATTTCAGTGTCCCGAGGTTTACCGGTCGGAAATATTCGCCTACCCTAACATTTTTTTCTGCCTGTCGCCGCGGACCCCCACCCACACATCACGCATGCGCGGAGCCAACGCAAGGTCGTCTCCGTATCGTATTCGTATACCAGACCGAACGAGATCAGTTAATATCAATCGCGTTATTGTTCACGAACTTACAGTGTCGGAATGGATCGCCCTGGAATACGTTACACCGCCTTATCCGTCCTGGTGCCCCGGTGGCCGGTTTGGGTTAATAGACATGTCCACGTCAAACCCATATATCAACGAAAATAACTGAGCTGGATGTCAACATGACGGCTGGTTCTAGGGAATCCCGGCAGCGTAGTCAGAGAAATGGCAACCTTCCAGAGTCCCCGAGCTACAGCCAACGCATTCCGCTTCAGGAGAGAGAGTGCGGACACCTCGACTCCCATACTCGTGCCCTTCTCCTCGAACTGCTGCGTCATGTAGACACGACAATGAAGGACACGAGCTTCAAAACGCCCTCCCACCTGGGGCTTCCACCTGGGCTATTGCGGGTTCCGCCTGCCTGGCGCTTGAACTGCGTTCCAGTGTGTTTAAAATCCTGCTTTTTTTTTTTACGAAACTATTAAACGTTCTTCCAGGATATTAACCTACGCAAAGACATCATACACCATACGAGGATGGAATGATACCTCAAAGTTACCACGCATATTGTAAATATTACTTTGGAGCCCTCCGATATAGTTCAAAACTGCTTTTTTTTTCGGACAACCGTATCCTAAAACATACTATCCAGAAACGAGCCAAACTACGATAAAGGCTGCTCATGATAACGTGAGCACTTTTGAAAGCAACCTCTGAAAAATGACACTGCTGCTACCTGCATATATTTTAACACGCATAGTGTCTTGCATGCACCCAGTAAAGTTGGTAATAACGAAAGAAAACTAGTTTCCTGTTTTCGCGTTCAATAGAAAATTATAGGTAAATATATGTAAATACTGAAAAGTATTTAATTTTATTTCAGTTTTATTGTACATTATGTTAAGTACAAGTATTATCAGATTCGCAAAACATTTACATTTATAATAATTTCACAGTTTTGCGTGCTTTATTTGTAAATCAATTGATTGGGTCCATGGAAATTATAANCGGGTGGGTCCATGGAAATGATAAATTTACATATGGTGAAAGGATACAATGCTATCCGAGAAGTAGATCTTAAGTAGGGCTTTCAAAAGTGCTCCGTNTGGGTCCATGGAAATTATAAATTTACATATGGTGAAAGGATACAATGCTATCCGAGAAGTAGATCTTAAGTAGGGCTTTCAAAAGTGCTCCGTTTACCGTTAAAAACCTTTATGGGCCTGTATTGAACTATGTTACGGACTTTTCANGTTTACCGTTAAAAACCTTTATGGGCCTGTATTGAACTATGTTACGGACTTTTCATCAGTAAATGATAGGATCGCCGCAGAAAGTCCCATAGGTACACGCAGCATGACGAGATCACTGCACGCCATTTCAGAGACTTGCGCTTAGTGTCGATGGCACATTTGATGCGTGTGGCAATGTCGCCTTTACCGCTTTGACGCTTCTCGGCCTCAAACTGTGCATTCGTTGTTTGCGTGTTTACGCGTATCTGAGTAAATAAATATTCTACGAATACTACTTTTTGCCAAGAAAGATAAAAACCAATTATCTAAGCCAGTTCGGATTAATTTTTTTACCATATTAAGTGTATTGAAAAAAATTTTAATTAAAAATGGGTGCGTGTACTTATGTACGCGCGTTAGAAGTTATACTTCCTTGGCGTGACTATAATAAAAATACATATATTGTTATAGCCTATTACAGTAGAACATATTCGCCAAATTTGTAAAAATGGGTTGATTGTTTCCCGAGATAAGAGAAAAACATCCCCGCCACGTTCACTGTCGAATTTCGTTACACTGTGCGCGCGCAACTTCCGTTGCACGCTAAACGTTTACCCTCAACGTGCCAAAAGAAGTATAACTTCAAAAACCATGAAAATGGTAAAAAAAAAANTTGCACGCTAAACGTTTACCCTCAACGTGCCAAAAGAAGTATAACTTCAAAAACCATGAAAATGGTAAAAAAAAATTTTAATATTTGTAGCTTGCCTGTGCAGTTTATTTAATAAGAGGTAGGAGAAAAGTGAAACCACACAAATGTACTTAAGTCTGTGGGCTTTCATAGTGTGTAATATATATTCACTGATACACATNTGTACTTAAGTCTGTGGGCTTTCATAGTGTGTAATATATATTCACTGATACACATCTAATTTGCGTTGGAAAGCGTGACGAGTGAAGCACCTACCTGCCGCTTTAATTACGTTGCAGGGTGTTTGTTTGAAATTCGTGGTTAATTTTTTTTTTTAGCAAAACCATTAGACGTGTCCCCATGACACCAATGGACGAAAATAAAAACACACTTTAGCCGCGGTACGTGTAACACTCTCAATACATCACACACATTATGGATACAATTCCCGAGCCCTCCGTAGTTAAAAAAAAAAGNGGTACGTGTAACACTCTCAATACATCACACACATTATGGATACAATTCCCGAGCCCTCCGTAGTTAAAAAAAAAAGTATTTTTCCGCAGTAATGTAGCTCGGAATATGCTGGTTGGAAACTCAGGGAACTGCTATAGTGATNAAAAAAAAAAGTATTTTTCCGCAGTAATGTAGCTCGGAATATGCTGGTTGGAAACTCAGGGAACTGCTATAGTGATATGCGCTTCCATGCTTCAAACGCCCTGAAGATCTGCAATTAGACGGCGTTCTTTGGCGCCTTGCTCGTGTGAGCGATGGGGCACCGGACACTGGTCTCTTACTGTCGACCGTAAACCTCTGTGCTTCGAGCGTGGGCGAAATCTTGCGCCCACGTACTCTCACGGCAGTTGCCTACCTGATGCCTGAAATGCGTCCCAGCAAGTTTGAAAAAAAAAAAAGGTGTTTCAAATTTTTTTTAAAGAAGCTATTTATTAAACGTGTTTCCAACATCTTCACTACGGAAAGAAAACATAATGCAGACAATTACGGAATGGTAGTTTAAAATATTACGAATGCTACAAATACAATTTTGGAGCCTCCCAACGTCGTTAAAGCTGTTTTTTTTAAGACTGTTGTCTCTTAAAACATGTTACCTGAACACGGGAGAAACTACGATAGTAACCTTTATTGATATTTGCTACACACTTTCCATCAAAATAATTATAGGGCCACCGAATAAAATGCAGAGTCGTCCTTTTCGTTTTCAGCATTATTGATCCTCAGGAGCCATAGAAATAAAGAAAACACCTGAACAAACATGATTTGTGCATTTCGCGTCGGGCATTGATTACGGAAACTGGTTGTTTGAAATGCGGTTTGAGTTCTGATTCACTTGTGTCGCATTAGCTCTAGTCTTCGAGACACTTGCTCCAATTGACCATTCTACAACACGGAGAGATCTCCGATTTTCCCTCGTCAACGTCTGGCCGATTGCACGCACGAATACTTACTGTCATGAAGTTATCAGGACTGAGCTAAATATTAAGTCGAACGACTACAAATAATATTATTCTCATCAGAATTATAAAGTTTAAATTTAACACACTTTCTTGAAGCAGTAGAAATATATCAGTATAAAACGTTTCTTAGATACTCATAAAAATTTCTTCGAATGGGAAATAAAAATTGAAATCGCGAATGGTTATACAAAAATTCTGCAATACAAGCGAACGTTTTCTAACTTGGGTAAAATCCGATACTAGATACTGAGGAATTCGAAGGAAGTTTTAATAATTCACAGTTAAATTAGTGGATGCTCCGAAGCCATGCTGGACAAGGAGTCATACTTGCGTGAAAAATAGTTCGAACCGATAAGTGTTTGAAACGTTTGTACTGTGTACGACCAGTAAAAACGGGCACTCTNTTGCGTGAAAAATAGTTCGAACCGATAAGTGTTTGAAACGTTTGTACTGTGTACGACCAGTAAAAACGGGCACTCAGTGACTACATATTTGATCCAGAGATCGTTGTAACTTGAAGGATCCGCTGCATTCATCTGTGCATAAGCGTGATAAGTAAAATTGAATCTATGTGCACAGTGTAGGTGTATGTACCCATGCAGACCGTATACCAGTATATAGCCAGAAACAGCTCCCAATACGTATCTGCTAGTATGTGATGGAGTTTGTGAATTAGGGATTCATACATCNGTATATAGCCAGAAACAGCTCCCAATACGTATCTGCTAGTATGTGATGGAGTTTGTGAATTAGGGATTCATACATCATGTGCAAATGATTTCAAAGTGAAGTACTACGTTAAAACCACAAATAAAATGGAAGTACAAGTTATGCCAGTCCAAACAAACAATGTAACGCCTCAAAACCGCTAAATGTATTCGTCATTGTTATTTCAGTTTATTTTTGCACTGTGTGTAATCACGTAACATCTAATTATTTATTTATTGTTATTTGTGGCAGCTACATTTTATTTTCTTCTGATAAAATGTTTGTTGTTAATTGCAAGATGGTATAAGCTCAGAAGAAGTGTGTTTACGTTTAATCATATTTGTAAGTCTTTCAGAATGTCTAGCACGAAGTTATTGTATTAAGGTTACATTGCAAAGAGGATTGTAATATTTCGTTGCTATAGTAACGCGTGACGTAATGCGTGATATACGATGTAACCCTCTCGTGATTGGCGCAACGTTTGAAGGCGTTAATAAGTACGCAGTTTAGGAGGCGTCTAGCCATCTTGTTTCTGCCAGGCAGGCCGAGACCTAGTGGGCCATCAACATGGGAGGAATTTTTTATTTTCATAATTAATTTGTTCATAATTAATTTGGCGGAGTACGTAGCAATCATGCAGACTGGCCGACGCAACGGCGCGAAGACGCGCAGCATAGAACTGCAAGATNTTTGGCGGAGTACGTAGCAATCATGCAGACTGGCCGACGCAACGGCGCGAAGACGCGCAGCATAGAACTGCAAGAATACAGTCCGCACGCGCTATCTACGCGGTTTTGTAGTTGGATACAAGTTTGAGAGCCTCGATGTTGCGTGTGGTACGATATAAAGCGTATTAGCATACCCCAGGCCAGATAGTCTCGTGCAGGAAGATTATTAAGGCGAAAGACCAGCGGGACCAGCCGACGAAGATTCTACAAAATGTTGATGCAAATTAGTTTTCAGTTAAATATTTTGAGAATTTCAACGCAGAGGCGTCACCAGGAATTTAAATTAATATTTTTTGAAAACACATTTTTTGCAAACGTCGGGCTTTCCTTTATCACAGAATATCGAAGTTGCTCTGCCAAATTTGCCTTCGGAGTCCAGCCAAGATCTCATTTGTTCTCCCGACTAAGTTGGTTTGAGAAACATATTAAATCAAATTTTTGCAAGTAACTAAGAAAACTTTAAAATACATAAATTATTTTTGAATTTAATACGGGATGCATACGAGAGCGGCTAGTCGTAGTTCATGCCACACTGAGCAAAAGGAATTATAAAACTTGTAGTGATTTTCAAAATAATATTTTCAAAGGTCAGATTTCTTTTTATGGTGTCAAATCAAAACTTTTGCATTGAAATTAAATCTCAACTATTTTTCGCGAGTCTGTGTGAGTTTCGTTTTCTGTAGCTAGTGGTATTTTTGGATTCTGTTCTTCCCAGTGTTATGCATGTTGTTTCTAGCCTACAGAGATTGCTTGCAACTTATTTTCCTGAGTGTCCCATCCTTGGTAAGACGTATCTAGGTTGTGTTATGTTGCTGCAATATCATTGCTTTCCCGTGGAGACGCTCAAGTTCAAACCCCAAGTCAGAATTCACCGTCAGTAGTGATAAGTTATTTGGACCAATGTTAAATAATATTGTCATCAGTGTGTTCTCCCTTCTACAATATACAATTACAGTCAACCCCGAGCTTGTGTGTGTACGATAGGCCGGCGGAAACATTACATACATTTAATTTACAGCTAGAAGACTTATTTATAGAAAAATTAAATCACATTCCACAAATTTTTACTTAAAAAAAATGTTTACAATTTCTGACAACTGTAACTTTTACCCCAATAAATGCAAAGTTCGTGTAGTAAAAACATAAAATAAGCAAAACTAAATGTAGCATAATTATGTACAAACACAAACATTATCTTAACCGTTCATATACGCTTCGTTGTGAGGTGGCAAAAAAAATATTCTAAAATTAACCAAAATACTTATATGACCACCGCTTTGAAAAAAAGAGCTTTGCATATTTAAATTGTATGCTTTTACATTTTCTACCAAAGTGTTGTTTAACACGGATTCCCACATCGGGCATGGGCGCCCTGTACCTGGTTATGCATGGTCCCTGCGCTGTAGGAAGTGAAACACCTCTACCTTCCCCTCCCCCAACCGCGCAGGTACAGTCACTACTCTGTCCCCCGGCGACCGGGGGATGATTGACAGACGACTAGCTAGCGTCACAGCCTCTCCCCTCTCCAGCCGGATGAGTCGACTTGATAGGATGAGCAAGGACTTTCTGGTAATTAGTAATTTTCCTTGACGCAACGCTGCATGTAAGGAAGCTTNTCACTACTCTGTCCCCCGGCGACCGGGGGATGATTGACAGACGACTAGCTAGCGTCACAGCCTCTCCCCTCTCCAGCCGGATGAGTCGACTTGATAGGATGAGCAAGGACTTTCTGGTAATTAGTAATTTTCCTTGACGCAACGCTGCATGTAAAGAAGCTTCGAGACAAGAGCCGGCGCTGTCTATAAATACGACCGCAGTCGGTGGATCGGCAGACTTGGTGGCAGCCGTATGGCTAAAGTGCGGTTTTTCCGGCAAAGTCTGGTGTAGCGTGGGACATCTGCGGAGAGGACAGACGATGAAAGAGGGCGCGAGATGACTGCATAGGAGTACGTTTGTTGTATGAACGGACGAGAGGACGCTCGGAGATCTTTAGAACATTCCGGACTGGTGGAATGGGGACTGAATTAAGAAGGAAATGTATGAATGTGATATACTGACTTTATTGTAAATATTGGAATTTTCAAAATGTGGACAGGTAGTTTTTAAAACAATTCAATGGATTTTGATAGACTGTTTATTGGAACTGATTATAGTCATTTGATTGCATTCATTTCTTTGAGGTGATTGTAAATTGTATATATTTAATTGATTATTTGCAAATGGCAAAGTGACAGCCATTTATTTTGATGCATTGAGTCGAGAGTATTTCCTTGTAGTCGAGAGTATTTTCCGAGATATAACTTTATTTGTTGTATTACTATCTTCCAAAATGGTGAACCAACCACTAGAACATTTTTTTCATATTTACAATACATACATGCCGCATTGTCAACATAGTGATTAAATCGCTTGTTTTCAATATATGACATAGCATCCAAAATTTTCAAATGGTTTTCATTTTGAAAATAAGCAACCCAGTGTGTACAAAATCTAAAAAGTCAGATGTCTTTAATAAGTACTATATGTGTACTGAGTTGGATGAAATTATGTTCAAAAGTTTCTAAGGGAGCACAGACACAGTAGTCATACAGATGCAGACAGGGAAGTGATCTCATAAGCCGAGCTTTGCTTCGGAACGTAGGCGATTAATAAACTGATTATCAACACTGTTGAGTATAACGCACTCACAAATTTGAGTTTTCCACATGTAATTATGAACAGTAACTTTACTGATGTTCTATATTTATTTTTCTTCTCCACAGCTTTCTTCTGTGTATAAACTAATAACACGAAAAAATACTAAAATAGAAATAAAGAAGAAAACTTTCATGCCCGTCAAAAAAATTGAATTAAAACCTGCGTCATTGCGCACTATAAAATGAAAACGTTTGTATTTTTATCCTTCCAACACCGTTGCTAAGCTTTTGATCTATCGCATTCTTTTTTTTGCTAATATTACTCAGCGGTGTTCTGCTCGTCAACATATTCACCCTCAACTACAAAACCAAAGAGTCTATCAGCTGAGTGAAAAAATAGTACCAGTCACGCAGTGAAGACGTGCGTGGTGTCATTTTATTAAGGTTTTTGAGTAGATCACGAATATGTTAACTGTGAAATCGAAATCGGTAGCTTTAGTATCGTTTATATTGAACAAAAATAATCAGTTATGTTTTTTGTTGTAATAAATATTAAGTAAAAACTTTGAAAATTAATGTTCAGTATTTTACGTCATACGGTAAAGATGACGGTATATCAACTATAGTCGACTCCGAACCATTTGACTACCGACTAAGGGCCTAGAAAAAAATTAGCACCGCTTGGGTGGTAAAACTAACCGGGGCCTCATTTTATTTAGTTTTTTTGTAGATNGGGCCTCATTTTATTTAGTTTTTTTGTAGGTTACAAACATCCTACCTGAAAATAGAAGTTAGTAGCTTTCTTTTTTTCTTTCCTAAACAACTTGAAAAAGTACCTTTTTTTGTTATCCATTATTAAAATCTTTTAACACAATTTAAAAAGTACGCGTGGTAAAACTAAAACATAAATTAACAGAAAAATATTTAAGAGCATATTTGTTAAGTGTCAAAGTGAAGCCTGCAATAATATACCTAACAGTAAGCAAGCCTTAATAATATTCTACTATACGTGTATGAACTACTGCTCACAATGCCCATGTGCTCAAAATGTATCAAATATTAGTATATAAGAAATGTATATAATTTTATAATATATAGTAGGCTACCAATTCAGATATTATAATTATTGTTATAAACACAGAATAATTAGTTTTGAAACATATAAAAATATCTCGGTATATAGCACCACTAACAACATTCATCATAGTAATTGTCGTGTTCGTAGCAGTTGCCACAACTGCCGCTACCATTTAGGCAACCTTGATTCTGTAGCGATTTGTTGTACATCACACAAGCATCTACAGAGACTCGCGGCTCCGTGGGCATACCAGAAATTTAGAACACCTTCTACTACCGTTTCGGGCATGCCCATTGGTACGAGACTGTTATACCTGTAGCCAGACCTCTCCGGAGGGGGCTGGATCATAAAGCACACGGTAGCAGAAAGGCTAGCAGAAAATGGGTAGGATAACTGCTACGGTAATGGGTATCGTGTGGGGCCGGCTTGAATGCCAACCTGGCGCAGTTTGTGTGTCAAATGTACGACGGTGAAAGAAACAGATGACGTCAGTAAATTTCGATATGATTTATATCGCTCTAACGAAGGTAGTATTATGGCAGAACTCTTACCACCTTGTGGTTCAACATCACGTTTTCATNTGATTTATATCGCTCTAACGAAGGTAGTATTATGGCAGAACTCTTACCACCTTGTGGTTCAACATCACGTTTTCATGCGGGTAGAGCCCAACTACCAAGCCTCTATTTGGCGGAGATCACTAACGTGATATCAGATAGCTCCCACGCGGTAAGAACATGGCTAGTGTAACGTCAACGGGTGCATTGACATGGTATGGTTTGGAAGTGTACCAGTTCCTAAGGAAGTATTACAGATGGTATCTTGCAGCAAGTGCAAAGTCTGTCAACCGGGATTATTTCTGTGCTCCGACGTCAACCTCCCGCGCGACAGACAAGATGGCCGACACCCGGATATAAACCTGAAGCCGTATATGTATGTCCATTTACGAAAATATAACGGGTTCTGTAAAACGTATTTATGAACAAATTGAAACTTAATGTATGCGCAAGTAACGGGAAACATTTCGATTTACTGTCACGGCCATATTAAAACAATAAACACAACTTTAAAAACAGGTTAACACTATGGATTTTTGTCATGTACCTTACCTATTTGACGGATGCTTTGCAAGTTGTGTATGTAGTTCAGTGGGTTGGTGCGCGGGTCTGCACCGCATATTTTTAGGTTCTAGAGTTCAAAACTCCCCCATGTAACAAAATATTTTTAGTTTATTTTTAGAATATCTTTGTTAAAAAGCAATAATACGCTAGAAACTCCACAGTGCAATCNACAAAATATTTTTAGTTTATTTTTAGAATATCTTTGTTAAAAAGCAATAATACGCTAGAAACTCCACAGTGCAATTGGCTGCCTGTGGGTGTATGCCAATCAAATCGCTGGGTTTCAAAGTAGATAAATTTAGCTGTGTAGCATAAGTAATGATAACAGACACGCAAAAAAGTCTTATTTTGAGTATTGTCATATTTTTGCCTTATTTTTGCTTTCTAACACTAAAAGCTTGTTTAATTACGGAAAGCGCAAGATTGATTATCACTCTTGTTAAAAATAAATATTTCAAATATTTAATAATATTTTATTCGTCGCGTGCATGTTAGTTTTACATACCTGTGAATACACTACCTCGTTTTTATACAAAAACAGTACCGTACTAACATCATTTTCCTTACATTAAAAGTGTAGTACTCGTCCTCATATACTATATAAATCTAGTCTTCAGGAGAAAAAAAACAATCCTAGTACTTTTTTAATGTACCACAAAGCACCTACATATACCTACATAATATCATACTGCATTTGTACCCCTGCCCATTGTGTAATGTCTGCAATTTACAATTTTTTGTTAGCACTTTAGGTAACGTGTGGGTATGAACTGACGCATCCTTTTTTCTCTTCTTCTACAGAAACTTGTATGCTTTTGTTGTGCCCATGAGTATAACAGAAGGTAGCAGAAATTGGGTATCATGTAAGGACGGCTTAAAGGGCTCGATAAAAGTCCATTCCTTGCAGAGGGCTTTGAAGTATTGAACGTAGTGAGTGACAGTGCTCATTAGTTTAAATGGTATTCCCTTGTCTTTAAGATAGTAGACGGAAATACTGTCACAGCCTGTGAAGGTATTAAACCCAATTAGAGCTTTAATGANGTCACAGCCTGTGAAGGTATTAAAACCAATTAGAGCTTTAATGAAGTCTTCTATATTACATTAATTTAGAATTTTATACGTAACTTGCTTACTGCATTCTTATGAGTAACAATTCAATCTTTTCCCTGCTGGCCTATTTTCGCATTGTGTTGGCATTTGACTTGTTCAATGAAACGTAGCAGAATCACTAATATATCAGTGTCATCAGCATGAACAACTACTGCAGGGATATTGCTATCGCCACATAGCAGAATCACTAATACATCAGTGTCATCAGCATGAACAACTAATGCAGGGATATTGCTATCGCCACGTAGCAGAATACCTAATATATATGTGTCATCAGCATGAACAACTACTGCAGGGATATTGCTCTCCCCATGTACCAGAATCATTAATATATCAGTGTTATCCACATAAACAACAACTGCATGGATATTGCTATCGTCGTGTAGCAGAATCACTAATATTTCAGTGTCATTAACATAAACAACTACTGCTGGGATATTGCTATCGCCATGTAGCAGAATCATTAATATATCAGTGTCATCCACATAAACAACAACTGCATGGATATTGCTATCGTCGTGTAGCAGAATCACTAATATTTCAGTGTCAATAACATAAACAACTACTGCAGGGATATTGCTATCGCCATGTAGCAGAATCATTAATATTTCAGTGTCATCCACATAAACAACAACTGCATGGATATTGCTATCGTCGTGTAGCAGAATCACTAATATTTCAGTGTCATTAACATAAACAACTACTGCTGGGATATTGCTATCGCCATGTAGCAGAATCATTAATATATCAGTGTCATCCACATAAACAACAACTGCATGGATATTGCTATCGTCGTGTAGCAGAATCACTAATATTTCAGTGTCATTAACATAAACAACTACTGCTGGGATATTGCTATCGCCATGTAGCAGAATCATTTATATTTCAGTGTCATCCACATAAACAACAACTGCAAGGATATTGCTATCGTCGTGTAACAGAATCACTAATATTTCAGTGTCATTAACATAAACAACTACTGCTGGGATATTGCTATCGCCATGTAGCAGAATCATTAATATATCAGTGTCATCCACATAAACAACAACTGCATGGATATTGCTATCGTCGTGTAGCAGAATCACTAATATTTCAGTGTCATTAACATAAACAACTACTGCTGGGATATTGCTATCGCCATGTAGCAGAAGCACTAATATATCAGTGTCATCTGCATGAACAACAACTGCACAAATATTGCTCTCGCCGCATAGCATAATCACTATTATATCAGTGTCATCTGCATGAACAACAACTGCAGGGATACTGCTATCGACACTTAGCATAATAACTAATATATCAGTGACAATAGCATGAACAACTACTGCAGGGATATTACTATCGCCACGTAGCAGAATCACTAATATATCAGTGGCATTAGCATGAACAACTACTGCAGGGATATTGCTATCGCCACGTAGCAGAATCACTAATATATCAGTGTCATCTGCATGAACAACAACTGCAGAAATATTGCACTCGCCGCATAGCATAATCACTATTATATCAGTGTCATCTGCATGAACAACAACTGCAGGGATACTGCTATCGACACTTAGCATAATAACTAATATATCAGTGACAATAGCATGAACAACTACTGCAGGGATATTACTATCGCCACGTAGCAGAATCACTAATATATCAGTGGCATTAGCATGAACAACTACTGCAGGGATATTGCTATCGCCACGTAGCAGAATCACTAATATATCAGTGTCATCTGCATGAACAACAACTGCAGAAATATTGCACTCGCCGCATAGCATAATCACTATTATATCAGTGTCATCTGCATGAACAACAACTGCAGGGATACTGCTATCGACACTTAGCATAATAACTAATATATCAGTGACAATAGCATGAACAACTACTGCAGGGATATTACTATCGCCACGTAGCAGAATCACTAATATATCAGTGGCATTAGCATGAACAACTACTGCAGGGATATTGCTATCGCCACGTAGCAGAATCACTAATATATCAGTGTCATCAGCATGAACAACAACTGCAGGGATACTGCTATCGCCACTTAGCATAATAACTAATATATCAGTGTCATCAGCATGAACAACTACTGCAGGGATATTGCTATCGCCACGTAGCAGAATCATTAATATATCAGTGTCATCCACATAAACAACAACTGCATGGATATTGCTATCGTCGTGTAGCAGAAACACTAATATTTCAGTGTCAATAACATAAACAACTACTGCAGGGATATTGCTATCGCCATGTAGCAGAATCATTAATATTTCAGTGTCATCCACATAAACAACAACTGCATGGATATTGCTATCGTCATGTAACAGAATCACTAATTTTTCAGTGTCATTAACATAAACAACTACTGCTGGGATATTGCTATCGCCACGTAGCAGAAGCAGTAATATATCAGTGTCATGAGCATGAACAACTACTGCAGCGATACTCCTATTGCCACATAGCAGAATCACTCATTTATCAGTGTCATCAGCATGAACAACTACTGCAGGGATATTGCTATCGCCATGTAGCAGAATCATTAATATATCAGTGTCATCCACATAAACAACAACTGCATGGATATTGCTATCGTCGTGTAGCAGAAGCAGTAATATTTCAGTGTCATTAACATAAACAACTACTGCTGGGATATTGCTATCGCCATGTAGCAGAATCATTAATATATCAGTGTCATCCACATAAACAACAACTGCATGGATATTGCTATCGTCGTGTAGCAGAAGCAGTAATATTTCAGTGTCATTAACATAAACAACTACTGCTGGGATATTGCTATCGCCATGTAGCAGAATCATTAATATATCAGTGTCATCCACATAAACAACAACTGCATGGATATTGCTATCGTCGTGTAGCAGAAGCACTAATATTTCAGTGTCATTAACATAAACAACTACTGCTGGGATATTGCTATCGCCATGTAGCAGAATCATTAATATATCAGTGTCATCCACATAAACAACAACTGCATGGATATTGCTATCGTCGTGTAGCAGAAGCAGTAATATTTCAGTGTCATTAACATAAACAACTACTGCTGGGATATTGCTATCGCCATGTAGCAGAATCATTAATATATCAGTGTCATCCACATAAACAACAACTGCATGGATATTGCTATCGTCGTGTAGCAGAATCACTAATATTTCAGTGTCATTAACATAAACAACTACTGCTGGGATATTGCTATCGCCATGTAGCAGAATCATTAATATATCAGTGTCATCCACATAAACAACAACTGCATGGATATTGCTATCGTCGTGTAGCAGAATCACTAATATATCAGTGTCATCCACATAAACAACTACTGCAGGGATATTGCTATCGCCACGTAGCAGAATCCCTAATATATATGTGGCATCAGCATGAACAACTACTGCAGGGATATTGCTCTCGCCATGTAGCAGAATCACTTATGTATCAGTCTCATCAGAATAAACAACTACTGCAGGGATATTGCTCTGCCCACGTAGCAGAATCACTGATATATCAGTTTCATCAGCATAGAAAACTACTGCAGGGATATTGCTATCGCCACATAGCAGAATCACTATTTAATCAGTGTCATCAGCATGAACAACTACTGCAGGGATATTGCTATCGCCATGTAGCAGAATCACTATTTAATCAGTGTCATCAGAATGAACAACTACAGCAGGGATATTGCTATCGCCACATAGCAGAATCGCTATTTAATCAGTGTCATCAACATGAAAAACTACTGCAGGGATATTGCTATCGCCATGTAGCAGAATTACTAATATATCAGTGTCATCTGCATGAACAACAACTGCACAAATATTGCTCTCGCCGCATAGCATAATCACTATTATATCAGTGTCATCTGCATGAACAACAACTGCAGGGATACTGCTATCGACACTTAGCATAATAACTAATATATCAGTGGTAATAGCATGAACAACTACTGCAGGGATATTACTATCGCCACGTAGCAGAATCACTAATATATCAGTGGCATTAGCATGAACAACTACTGCAGGGATATTGCTATCGCCACGTAGCAGAAGCACTAATATATCAGTGTCATCTGCATGAACAACAACTGCACAAATATTGCTCTCGCCGCATAGCATAATCACTATTATATCAGTGTCATCTGCATGAACAACAACTGCAGGGATACTGCTATCGACACTTAGCATAATAACTAATATATCAGTGACAATAGCATGAACAACTACTGCAGGGATATTACTATCGCCACGTAGCAGAATCACTAATATATCAGTGGCATTAGCATGAACAACTACTGCAGGGATATTGCTATCGCCACGTAGCAGAATCACTAATATATCAGTGTCATCAGCATGAACAAGAACTGCAGAAATATTGCACTCGCCAACATGTGCAGCGGGCAAAGCTAGCCAAGTGTCGGCCTCTTCGTGGCCACAGGCAAGTTATGCACAATGTCACTTCATCTGTCGTTTTTTTTCAGAATTTGACTTCAAGAGCAAAGAACATAACTCTTCTCTGTATTTTGCTTTCATAGGTGGCATTTCTGCACAAATTAGCTGGAAACGAGGAAGAGATTGGCTTGTTTGAACTAGCTGCAAGGAACTGTGACCATGACAAGTTTCCTTTGATGTTCGCATACTGGTAAGCAATTTTCTTACTGATTAACCCTCTCGAAGTATTTTGAAGTATTTAATCGAGTTAGACGTATACGAATCAAAAACTATTTCCATTCTGTTTCCTGGGCACTGGAGTATTGTTTGGAAAAAACATATTTATCCAACTTGATCAAAAATCAAGCCGTTTGGTGTTCTGACTTTCCTCAAGCAAAGCCAGTTCATCAAAACCAGAAGCTGAACTATGTGGGTTAACTGCTTCAACAGGAACATCTTTTTCAAGAATGGGCTTCAGTTGACTATTTACTGTGTTTCTATGGGACCCCATGACGTCATACAAGGCCCGTGGAATTGGCCCCATAATTACGATGCTGCCCTATCAAGCCTTGCAAATAAAGAAGGATTCGATGTGATTGCTACGTCATTAGCCTACTTTCCGAAGGAAAGAAAGGCTTATGAGATCACTTCCTTGTCTGTACGTCTGTGTGTATATGTATGTGTGTGCCTGCCTGTGTCAGTGTCTGGGCGTGTGTCTGTGCATGTGTCCCACCCTTATCAATTTTTGGACGTGTGAACCGAATTTTACCATCTCGGCACTCGTATAGTACTCGGTAAAGACACCTGACTTTTATAGTTTACCACCATTCCGGACACTTACTTTCAAAATGGCGGCAATTTTTTTAATGTATGATATGTCATATCTCGGAAACAATTTTACCGACTTAATCAAAATTATGTACGCCAACAGCACAAGTTAGAAGCATTTACTTGATAAGTGGATATTTTTGTGAGTACACCATTTTCGAAGATAGCACCTTCTGAAAAAAATTGCACCTTTACATTATATCTCGAAAACTTCTCAACCATTTTCCGCCAAATTTGGCGCGGAAGTAATACCATGATAGGCAAGGTAAATGTAAGTAATTTAAATTAACTAGGCACTTATTTTTAAAATGATGGCCATACAAAATATTTTAGGTTTTTGGTATAACTACAATAGTACCTGACCAATTTAAATTAAATTTTGTACGTTGACAGTATCTATTACCGGCATAATACAAGCCAAAAAAAAACAACCACCTTTAACTGCAATTTTGGAAGATAGTTTTACATTAATTAATAACATTTTGTGTAATATCTAGGAAAACAATTGACAGATTGCTACAAAATGTATCAAACAAGTACTACTCCGGCAGTTGAAATGTACAAATATGTTTCAAAAGGCGGTCATCTAGGCATTTTAGAATGATATGCTATATCTTCAAAACCATGTGATCAATTCTGAATTCGGATTCTGCGTAAGTCACTCGTGTATTTTAATTGTCTTGGTACTGTTTTACAAGTTTGTGGTTTCATCTCCGATGATAATGCTATCTATGATACATCAACGCATATAAGACATCTAAACTTTTAAGAATTTTTCTAAAATTTATTTGCACCCTTGTAGAGGAAAATTGGCTCATTAGTTATCGGTAACTTCTTGTTTTTCTTTGCGGAAGTCAATTTTTTGGCGAGAGTTGGTTACTACACAAGTGCACTAACCAACTTAGTAGTCACACGATTAATGATAAACTTACTCACATAAAACATGTTATTTTTATGTAATACAGTTAATATTACTACGGTTTATATTATAGGCGTCAGCTATCGGCATTATACGTTCTTATAATGCGTACCTTATGCAGTACTGCAAGGGGAGAAAAATTTGTTTGAATAAAAAAGACACTAGTCTTAATAACACCAAACAAATGTATAGTAGATATTAAGAAATATATTGGCGAGTTTAAAATACACACTTGCAGAAAATGCTCTCTTCTCTCAAACCTTTTAATTATTTTTTCTCTAGTGCAATATATGTTTTATTTGTAACATACCTGATTGCGCAACTCTGTTTTAAAATAAGACCTCTTGTAAAATAATAACCACATTGAAAAAAACAATAACATATAACTTTACATTGCTATGACGAGTATAAATGCTTATGAAATTTAAGCACAATAACGTTGCAAGATGCATTTTACAACCGATTATAGGAATATTGTTCATCTTTGGCATTGATTTAAAATTCGATTGTTGGCAAAATTCTTAATAATAAATTCATGTTTTCTGGATATTATATATTGGTTTACAGTTTATTCTAGGTATTTTAGTATTTATTGATTCAAAGTTTTACAGTTAAATTGCCTGATAAGTTAGGCCGGACCGGTTTTGGTTCGTGTATGCACTCCGATGTGACTAGAGATCTGAAAAATTAGCGAGTTCAATGACCTGAAGGCTAGACTCTACAGTCTTCTGTACAAATATGCCGATATGAACTACACATTGTTTGTCTGCTGTCACAGTGGAAGGCAGCATTTGGACACCGTTCTCCGGGAGGTCTCAAACACCGTACGGACCAAAGTTATATAAACGCAAGGTTTTGAATTCTGGCTTGTCCCAAAATTAACCGCTGCAGTCCGAGGACTCACATGAGCGCAATACACGCTTCCAGTTATTCGTATACAAAAGCAGTAACCATGCGCAAACAACAACAAATGACAGATCACTCTAAAGTATACAATTGGGTCTAACAAAAGATGTGAAAATCAACTGATATAATGATTTTATTTGTACCTAAGTACAAGTTGAATCTACACTGGTTTTTCAGCTGTATGTTACGTCATGAAATTTTTACGTTGCATTTTCTGATATATTGTGAAATTATTTTAATTTTCTAGTGTTTAATGCTAAGATTCTTTTTGTGTTTCGTGATGATGAAGGCAGAATTCGTAAATATCAATTGGAGCGCAAAAAACTGTCAATTTGTGATTTTCATTTGTATTAAACANAAGGCAGAATTCGTAAATATCAATTGGAGCGCAAAAAACTGTCAATTTGTGATTTTCATTTGTATTAAACATTTAGTAAATGAGTTTATCGTGAACCCACTTTACAAATAAATCGGCGCTGCCGTGGTTGAGCAGTTAGCCTGCTCGCCTCTCACCAAGGCGAACCGGGCTCAACCCCCCGGCCGAGATACTCCCAGATTTTAGAATGTGGGAATCGTGACGGACGATACTGATGTTTGGCGGGCTTTCTCGCGGATCTCCAGTTTCCCTCGCCCCTTCATTCCGGCGATGCTCCATACTCATCTCAATCGCCCTCATTGGCTCTTAAGACCTCGCTGTTAAGAGCCACCCTAATATCTTCATTCATTTTACACATAAATCTCTGAGCGTGTTTTTTTTTAAGTTAAACTACTTTCGACGCGTTGAGGGTAAAATTTTAGTGTGCAACGGAAGTTGCGCGCGCAAAGTGTAACTAAATTCGACAGTGAACGTGGTAGAAGTATGACCCAACACTGAAATATAAAATTATTATATTTGCCTAGTAACAGAGCTTAAGAGTATTATTTCTCACACTTAGGTTTTTGAAATTATACTGCTTTTGGCGCGTCCATTTCTTCGGGCATTTTATGGTTTTCCTACTTACATAATGTTTTTTATAATATATTTCATAATATTTTTTTATTTAACCCACTATCACTAAATCCTGTGCATATGGCACTGCAGTGTTTTATACACATGTATTTATGGGCTCGCTAAATCAATATTTACATCCAAGTATTTACACTTTGTTCATGTTATAAAATACTTAAGACC
>NQII01001674.1:395707-436425 GCA_002778355.1 Clitarchus hookeri
TAATATTTTTTTATTTAACCCACTATCACTAAATCCTGTGCATATGGCACTGCAGTGTTTTATACACATGTATTTATGGGCTCGCTAAATCAATATTTACATCCCAGTATTTACACTTTGTTCGTGTTATAAAATACTTAAGACCTTTATCTTTCAAACTATTAGGCACGAAAAAAAAAACAGTTACTATTTTTGGAATTCTTAACTGATTTGCCAACGTAANTTATCTTTCAAACTATTAGGCACGAAAAAAAAAACAGTTACTATTTTTGGAATTCTTAACTGATTTGCCAACGTAAGCAGCATATTACAGCCACTACCCTTGCTCAATAGTTGCAAATTAGTTCAGAATTATTTGCGTACGTAATAAAATGTTATTTTAGTCACGCCAATGAAGTATAACTTCTAACGCGCGTACGGAAGTAGGGCCTACAAGCAACCGGTTTTTTTTTACGGCGTGGCAGGCAGGAACTGGCGTCCGGGAACAAGGACGCCTCAGCCACGCGCCGGGCCGGCAAAGGGGGTGATGGAGCGCGCAGCGAAGAGCCGCTTGATCCCCCGCGTAGATCCTCCAGGGGATGAGGACGAATGAGACCGAGAAGCGACGGAAGAGAGCCGGCCCAGATCTCCAGGAGAAGTGGTNTTCTGCGGCGACCCCATTCGTCATCATCATTTGCCTATAACCCGTCCTCTTGCCGCTGCGAGGATAAAGTAACTCCAACTCTCCCTCCTCCTACCACAATCTTCAAACTCTTGTCCACCCTCTCCCCGAGCCCTTATCCGCCGGAGGCCGCCTCAGTATAGTAAGTCCCGTATAATTTTTCTTTCCTCCTCGATGTTGACGTTCCTCTCCGGGGGATGTGCAGCGGGGAAAGGGGTGAAGTGACGTCACAATCGGGTACAGTAGGAAGCTGCGCGCACCATGATGTAAGGGCACTGGGTGTAAAAACACATGCGTTTTTGTTTCTCTCAGAGCACCACGCCACTGAAAAGTGTCCAAGTGGGAATATAGTGAACAAGAACGAAAATTTCCGGTCGGTTGAGTGTTGTAGGAAATATAGAATTTTGAATATTTCGTTGTATTTATTATGCTGCCTTATAGGACCACGTCTTCCATGGTAGCTACTTTATGCCCAGTTCTATATTTCGCTATCCCACAACCTTCACTCTATAGCGGCCTTCTTCAAAGGTGGCCTCGTTACCAAAGTTTTATTTTAAATTCCTCACTCGGGTTTCATTGTAATGTGCTAGCCTTCGTATGCATAACCATATGAAATACTTGATTTGTTTTTTGTCTCCTGCATCTTGTGTCATCCGAACTTATGTTTCTTGCATTTTTTGTTGCACATGTGTAATTTTGCTTATTGCCAAAAGTCATATTGCAGAGGGAAAAGAAAACTAGTACTTAACAACAAAACTAATGATAATGGGAGGCTTATAAACACCACATGCGGATATCAGAAGCTGAATTCCAGATAAATTGATAAGACGATCCTGGAAACTTGAGAATTTCACACACACTGCCGTTACTTCCATTACAGTAAACATGTTTTACGTCACATCGCAACCTTACAAAATAAACAATGAAAGAAAAAAATGTCTTAATATGTAGACTAACATTAGCGATTGATTTTGCATCTCATTAATTGTAATCACATAGCAATATAGTACAATTTTGCTAAGACGAAACTTAAAAAAAAAATTATATTTTGTAAATGCCACAAATACATTTCAAAATAATGTGTTTATATATTTCAAGCCATCTCCAGCACCTAGCCTTTTAATTATAACAAATAAATGCTGATTTTANAAAATAATGTGTTTATATATTTCAAGCCATCTCCAGCACCTAGCCTTTTAATTATAACAAATAAATGCTGATTTTCTAATTTTTCTAATTAAAAATATGAAGTGGAGAAAATCTTGAACATTCTCTGTAGTATAACAAAATACCATAAATTTNTAATTTTTCTAATTAAAAATATGAAGTGGAGAAAATCTTGAACATTCTCTGTAGTATAACAAAATACCATAAATTTTTTAATTTACAAAATCTACGTTATGCGTCCTAAAATGCAATAACACATGTAACGTGCAATGGCTTAACTATGGCAATGCAGCGATGCAGCTGCGTCCGGGCCAGTTGTCGAATAGTGCCCTGACTCCCAAAGAAGGCTGCTTTTCTTTCATGAAGTCGCGGAAGAATAAATATTAAATATGTAAATAAAAAAGTGTTACTTACTCGGGGTTTTATTTAATAGCTGAGCTGGCTTTTATAATATTCGATATATAAGCTACTCGCGATCTCCGAATTTGTCCATTGGTCAAACTTTTTACCCACAATGCACCGTGGGTAATGATAAACTTTCAGAACGCGTTCTGTGCAACTATTTAAGCCACTGAGCATTTGAAAATACCCACTATGCGTTGTGATAATTGCACTCTGATCAATAACAGAAACAATGATGCTTATCGCTTTGTGACCACTACAAATCATCCACTACGTGACGTGAGTATTCTGGTTTTAATACACTATGCGTTTATCCACGTTAAGGTTAGGTTACGTTAGGTCAGATTAGGTTTAAAATTCTGTTCGTTTGGGAAACAACAGCCAAGGCAACTCGTTGTGGGTTCAATCAGAATACTCACATCGCTTTGTGGGTAATTTGTATTAGCCACAAAGCGAAAATAAATACTGTTTCTGCTATTGAGCAAAGTGCAATTGCCACAACGCATTGTGGGTATTTACAAATGCTGAGTGGCCGAAATAATAGTACAGAACGCGTTGTGGAAATTTATCNGCCACAACGCATTGTGGGTATTTACAAATGCTGAGTGGCCGAAATAATAGTACAGAACGCGTTGTGGAAATTTATCATTTCCCACACCACGTTGTGGGTAAATGGTTCAGGAAATGTCAGAATTAGGCAAATTCGAATAACATAAATTACTTTGATATTTTCAGATGCATGCATTTAATATATGGTATTTTATTTTACTTGACCTTTGAATTGAGGTCATTGGTTTGCAGTTACGCCACCGGTAACGTGCAACAATTGATTAGTTTTAAACACAAAATTATATNGAATTGAGGTCATTGGTTTGCAGTTACGCCACCGGTAACGTGCAACAATTGATTAGTTTTAAACACAAAATTATATCCTGTACTAGTGGCCGGAAATCCAGCGTAGTTGGGGCCACGATGGCTGAGCGGGTAGACTGCTCGCCTCCCACCACGGCAAACCGGGTTCAATCCCCGGCCGGGTCTCTCGCAAGTGGGAATCGTGCCCGACGATGCAGCTGGCCGGGGGGCTTTCTCGGGGGTCTCCCGTTTCCCACGCCCTTTCGTCGGGTCTCAGAGCCTCGTTTTCAAGAGCCGCCCAAATATCTCAACTCAAGTCAACTCCGATGCAGTTGGCTGGGTTCGCACTCGCGACCTCTCGAACGCGCTGCGTCACCACGTGACCAGTAAGTAACTTACGGTTTCACTTAGTGTTTCCACCAGCCGACTGTTATTTTAAGCGTTCGAGACCTCAAAACGCGTGAGATGTTAGGCTGACTCTTGCTCACTGACCACTTGTCTCATCGCCTCTACACGCAACGCGCTCTGCAGGTGTGCAGTATTTCCGTTCGGTGGCTCGCACGAACGTGACTGCAAATTTTAATATTTTATGTATTTTTATAATACGTCAATAAAGATAAATGTAAGATGTTTGCCAAAACATGACTCTAAATTTTCTGTTTTGGACCCAAAATAATCCTGAATCTTAAATAAAAACTTTAATATTGTCGTGGTGCCAGAAAAATGTCTTAATTAGTTTTGGTGTATAGACACTACTACAAATATCAAACAGTTTTTTAATGACGTATTTTCTAACAAGCACACTTGGAATTGAGATATTTGGGCTTCTCTTAACATCAAGATCTTGAGAAACGATGAAGAGTCAAGTGAAGTGAGTAAGGAGCATAGCGGGAATGAAAGGGCGCGGTAAAAGCGAGATCCCCAAGTAAACCAGTCGATCAGCGGCATCGTCCGCCACGATCCCCACCTACGAAAATCCGGTTCGCTTGGGTGGGAGGCGAGTAGTCTAACCACTTCACCACCGCGGCCCCCACAATGAGAAGAAAAGCTATTCTTAACCAGGGCTTTCAGGAGTTCTCAATCAACCATGAACAGCTTAAACTGCAGAACATCCTGTGGACGGAGTACGAATCGTCATTGGGAGTGGTCGAACGGAAGGACGTCGCAATCGAGAGGTCGATTCCAGGCCGAATCATGCTCATTTCGAATTTCAGTGTTTACTTAATACAGGCCACTCCCCGCCACTTATTGTTCGAGTCATTACTTTTGTCTATAATCACCACACACTATATATACATATATATATATATATATATATATATATATATATGCTGTGTGTGTTGCGCCGCATGAACGTTACGTAATGTGATGAATTTCTGAGCGAAGCTGTACGAAGATGCGACGGCCTCAAAACTGGTACAGAACCGTTTTTTTTTGCTCACTTTCCATAGAGTTTCGTCAAGTATTACCACGTATTTCATTTTTCGTCTCATTCCAAGTTATGGGGAACAATTACCACTTGGTATTTGATGCACCTGTATACGTAAATGACTTCAACATTGCGCTAGACGGGTATTTTACACCACGGTTCATTCGCGGTTACTTCCAACTTTTCTGAAGCCCTGCTAAAGTTCTACTTTCAGGATATTCTTCCACCTCGTGCAAGCTAAGCTTGAATAAGTGTAGGAAATCACAAGAAAGGGTCAACGCACCGCATTCATGCTCTCTCAGTTTAATAATATTATGCATAAGAACTATCTCTTACAAGGCATTACCCAAAACACCGATTTTCTCCCCGTGTTATTAATGTACATTTTTAAAATGATCATATTTTTATAATTAAATATTTGTTAAAGGTACGTATATTCAAAATATATATACTTTAATGTTAACATTAATGATAAACACTTTTGACAAGTGGCATATTTAGGAAACAACCAAAACACGCCATACATAAGGTGCTTGCTTTATCTAAGGTTTGATTCTAAAAGTGTGGAGAAACCGCGAATAGACTAAAATTCGAAGCACTTAGCATACATTACCCGATTCAACAAAATTATTGCAACTTTCCATGTAATTCTTGGACAATTTTAAATAAAAGGCGAGATCGTAACGAAGGAGAGTATGCTCAAAAAAGTTCTATAAATCCGAGCAGTCGCTATTTCCTAATTTATTTTTTGGCTTCTTATAACTCTGCTTCTGTAAATGATTGGGTTATTCACAATCCATTCCTCTAGGTTACTTCATGGTAGATGTAATTTTAATAGGCTATTTCCATGGAGGATATTTATAAGACATCCAGNCATTCCTCTAGGTTACTTCATGGTAGATGTAATTTTAATAGGCTATTTCCATGGAGGATATTTATAAGACATCCAGAGATAACACAGTACCAGTTTCCAATTCACGATAAGCTGTGGCAATGCACCATTATTTTTAGAAACAATATCCTCCAACTGGCATTTCAGTATTAGACAGGCATCTCAAGTAGTAACAGTAAAAAAAATATATCAATCAGGAAATAAACGTGAAACCACTAGCATTTTTAGGCTATGATGTAATGAAATCAACTCGGAGAATTTTCCGGTTTCTATGTCTGTGTAAGCTGACTGTTCCGGTATCTGCCANTATGATGTAATGAAATCAACTCGGAGAATTTTCCGGTTTCTATGTCTGTGTAAGCTGACTGTTCCGGTATCTGCCAGTGAAAATAATATAATTTTTAATAATTTGCTTTGTTCGAAAAAATAATACTCTTACTTATGAGCTGCGAGAATTCTGCAAAGTAGTGAGGCCCATATCTCCTATCAGTTTGACAGTTAACAGCTAGCCCAACGAAGCTATCATGTTTCTATTTGACTAGCATCATTTCTACAAGCAGACAATGACATCTCACATCGGCATCACCTCGTATAGAGGTAAAACCACTCAAATCACCAGTAGGCAGTCATCTGTTGACACAACTACTATATTTATTTGCAAAACGCCTTAAAAGGTCAAATTTGAGAACTAAGGCCTTGGATTACGTTCGACAACATAGAAAATCTAAAGCACTCTTTATACCATGCAAAAGCCAAATACAATATATTTAATGAAAAAAAAATTAATAAGTTCTTTCACTGCAGCGGTACAGAGATATTTTCCTTGTACGCAACTCCCTTGCGTGAAATGGTTCGAGAGTTTCACTTTATTTTTTTAATCAATGCTGACGGGAAAGGAAATTCATTTTAATTACACGAAGGCAATCGTAACGATGGTGAATACTGACGTATAAAACACAAACTCGCACTGCAAGTTCGTTTCTAGGAAAGAAATACCAGAGGATCACTTCGTAAGGAGGCT
The DNA here is from genome assembly GCA_002778355.1 of Clitarchus hookeri. Classification (NCBI taxonomy): domain Eukaryota; kingdom Metazoa; phylum Arthropoda; class Insecta; order Phasmatodea; family Phasmatidae; genus Clitarchus; species Clitarchus hookeri. Next base: position 402,132 of record NQII01001674.1, read on the forward strand.
ATGCAGTTTCTTCCGGTCGCTACCTGCTTCAGAGCTTCCAAGTCAACGCCAGCTGCAGTATCCCAACACGCGTCCCACGCCAGGGACGTTCCCGGCGAATTTAATTCCGACGTTAGTTTCATTACGTTGCCCTTCAATCCATCATCTTATCTATCACGCCAGCCGTCGTGCAATTCCACCTCGTGGCCTGCGCCACCGGGGAGGCTATTAACTGTATTTTTTTTTGNCTATCACGCCAGCCGTCGTGCAATTCCACCTCGTGGCCTGCGCCACCGGGGAGGCTATTAACTGTATTTTTTTTTGCCGTCCCTGATCCCGAAAATAAACTTGGTAAAAAAAATAAACATGTTTTGGCCAACCTCTCTCCTTNTTTTTTTTTGCCGTCCCTGATCCCGAAAATAAACTTGGTAAAAAAAATAAACATGTTTTGGCCAACCTCTCTCCTTATCTCTTCCTCCCCCTTCCCCTCCCCCCCGGGTTGTGTGAAATACGTTTGATAGACTCCCCCGCGAACTGGCTCCCTTCCGCATGGCCATCTAGGCGAGAAACATAACACATAAAGGACCTCCAGCCCTAACGTCCCCCGGAGGTATTTGTAGCAATTCCTGCAAATTGGTCTCCCTAACCCCTCGCAGCTCGCCCAACGGCACAAAAAAAAAACGCGCATGCTGCCAGGCTCTCTAAATTGTTCCGCCGCCAGCTCCCCCCCNCCCTTGCTGCCCGGAAAAGCCAAAAGACAAAATTACCCTAGGCGGCGAGATGAGATGGGCTCCACGTTTCAGAGTGCGCATGCGCGCCAGAAAAAATGCCCGGGGGCAGCGGCGCGTTTCTTTTTTGATGGGGAGGGGGGGAAGGATAACGTAAAAAAAAAAGAAAAGATGCGGGATTATTTTATTGGGCCTATGGCGGGCCACAGCAGCGGCAGCATTAACAGTGGAGGTTTAACGGCGCCTATCCCGACTGTGGAAAGCCCAAGGCAGGGCCGGGGAATTTTTTTCTTTTTTTTGTGTTACGCAAACATTAAAAAGTATTATTACTACGACCTCCAGCTTCCTTTTGCTCGCGCACTTGTGCTGTTTCTGCGGCGAAGGAAAGTAGCGCTTACTCCAACGTGCGCGTATCTCCTGCGTGCAAAACTGCGTCCCGTCGCGAGGCCCGGCAGACACGCGCCTTGTACCTCTTCTCCGTACGACGTAGTCAGAGAAGGCTTCCCAGTGCTGGGGATCGTGGGTTCTGAACCTCGACGGGCCTGCGTGCGCGCGGGTATGAGCTGGTTTATCGAGAAGAAGGGCTTCTGAGGAATATTAAAAATTTCGTGTCATAAATAACTACAAGCTTACAAGAATGTTTGCACAAGGAAAGCAAATAATTGAGATTGTGGAACATCTCTCGTTTCGTTTCTTACGACGGGCCTATAATGCGGCAGCGCTGTCTTAAATAAAATGAAATGGTAGCCGCAAAACTAATTTATTATCATCAAACAATGTCTTGCTCGTAAAAAAAATTATTGTAAGAATTATGTTCTTGTTGCGCGTAATAGTTCTTCTGACTTCATAATGCTATGTTGACCTTTATACTCGTGAAAATACAAAAAAACTTTTCTAAAAACTTTTTTTACGCTAACAAGAAGACAGTTCTTCCTGAAGTAAAACCTTTCAGAAATATTTATATTGTTCTTTATATATTGAAGTAACAAAATAAGAACCCCAACGAAATCCCAATTTGCGGAATGCACAACTTGCGTAAAACTGGCGCATTGCACAGCTTTTAAACTACGTGTAATATATTTGAAATCTCCAATCAAAAAACTACTTAACAGATGAAATACTAAACCTACACGCATGTCGAGAAAGACTCCTGGCACGACTGTTATCGTTACAACAGTGGTTGTTATTGGTGTTCAGAGGTTCCCGAATCGCCAAGTCTGCAGCCACGGATTATAAATGGGGAACCAATGTTAAAGAAATTCCTTCTCAATGTATCAATTTTAAAGATACCTGTTTCAAACGAAAAATATGTATATTCTACGCAAATTTTTCCAGAGAATACTGCTACTTTAAATTATTAAAAAAAATATACATATATTTTNTGTTTCAAACGAAAAATATGTATATTCTACGCAAATTTTTCCAGAGAATACTGCTACTTTAAATTATTAAAAAAAAATATACATATATTCTTTTTTTGTAAAAAATAAATATTAATGTAAAATTTTATCTAATAATTACGAAGTATTAAAATTGGCAAGATGTCTTAATGCGCTGGTATTCCTTAATGAGTGTTTGACACTGTCATCTTTAAAACGGACATATTGAGACCGAGTTTCATTGGCAATCTAAAATTTCTTTCCCCTTTTAAAATCTGTGGCAGCAGGCGTGATATGCAACAAACGCCCTTAAGAAGGGTACGTTACTGCGCGTTGAAGGTCACGACGCGAGGGAGTGATAGGGGTGACTCCTAACACGCACCCCTGGCGCCTCATCCCTCCTACCCTCAACAGCCTGCAGTGTTTCCGTCTTGATGCTGTGCTGTGCAAATTACACATGTAACACTGGAAATATATTACACGTGATCAAAGCCTGCATATCAAACTACGTCTGTATAGTCATACTTTTATCTCACAGATCAAGGAAACTTCATAGTCATGTTTTAAACCAACCATTTTCACGATTTTTTTCTCCACGAATACACTAAACATTATAACATTGAAGAAAAAAATTGGGGCTTAGATAATTATTTAGTTAGCTTTTCTGGAAAAATGGGTTATTGCTAGAACATTTATTTACAGAGATACGGGTATTCGCGTAAAATATTTTACATAAAATGTTACAATACATACTTCTCTTAACAGCGAGGTATTTAGCTGTGATGAAGGAATGCAAGGGCGATGGGAAACACGAGTATATGCCATTCACGGTGAAGTGAGCACTTTTTGCACCCCTGTACTTTGGAATTATAGTCAATAAACATATCTTATTGTAGCTTTAAGGGTTAACATTCGAGTCCGGTGAAATATATACACTGTGTTTATTACTTACATAGCAATATTTATTTTAAAAAGTGGTGGAAGGATAAAAAATTGCTGATAGAAAAAAGTAACCAAGGCCTCAAAAGCGCTCACTTTACCATGAACATTATATAGCCGAAAAAACCCGCCAGCCACAGCAACGTCCGCCAAGTTTCGCAGGTGCGAAAATCGGGTGACCACGCCGGGAACAGAACCCGGTTCACTTTTTTTTGGGAAGGGGGGAGGGGAAAGGCGAGTAATAGGACAACTTCATCACCACAGCCCTCGTTTTTACAAAAAAAGTTATATCCCAAGTACCTCTGTTGCGTGTTGAAAAGTATCAGTTTAACACACACTTAATCGAAAAAAAAAATATTTTTTTTTAGAATACGCGTTTTATTACACATTTACGTATTCATACCCTTCATGATTCGTACATTGTAAAAGTGCAGTAAGTGTAAAATTTTATCGGAGTTCTACTGTGGCTGCTGCTACTCTGAAAATAGATTGTATGACTGTCGCAAAGATCTTCCTTTGCCCGAATTTCGTGCAAGAATGCGCACAGAAAGACCTGGAGTTACTAATATCTTCTGGTTACACCATAGGCACAGAACTACCTGACATAAAATTCAGTGCTTAAATGTCAAATCTTTTCGTTTGTAAACTTACACCGTAAAAAAAAAAATTGAGGTAAAATTACCTTGCGTATATGGGGAAGAAAATTACACCTACATGTAAGGTAAAATTACCTTGCGTATATGGGGAAGAAAATTACACCTACATGTAAGGTAAAATTACCTTGCGTATATGGGGAAGAAAATTACACCTACATGTAAGGTAAAATTACCTTGCGTATATGGGGAAGAAAATTACACCTACATGTAAGGCAAAATTACCTCTTAAATGTAGAGTAAATTTCCGTAACAAGCAAAGTACTATTCCCCAAACCGTACGGAAAATTACCTGACAAAAGAGTGGGACAATCCCATACAAGTAAGGTAATATAAGTATATTGTATAATAAAATTATATTTTAAAAAATCCTTGAGTTTCAGTAGTGTTAAACCTATATCCTCAGACCGAAAGTAATAGACACCCCAATTCTAAAATCCTCCACTATTGCCGGAGGGTGGGCGCTAACCATGGTACCGTAGCTCGGTATATCAGTGAGTTATCCATGACACCACAGTGACATTATAACAGAATTCGTTATTATTAATTTACTACCTGAATATGACCAAGATAAATGGAGGTATTAATTTAAGTCACTTGCGTAATCTTTAATTAAAATAAATAGATACGTTTTCCCTAATAAGAACTGAACAAATTAGTTATTCCTGGAGCTGGTTTTAATAATAAATATTTTGTGTAAGTATCTTACTTCCTTTTTTTCACAAAAAACATTTGTAACTATTAGATAATCGTATTTTACATATTTTCTACCTAAAAATTCATTTATATTGCTTAGTCCTACAAACTGTCCAACATGGCGCTTCGTTTTAATTCTTCCACCCGTCCCTCCATCGAGCTGCTGAGACGAGGAGATCCATACGTCGTTAGGTAATTTTCTCATCCATGTATGGGATTTTCCTCTGCCATGTACGTGAATGTTACTTCAGAGTTCGGTAATTCTATCTTACACGTAATGAAAATTATGTTTCCCACACAAGTTTGTGAGTATTACCTTACACTTCTCAGGTAATTTTACCATTATTTTTATTACAGTGACAAGAAACATAGTCTGAAAACAAGTTTAAATAGTTGGTTCGATTGAACGCTTAATTTCCAAGCGAATTTTGTTGGTCCAACAAAGAGTTTCTGTGATACAGGTATGAGGATCATGGTAGTCACCTTATTTTGAACGGAACTCGTTTCTGTTTTATGTAATTGTGATAAATAAGATTTACTTGAACTTACGGAAATTTTTATTTATGTGGCAAGCGGGTTTCTTTTAAGCACTAACTTTTACCCTCCCCTCACTTCTCTTGGCTGCACCTTTTTAATGTCATAGTTCATTACGAATATAAACATGCAAACTTCACATTATTTCCTCTTTGCACATTTAACTGTAAGATAATGTATTATATTTTGACTTCTACCATTGGCCGATAGTTTGTGTGCCTAATCCAAGTGACTCTTTATTTAAGCCAATAATAATTCCAGAGTATAATGTCTAATGTTCTGCATCACTTTCAAACGGCTTAAGGCCCGGCTTCCCCTCTTTTGCAAAAATTCTTGACATTCGTAAAATAATTTCAGATTCAGAGTAACTACTCAAAATGTACGATTATAGAAAATTCCCACTACAAGAGTTGTTTAGAACTCTTGTGGTTAATTTCCATTGCGCGTTATCTGCTTGTTTTTAAAGTCAGGAATACATATTTTCTCATTAAGTGCCTGCTTTTTTGCAAGCACGATGTAACACACGGTGAAAATTAGATAGAACAGTATTAAACAACTAATAAATGGTAAATTTTCTGTAATCAAACATTTATGATTATACTTGTCAAACTGATTTTATGACACGAAAAAGGAAACATTTTCGCATAACAGTTGAAGCCGAGTGTTAAGGTTTGAACTGTGAATTGGGTTGCAGTGTGCTTGAAATTTAGCAAACCAGTGACCATGCGCTTAAAATGTTGTCTGCGAAAATAAACCACACTTCGAGCTAGTCGTGTGTGGTACATCAGAAAAGACTTCACGCACATTGCAAATATTATTTTAATGCTATCTAACATGGCTGAATTTTGCTTGTTCGGACTGATTTTTTTCCTCAAAATATGTGAAGCGGATTCATGAGAAACTAACGATGGAAGAGTGCGTTTGACGTCGCTACAATGTCGTGTCCGGTAAAATTATAGGTTTACCGCTCGAAGTCCTACGTTTCCAGCGCTACGTCGAGAACGCTGCACGCGAGTTCACTAATTGGTTCTTGTCCGTAGAGGCGACATCGCTTTGCAATCGCCAGCCGTAGCACAACATCGAATTTAGCCTCGCAGACAGAAACACACCTCGGACAAGGCAGAAACCTTAAGGAATTAGCGTGAAGGCCAGCAAAGAATAAAATTACGCATTTTTGAGTGTGTATAAGGGTAGTGAAGTATAGCGAATCACTAAACAATAAAGAAAATTTTACAGATCTCTGATTGCCATAGGCTGTATACGGTAAAATGAGAACTTTTGAAAGCCCTGCTTAAGATCTACTTGTAAACAAATTGTGTATTCTTCCACAAGATGTGCAATTAACGTTACCATAGTCGTGATCGCTTTATTCGTGAGTCGATCAAGTGCAACTGTAAAATTGTTTTGAAAAATAAATAGTTCTCAAATGATTTTATTTTTGCAGTTAAATAAATTTAATTAAAAACAATGTAAAATTAAATATTTCAGTATTCACAAATATTTACTGAACGCTAAGTCATGGAAATACTTCCTCTCTGACGTTGCCAACTTTTCTGGGCACGTGACAGTCAATTCGCCCGTTGAAATATACGCAAGTAGCGGCAGTAACATTTTTCAAAGGTTGATTTCAAAAGTGCTCACTTTACCATGAACAGCCTTTACCCTTAGCGGAACGAAGGGCTCTCACGGGTACGATCACTGGACGAGTGTTACCATACCGTCAAATTAAACACCTCCAGACACTTTGTTATTGTACAGTCCTCATCCTGGGAAGTTCGTAGTCTTAACTAAATGCCTGTGATTATGTGTCGTTGCTGAGTTAACCCATTTAGGGAGACATTTCTAAGCCAGTTCACCTGACCCCCTCCCACGCCGTTCCTGGCGGCGAGATAAAAGACAGCTTCTGCGGCTGATTTTTATTTTCGCCGCTGTGTGCGCTGTGCAGATAAGGAGTTTACGAGCTTTCATTTAAAGGATTTGGGAATATAAAATTTTGCATGGTGCTCGTAAAATACTCTATCTAGTGCAATCTGCCATTGACAGAAACTTCAAACTCCATTAGTTTTTCAGATGGGATATAATCGTAAAAGCAAACTGTATAAAAATATTTTAATATCAGAATTTGGAAATGTTCACTTTATATATAAACTGCGTTTATATTAAACGAATCATTGTTTCAATTATCCAGGAGCATGCGAATGAATAACCGTTAAAATTATCTTTAACAATTTAACATAGTATATTAGTAGTTATGTATTTTGTTTATTTAGTACGCGATTTTGGAATCTCTGCTTTCTTACCAGACCNTAACATAGTATATTAGTAGTTATGTATTTTGTTTATTTAGTACGCGATTTTGGAATCTCTGCTTTCTTACCAGACCAGTATAGTTTTTTCCTGTGGTAAATGTAAACCTTCATAATAGTAGCTTTATATTTTACGGTATTTTTAATATGTATTAATTCTCATAAATATTTCGTATTAGGTAAACCCCATTTTCTGGCTACTAACGACTAGTAAATGAATCAGTGACGTTATCCTGATCATAATAAAAAAAATTGTAAGTTTTTCCTGTTTCCCCACCTCTGGGTTTTCTTGCACCCTGACCCTCACGGCAGTTTATTTACACTTAGAAACCAATAAATCTCTAAGTAACTTTAGAAACAGTTTCCCGCTATTCTCCTTTGACCAGCTGGTGGTGTAGCTGTAAGCGTGTAAGGTGTCCTTAACTCTACAGGATTTCCCGTCTCCGTCTTTCTTTCCCTGAAGATTGATAACAGTAGGGTCGTGGCGAACTATGAATCTTTCTCAATTGCACCTCACCAGTCTCCCATTCACACAAACATGTCTCGATTGCTCTTACCGTTCCATTGGAATCACCACCAAGTTAACAGACACCGATAACAAAATTTTGTTACACTCTTAGATATTATTTAAATTTAATCACGTGCCTAAACAATCCTCATTGTACTCCTAGCATTCACTTTAATTTTAATATTTGCCACAGAAATTATCTTGTGAAGCAAGTACTGGCCTGGAATAGCCCCAGCGTTGTTAGACACGATTTTAATAATTTCAGTCAGCAAACAGAAATAGATTTAATACGTTTCAATGAACTTAAGTAATCGTCAGCTCCACACTACACAGAAACATTTCAGATATATCTAAAACAACTAATTGCATACAAACTATAGATAACAAAAAAGGTTGCTAACAAAACTGATCAATTTTCCTTTACACATTTACGTAAATAATTTCGACAAAGAAGGACATTGTCAGTTGAAAATGACTCGGCAGATAAGATGGTAATCAACCTACTAGTTCTTGAAAGTACACAACAATAAACATTTTGAGGCACTGCTTTCCAATATGGCGGACTTAAGCACAACGTGTTTGATAAGATTTTGTTTAATCGTAGCAGAGGTATGAGATATAAAACAACAAGGAATAAAACAGCAATTTTTAAACCAAATGCTATATTTATATGAAGTCGAGTCGCCTTTCACTGTAAGCATTATTTACAAAATATGACACGAATATAATGCAACTTACGGTTATAAGTTTTTCACCTTAATTTCTCAACATGGCAGTCCAAAGAGGATATCACTAAGTCTATTTTAATGAACGAAACAAAAATCATGGGCAAGTTATTTTGGTCTTCTAACTCTTCCATAAATATAATATTGAAAAAGTTATAGCAAGGAAGGGTTGACTTGAGAGTATAGGGNTTTGGTCTTCTAACTCTTCCATAAATATAATATTGAAAACGTTATAGCAAGGAAGGGTTGACTTGAGAGTATAGGGTGGCTTTAAACAATCAAGTCTTAAGAGCCGATAAGGGTGGAATTAGGTGAGAATGAAGCAGCGCCGGAATTCAAGGGCCAGGGAAACGGGAGATCCCCGAAAAAAGGTGCCAACCAGAGGCATCGTCCGGCACGATTACCAATTGTGAAAATCCAGGAGTGGCCGGCCGAGGATTGAACCGATTGCCTTTGTGAGAGACGAGCTGTCTACGCGCTTAGTCACCGCGGCCCCAACGAGGCAGGCATTTTCAAAATATGAACATGCTCATTTAACATTTCATAATTCAGGCTCTCTGTAATAGAACCTCTTGTACGCCCAATTTGTTTCGATTCGTTTCGAAAGTAATTTAAATAATGATTAGTAATACCTATATTCCAGATGACGCCATATTGATAATGGCGTACGTTATAGGTCAATGAATTGTGAATGTTATGCTCATATTGGTATTACCAGAATACCATGTTGGGTACAAAGATATATAATTGCTCAATCAGCATGACACACTTACCTAATCATTTATAAAGCTGTTCATTTTTTAATTCATTGTCTGTGCTACTGAAATCATATAAGTTTTAATAGGCTATCAAACAATTGCTTGTCTGCCAAATTTGAAGGAAATTGAAGGATTATTTGTCTATGTAACGAATACCCTTGTTTTTAAATGGATCTCTCTTACATAATAGTGGATAAAGTCTGTGAAAAATATAATGCTTGCGACGGTTTATGGCGGCATGCTATGTTGGTTTATAATANATAATAGTGGATAAAGTCTGTGAAAAATATAATGCTTGCGACGGTTTATGGCGGCATGCTATGTTGGTTTATAATACAAGCTCCTGTTCTGTAAAATGACGTTTAGATTGAATATTCTTGCGCCAAATTCGGCAGGAATTGGTTGAGAAGTTTCCAAAATATGACGTGAAAACCTTATTTATTCATACGCCATAATCGTCTATCATTGCGGAATAATGATAAAATTACGTTTTTGTTTAATTCTGACACTAATTACTAAAATTTTTAAGTTGCGTATAAATTTTTATGTAGTTCCTGAGAGAAGATGTGGAGAACAAAAATTAAACACGTTCGCCATTTTGAAAAAAGCATCCAATATAAATGAAAACTATAGCAGATGTGTGTGTGTGCACACTAAATACTGTGTGTCGAGTTTGGTAATATGCGCTGTACTGGTTAAAAACGTTTTAGCGGATAGGCACATACAAAGAGAGACAAAAGAAAAACACCCGCAAAAAAAACAGAGAGGAAAATGATCTCGTAGGCCGTTTATTTGTTCAAAACGTAAACTAAATAATCTGAAACAGGTTTTTGCCTTCTGGGGATGACATTGCACGTTATATCCTAAATTAAAACAATAATTTTAAACGAAATTATTGAAATGTTTTGCGTATACCCCGTATAAGGTGGAAAAACAAGTAAAACCACATTCCGTGCTATAAATTCGTCATGTGTATAAGATAACATTTTCAGTAGAGCAAATAATTTTTAATTGTTTTGACAAAAAAATATATATTCAACGCTAAAATATTATTTAGCAAATATTCGTTATCAAAAAAAGAAATTATATAAAATATATATATATATGTATGTAAAATTTTTTGTCGTATTATTGTGCACGCACGATGCGTGGGTTAGTATCCTTGGGTAAATATTTGTATAGTCTATTTACGGTAAAGTAAGGATGTTTGAAAGCACTCTCATTTGGAATAATAGCTANGTAAAGTAAGGATGTTTGAAAGCACTCTCATTTGGAATAATAGCCAATAAATATATTTTATTTTAGCCTAAGACATTAACTTCCGAGAGAGATGGTATAGACACACACTATGTTCATTACCAACATGGCAATATTTGTTTAGAAAGGCGGTTCAATGATAAAAATTGTGTAAAGGAAAGAATTTACTAAGGCTTCAAAAGTGCTGAATTTACCGTGAACATCCTATAGGAATGTATACTGTGTAAATTTTTTTTTTATGGGTATTGGGTGAGGATGAAGGACGAAGTAGTGTGAAGACTTGAAGAGTTTTTGCGAATACACTATTTTGATAATAACTTACAAGAATTTTTTTTTCGTCGCAGGTACGCATTTTACAAACAGTAGATTTTCGTTCCTTGCTTATCGGAGGATGTGACTACTAANAACATAGTATATTAGTAGTTATGTATTTTGTTTATTTAGTACGCGATTTTGGAATCTCTGCTTTCTTACCAGACCCTTATAGTTTTTTCCTGCGGTAAATGTAAACCTTCATAATAGTAGCTTTATATTTTACGGTATTTTTAATATGTATTAATTCTCATAAATATTTCGTATTAGGTAAACCCCATTTTCTGGCTACTAACGACTAGTAAATGAATCAGTGACGTTATCCTGATCATAATAAAAACGTTTTTGTAAGTTTTTCCTGTTTCCCCACCTCTGGGTTTTCTTGCACCCTGACCCTCACGGCAGTTTATTTACACTTAGAAACCAATAAATCTCTAAGTAACTTTAGACACAGTTTCCCGCTATTCTCCATTGACCAGCTGGTGGTGTAGCTGTAAGCGTGTAAGGTGTCCTTAACTCTACAGGATTTCCCGTCTCCGTCTTTCTTTCCCTGAAGATTGATAACAGTAGGGTCGTGGCGAACTATGAATCTTTCTCAATTGCACCTCACCAGTCTCCCATTCACACAAACATGTCTCGATTGCTCTTACCGTTCCATTGGAATCACCACCAAGTTAACAGACACCGATAACAAAATTTTGTTACACTCTTAGATATTATTTCAATTTAATAACGTGCCTAAACAATCCTCATTGTACTCCTAGCATTCACTTTAATTTTTATATTTGCCACAGAAATTATCTTGTGAAGCAATTACTGGTCTGGAATAGCCCCAACTTTGATAGACACGATTTAAATAGTTTCAGTCAGCAAACAGAAATCGATTTAATACGTTTCAATGAACTTAAATAATCGTCAGCTCCACACTACACAATAACATTTCAGATATATCTAAAACAACTAACTGCATACAAACTATAGATAACAAAAAAGGTTGCTAGCAAAACTGATCAATTTTCCTTTACACCTTTACGTAAATAATTTCGACAAAGTGGGACATTGTCACTTTAAAATGACTCGGCAGATGAGATGGTAATCAACCTACTAGTTCATGAGATACAATAAAAGTACACAGCATTAAACATTTTGAGGCACTGCTTTCCAATATGGCGGACTTAAGCACAATATGTTAGATAAGATTTTGTTTAATCGTAGAAGAGGTATGAGATATAAAACAACAAGGAACAAAACAGCCATTTTTAAACCAAAAGCTAAATTTATAAGAAGTCAAGTCGTCTTTCACTGTACGTATTATTTGCAAAATATGACAAGAATATAATGCAAGTCACAGTAAAAGGTTTTTCACTTTAATTACTCAACATGGCAGTCCAAAGAGGATATCGTTAAGACTATTTTAATGCACGAAACAAAAATCATGAGCAAATTACTTTGGTCTTCTAACTCTTCCATAAATATAATATTGAAAACGTTATAGCAAGGAAGGGTTGACTTGAGAGTATAGGGTGGCTTTAAACAATCAAGTCTTAAGAGCCGTTAAGGGTGGAATTAGGTGAGAATGAAGCAGCGCCGGAATTCAAGGGCCAGGGAAACGGGAGATCCCCGAAAAAAGGTGCCAACCAGAGGCATCGTCCGGCACGATTACCAATTGTGAAAATCCAGGAGTGGCCGGCCGAGTATTGAACCGATTGCCTTCGTGAGAGACGAGCTGTCTACACACTTAGTCACCATGGCCCCAACGAGGCAGGCATTTTCAAAATTGAACATGCTCATTTAACATTTCATAATTCAGGCTCTCTGTAATAGAACCTCTTGCACGCCAAATTTGTTTCGATTCGTTTCGGAAGTAATTGAAATAATGATTAAGAATACTTATATTCCGGATGACGCCATATTGATAATGGCGTACGTTAAAGGTCAATGAATTGTGAATGTTATGCTCATATTGGTATTGCCAGAATACCATGTTCAGTACAAAGATATATAATTGCTCAATCAGCATGACACACTAACCTAATAATTTATAAAGCTGTTATTTTTTAATTAATTGTCTGTGCTACTGAAATCATATAAGTTTTCATAGGCTATCAAACAATTGCTTGTCTGCCAAATTTGCAGGAAATTGAAGGATTATTTGTCTATGTAACGAATAACTTTGTTTTTATAAATGGATCTCTCTTAGATAATAGTGGATAAAGTCTGTGAAAAATATAATGCTTGCGACGGTTTATGGCGGCATGCTATGTTGGTTTATAATACAAGCTCCTGTTCTGTAAAATGACGTTTAGATTGAATATTCTTGCGCCAAATTCGGCAGGAATTGGTTGAGAAGTTTCCAAAATATGACGTGAAAACCTTATTTATTCATACGCCATAATCGTCTATCATTGCGGAATAATGATAAAATTACGTTTTTGTTTAATTCTGACACTAATTACTAAAATTTTTAAGTTGCGTATAAATTTTATGTAGTTCCTGAGAGAAGATGTGGAGAACAAAAATTAAACACGTTCGCCATTTTGAAAAAAGCATCCAATATAAATGAAAACTATAGCAGATGTGTGTGTGTGCACACTAAATACTGTGTGTCGAGTTTGGTAATATGCGCTGTACTGGTTAAAAACGTTTTAGCGGATAGGCACATACAAAGAGAGACAAAAGAAAAACACCCGCAAAAAAAACAGAGAGGAAAATGATCTCGTAGGCCGTTTATTTGTTCAAAACGTAAACTAAATAATCTGAAACAGGTTTTTGCCTTCTGGGGATGACATTGCACGTTATATCCTAAATTAAAACAATAATTTTAAACGAAATTATTGAAATGTTTTGCGTATACCCCGTATAAGGTGGAAAAACAAGTAAAACCACATTCCGTGCTATAAATTCGCCATGTGTATAAGATAACATTTTCAGTAGAGCAAATAATTTTTAATTGTTTTGACAAAAAAATATATATATTCAACGCTAAAATATTATTTAGCAAATATTCGTTATCAAAAAAAGAAATTATATAAAATATATATATGTATATATATATGTATGTAAAAATTTTTGTCGTATTATTGTGCACGCACGATGCGTGGGTTAGTATCCTTGGGTAAATATTTGTATAGTCTATTTACGGTAAAGTAAGGATGTTTGAAAGCACTCTCATTTGGAATAATAGCCAATAAATATATTTTATTTTAGCCTAAGACATTAACTTCCGAGAGAGATGGTATAGACACACACTATGTTCATTACCAACATGGCAATATTTGTTTAGAAAGGCGGTTCAATGATAAAAATTGTGTAAAGGAAAGAATTTACTAAGGCTTCAAAAGTGCTGAATTTACCGTGAACATCCTATAGGAATGTATACTGTGTAAATTTTTTTTTTATGGGTATTGGGTGAGGATGAAGGACGAAGTAGTGTGAAGACTTGAAGAGTTTTTGCGAATACACTATTTTGATAATAACTTACAAGAAATTTTTTTTCGTCGCAGGTACGCATTTTACAAACAGTAGATTTTCGTTCCTTGCTTATCGGAGGATGTGACTACTAAAGTATCACATTCGCGAGACGACATCAAATCACGGACGACTCAAGCCTTCTCTTCTGCACGACTCAATATTTCAGGGCACCTAGCGATCGTCAAATAATTCGGAGCCGAATACAACGAAGTATTTCACTCGTTATTCTTTAGTCTTCCTCTGTACAACTGCGCCCGTAAAACTCAGCGTGACTCATTCGGCAAACATTTTATTTGATCGATGAAACTCTATTACGTCATTCACTACGAAATGTTGCCTTTTATAAATTGAAAGAGTTTCTAACACTCGGACTTCCATCCGAGTCAATACGTTTGGATATAGCCTCCTTGGAAAACAATAAACCATATAATTAAAAGTCATTAATTTCTCTTTTACCAAACCCTGTTTTGAATATTTGTGTGTTAGTCTCGTAAGAATGTGTTTCTTTTTCCTTCAGGATGTATTCATACCTTACTAGCAGCCTACATCTGAAGGGTTTCAACAATATACGAAGGCCGATTTGGAAATCATGGCAACTAATATTTATCTTCCGAAAATGATCCAACACAGGAAATGTACTACGTACAGTTGAAAGTTTACGGCATTTACGTTTTAAAGGTGACATCACATGGGGTATGGATGGAGGAATGTCCGACAAGGAACAAAAACAGACATGGCTGCTTGAAATCACCGTTTAACTGATATGTTCTCGTATAACCTGTATAAACACATTTAAACGAGTAACTATCGTACGTGTACGAGCTGTTAAACATCCTTCAAACAAACGCGAGTCTTCCGAATGGAAACACGTATAATCTTTTTTCTATTTCCATCGTACAGGCAACATTCCTTTATAGTTATTGAGATGTGAAACAGATGATCTCAATGATATAA
The DNA here is from genome assembly GCA_002778355.1 of Clitarchus hookeri. Taxonomy (NCBI): domain Eukaryota; kingdom Metazoa; phylum Arthropoda; class Insecta; order Phasmatodea; family Phasmatidae; genus Clitarchus; species Clitarchus hookeri. The sequence continues at coordinate 417,331 of NQII01001674.1, forward strand.
ACTAATTTGAAAATTGCTCACTTTCCAGTTTACAGTATTTCTGACGACATTCAACGTGAACATTGTCCAACACTTTCAAAAATGAAATAACTGCATTTTTAGGCGATGTTGTTGATTCGAGAATATCCTTTTTCTGTGATAATGTTTGCAGTTTCTCCACTGTCACACGGTTTGTCACATATGGTGCAGTCCCCCACTTTTTTTAATCCGTAGTAGTCACTGAAAATAAAACCTGTAAAGAACAATGCATTATAGTGATACGTAGAATGTTTTAAACGATACATAGATAGTAAAAACAGCATCCAGCAAAAAATACGTAATAAGTAAATAATTTATTCAAAATATTTTCGAAAACAAGTTATTATACTTCAAAATGTATTTACAAAATTCGTTTTTATATGTATCTTTGTAAAGTAAACTTATAAGCAAAAACCATTCCCCAATGATCTGAGTGAACGGAATAAGGTTGTATAGCAAAAACCGTCTGAGTACATTAAGTTTAATCCACTATTTTGAAGATGTTTCCCTATTTATACTGTTCTACATTTTAAACACGTTTCTCGTAAACTAAAATAAATGTTATACCACAAGAATCATTTGTATTGCAGTTACATCCGGGACAAACCTTTGTTTTACTGTGTCGTTAATTTTTATAAACATTTGTGTAATGGAAAATTAAATTAATTAATTTAAATTGTAATGTCTAGTTGGTGGGAAATAGCATTGTCATGAAAATCAATTAAAAATAACGCTTATTTAATTTATTTCATAAATAGTGGCTTATTACTTTTCTTTCACTTAACAAATTATAAAAGTGAGGGAAGGAGCTCTATATTTGGAGAACGGGCGGGTAATATTAAATATTGCTTGATGAAGATGGATTCGAAATATGCCCCCCACAAATGTAATGTTTATAAAATATTTATTGATTTTTAGTTTCAAATCTTAAACTTTATTACTGAAATAGGTTAACGTTCAAAAATATCCTTTGATTAGAGAAATGTTTTTGGGTACTTTTATAGGCTAAAAAGGTATAAATAATAATGAATAATTTGTTATAAAGACGTTTATATGCAGGTGGAAATTCGAGCTGCGGCATTAAAATAATCGGAGCTACAATATTAAAATATAAAATTACGAAAATATGAGACCAAGCTTATGTTTATATGATGAAGTCTGCTGGAATTCTTACATAGACAGCCTTCGTGCCCCGCTTTGCAGAAGTCTTTTCGGTTGATGGTAGATTCTGAATCCTTTTGCGGTGTTACTCAGCGCTTCATAACCTCTTCATGATGCGATGGTGATTCGGATCCAAGGCAACCTAGAGAGGGTGATATCTGGCGTCTCGGCGTGAAACAATCTACAGCCTCGGTAGAGTGTCTTTTTAATACCGTTTATGTAAGCTAGTGACTTGAGAAGTTTTTACACTTTCTCAAACGACGTTTTAGTGCAACCAAGAATGTATTCAAGTTGTTCGAAGAATTCCGTTCATTTAAAAGGGTGTGTCTGGTAAAAATTCTTATGTAAACAAACACGTTCAACACTGTTGCCCACGTGACTTTGACTGATGTATTCGTGTGAGGTATGTCAATGATGAGTACAATGAGCAAAAGACGAAAATCGACCTACCTCCTCTTTAGTGTATGGATTTAGTCGTCCACTATCAGAACTTTCAAACTCATGAGTTCAAACCATGACTGGGATGTTTTTTTTTTTTTTCCCAACAAATCAGAGTTTTTAAATAAATAAAAAGTCATTTTGTTTTCCATATATGTACGTAGTATAAATCAGAGTTGAACTACTTACATCTCAAACATGAATTCTTCAAATGAGTTTTCTAAACTTAACAGCAATCCACGTTATTTTGATAGCGCCACTGGCGAAAATGCAGTTGAAAATTAGAACTTGGATACTATTTACTGCGCAGGTGGCATGCTCACTCTAACCCACACTCGCTCTCCCTTTCTTCCACAAATCAACAAAAATACAGCACTTTGCTACTGCGATCGTTTCCACGTGATCGCTAACGATTCATGCTCGCATGGTCCAGCCCAGACACCGGCATGAGTTTGTAATGAGATGGCACGTAGCCCAACGAGACCCCGCTGCAATGACGAGGTTCCGCCATCACCGGCTTTAATGTGATGAACGCGTGGCGATCAACTTATATTACAGAATTATAAAAACCGTCTTCAAGAGCACAAGAAGACTTGATCAAATGACCACGTATATAACAAAATTCCTTCAGGTATACTTGACACGCAGCTCTTCAGTCGTGCCGAAAACCAAACTTTCTCTTTGTGAGCTATGTTTTATGAAGATATGAAGTGCTTATGAAACAACTTTCCTGTCCGTTCGTGTGTTCCCTAATCTCTTCTAAACCCATCAACCGCTATCCAACAAACGCGGTATACCCACTTTGCAGTTTACATCACGCCGGATGCAAATGTTCGTAATGACAGCTTTTAAACTACTTTTTTTTTAGAGGAATGTCATATAACAGGAACCATTGTGCCGATTCGAATCAAAATTTGTATGTTGACATCATAAATTTTCTCCACTGAACAAACAAATTTTTGTCTTGCAGCTACCAATAATTTAAGCAAATCATCGCTTCTCCTCTTAACACTCTCCCTTCTCCAAACCGCTACGTTTCATAGCTTGACCATTTTAAGAAGAGAAGGAGCAATTGTCTGCATTAAGACATTCGTCTTATCCCTCCATAGCGTGAACTGGAAGCGATTATAGACCTACCAACACTTCTTAGCACCTATAAACTATACTGATATTTCTTATTAACCAATTTTCCTCTTCATGGATGCAAACAATTTTTAATGATGTTCTTAAAACCTTAGATGATAGTACGTCTTAATGTCGCATTGCCGGCAATAATATTAGATATTGAACCACGAACGTTTGCAACAACAGTCACAACTACAAATACACATGTAGCTTCAACCGGAACTCGAACCCAGAAGATATTGTGCACTAATCTAGCGTGCAACCAACTACATAACAAAGGTAGGGTTCGGAGTATCACCTTTCGAAGTAATCAGCCTAATGTTTTGAATGATAGGGTTTACTAACCTGAAAAAGTGCCGGATCCACTTAGAGCACGTAAAATTTAATGGACGAAGGCTGTGCTACTTGCGTGAAGAATTGAGTGGAAATAGGTTTATTGGTTCCTAACGTATGGGATAAAAACTTTATTTTCTTATTTGGTGATATCGTATAAAATTGCCCCAAAAGAGGCTATTTATACAATGCTTTTATTATACACATTTTCGGTAAAAAGCTAATTTGATGTTGTTTGGGAAAATGGGCATACTAAGCAAAAAAAACTACATTGTTATTATTTTGAAAATATATACCCGACCCCTAGAATAATGTAAATTTAGACGACTACAAAATTATTACTTGTCGCATGATTTTTCAGGGAATTATATAATTGTTTCCTTAGATAGAAAAAAACAACTCCATTTTCCATTAAGTGTTATCTTATAAAACGGCTCAGAAAAAAATTAATTTGTTTGTTCATTTGATGCTTGTATAAATACTACCAGTATATAAATTAAATCATAATTTGGTTACATAGATTCGTAAATATACCATACTGAGCTAAAAGATTTATATAACAGCCATTCTTAAAATTAATGCCTGGGAGATTTAAAACATATATGTTACTGTGTTCTACCACAGTACAACTTCCTCGCCAATTTTGTTAGGAATCTGTGGATTTTTACCCGAGATATGAGATAAAAATCTATTTTTTAATTGCGAAGAAATGAAGGCTCTGTATGGAAATATTTGATGTTTGTAATAGATACTTCAAGCACGCAAAGTTAAATTTAAATTATTTTCGTATTCTCGTAGATATCAAATGATAAACTAAAATGTTTATGTGGAAGGCAAAATAAGTGGCTCGCCCATACAAAACTGATATCGCATTGGCTGCTATAATGATAATGGTTTGCCATATTTCATGGGAATATTCACGTTTTTCTGGCAATATGACATTAAATTTATTTCATGTGACGCCATCTTAAGAAATGACTGACAAATATACTTTGTGTACACAGATTTTATAGTTGTAATATATACTGCCAGCGTACAAAGTTAAGATATAATTAGTAAATTACATGATTGTGACGATATGGCATAAGTTAAAATGGTAGTAATACCATCTTTTTTTAAAAGAATTGTATGTCACATTAAAAACATAGCAGTTTACATCACCTGTCACAGTACTGCTTGTTTGCCAAATTTGGTATATGAATCGGTTCTGAAATATGACATTAAAACCTTATTTATGAAGTACTATCTTAAAGCATGGTGGATAAAAGAGGCTTCGTGTACAAATTTAAAGTATATAATAAATATAGTTAGCATACTAAGTTAACTTGAAATTGGTTACATGGTTTTGTAAATTTTGCATACCAAGCTAAAAATTTTTATATTGTCCCATTTTGAATATTAGTGTCTGACGAATGTAAAATACGTAAATTAACATGACTTGCCGTAATACAACATGTTTGCCAAGTTCGGTAAGAATGGGTTAATTGTTTCCCGAGACTCAAAAATAATATATTTAATAGTATGGCGCTATCTTACAAAATGGAGGACAATGTTGGTTATTTGTTGGCATATATTATGCTTGTAACATATAATTTCAGTGTAGAAAGTTAGGTTGAAATTGGTATAACAGTAGGATAGATATATGAAATATACGTACAATATTTGGATGGCCGCCATTTAAAAAATAAGTTCCTTATCGTTATAAATCACATACGTTTACATAGTCAACCGTAGCATTTTTAAGTGCCAAATCTAGCGAGAATCGGTAACGTCGTTTGCTTAATATACTGTAAAACTTTATTTCTTCATGTATTGTATTGATTTATTTCAAAATAGCTTGCCGACAATATACAATTCTAATTTCTATGGTTACGTGGAGCACTGTCAAAGTAGAAAATTTAGTTTAAACCGGTTGAATGTTTCTTGAAATATGTCTTTAAACGCTTAATTTTAAAACGGCCGCCATTTTGAAAGAAAACACCTGAAGTTCTCAAAATCTTTAAAAGTCGGGTGCCCTTACTAAGATGTATATATGTACAGAGTTTGGTTTTATTCCGTTCACATGTTCAAATTATTTTTCAGGGAGGACACACACAACGACATGCAGGTACTGTAAGTCGTCTCATAATCCTTTCTTTCCTTCGTAAAGTAGTTTTAAGTCCGTGGAGCGATTCTTATATGACTACATCCCTTCTATCAGCGGTGCATAAACTAGAAGCTGCAGTAGAATATTTAAACTCATCCTCCCATCCCAAATTTTGTGGTTGCCGTACCAACCTTATAATTAACCCCCCCCCCTCCCTTTTTTTACTAAAAGTATAATATATTTCCACGCCCTGCGGAAGTGATCTTACTAACAGGAAATGTTCAGGATGTGTTGCAAGAGAAAGTTTTTGTATCCTGGTAGCAAATAAATAAAAATTGTATCTAATAATTAAAAATGGTATCAAAACCGTACATTTTTTTTTTTAGGATTAAAAAAAATTACAAACAAATAATACGTCTCAAATTCTCAACAGGCTTTGAAAACGTTGTCTGCAGTTTCTCTGACACTGGTCATAAACAGTACCTCCCCTCCCCCTCCACCAATTCACAATCAAACACCTTTTGGCTTCAACGATAAGTAACTTAAAACTTTTCCATCACAATTTTCATATAAGTTATGCTCACTGGTAAGAAAAAGTACATTCGGTATAAAAAAAATTAGTACACGTAATATTATAAACTATCTGATAAAGTTTTACTTCCAGGATATTCCTCCGCCTCATGCAAAAAAAAAAAAACTTCACCGAATATAGAAAGTTACACCAAAGGGCCAGAGTACCGCATTCGAGCGCCTTATCTTTAATAATATTATGCAAAAGGACTTGTTCTTACTAGGTATTACCAACACGCCTCTTTTTCTAGCTGTTTTCATTCATGTTATTTATTATTAATCAAGGATTATAATTAACAGATAAGAAAAAATTCAGTTTATAAAAAAATAAGGTGCCTTTATGTAGATACATGTATAAATGGCTTGTAATGCATGACGTCATTTAGGAAACTGTTAANATAGAAAACTGTCAAGCACGGCGTTCGTGGGGTGGTTTACCGGACGTTTTATTCAAAACTTGTGAAGAAACCGCGAATAGACTCAAGTCTGTGTAGCATGAGAGTCTAATTAACGGGATATTTTTTAACCGCGAGGTCGTTTCCTTCTGCTGTCCTCGCCAGCTCTCAGTCGCATGTGACACGTACCACACAAAGACGCAACAGCAGCATGCGGAAGCGTGTTTAGGTCACGATGAGAGTTTCCCATAAGAATGTCAAGAAGATTACGGTGGCACAATAACGTCAACCTCCCGAGTCCTCAAAAAAAAAAAAAAAAAAAAAAAAAAAAATTCTTGGAAGGACGCATCCGAGTCGAGGAGGGAATATGGAAGCCACCCACGTGGACGGCTTGTTCCCAACCGTGACAAATCACATTTCCCTCCGAGATCACGCAAGGAGAAAACAATGTGTTCTTCAACCGGAACTTGTTTGTCTTTTTGTACCCTAGTAGCCACTGTGTGGTTTCCTTTCCGAGGACAGTTATTTCTCGTCTCTCTTCCTCTCTCTATTTCTCTCTCCCTGTCTCTCACTTCTCACTGTCTTTCTGTAGCTCCCTCTCTCTCTACATATATAATGCAAATATACCTATCTGTGTGTATGTGTTTTATATACAGAATGCGGATGAATTCGACCGACATCTTTTGTGACGCGGTTCCTTACTCTAAATAAAGTGGGAAATATATATGACACTTTCAAGCTTAACTGAATATTAAGTGAGACACGAGTAACTGAAAATATAATTCCTAATTTGTGTTTTTCTGAAACATCGAAAACGAAGTACATTAAATTACTGTTTCTCAAAAATTATTTTACCTATTCGAGATATTAAACCTAATAGTAANATCGAAAACGAAGTACATTAAATTACTGTTTCTCAAAAATTATTTTACCTATTCGAGATATTAAACCTAATAGTAAAATATCGATAATGCTCCCGCCGGAATGAAAAAAAACAGGAGTGGCCACCCTTTTATGGCAGACAGAATACTTACCATCAGGATTTATAAACGTGTTATGCTTGTTTATTAAGCAGTATGACATAATTAACTAAAATGTTTCATATGTTGTGACTGACGAGGACTGTGTGTCAGCGATGCAATTACAGGCACGTAAGTAATGTCAATACTCCATGTAAGGTATCTCTGACCGACCATCGCGAGGAACCAACAACCAGAAGGATCATTTTTGTTAATTAGGTCATATAGCTCAATAAACCACTATCAAACTTTCATAACTCCTGACGGTAAAATTTGTGTGCATTAAATTTAGAGAATGGCCACTCCCATTATTCCCTTTACGACGGGAGGCATCAATGAGAGTTTGCTGTTATGTTGAAGGTCACAATAGCGTACTGTAAAACAGCGTTCAATGAATTATAATTCGAATGTCAAGACCTCATATCTCCCTTGATATTCATTGTAGGGCTCATGCATTCCTTAATATTCAATGTGTGTGTGTAATTGAATAATCTTTAACCGGTCACCCACCATATTTAAAAAAAAATCAACATGGAAAATAGACCGGTCAATAATACAGATTTTCCGATTATTCACAAAGTCTGTCCATCCGCTACAATTCGGACGTACGTCAGCACATGACACGCAACTGAAATAGAAAGTCTCTCAATAAGGTCGTCAGAATGGAAATTTGCACGTGTAGGGACCAGCTGGGATGCCGATAACTAATATTTCAACTGAGTTATTAAGGCACCCGTCTACCTGGCGCTTGAACTGCGTTGCAGAGTGTTCCAAATACACGTTTTTCAACGAAACTATTAAGCGTGCGTCCAACGTGCTGATCTACGAAAAGAACACACACTTCAGACGAGAGCTGTTAAGTACTTTCAAAATATCACGTACGTTCGAAACATCAATTCAGAGTACTCCAAAACTGCTAAAAACGGCCTTTCCAAGGCGCTGTAGCTCAAAATGCTCGCATCAGATACATACGAAACTACTATAGGGGCCTGCACTGAACCTTCCTAGAGACTTCCTACTAATAAAATTATATGGTCACCGCTGAAAGTCCCATAGGTACACGCCGCACGACGAGAACACTGCACGCCAGTTCAGAGCCTTGCGCTTAGCGGCGATGGCGTACTTGGTGCGCGTGGCAGTGTCGCCCTTATCGCTCCCGCACTTCTCGGCCTAAACGTGGGAAAAAGGTCCAGGTATACGGGGGCCTTATATCCCCGATCGGTAGTGTAATCTTCCCGTCATCTACGGCGCACGGAGCGAGGGTGCTGTGAAGGGGCTGTCAGTCACCCATCGAATAATAAATTAATTCTCGTGTCACCATTGAACACGCCTTATCCGCCTGCGCGGGACTGCTTTGGAATGATCAATATTCGGCAAACATAAAAAAAAAATTGAAAATTCTGAAATGCTTTTCGAATAGAGCAACAGTTAATAGCATGGACATATCCTGCATGGTTTGTGCGTGGCTATCAAACCTTACGACTAATCTGCAGTGTGATATGAATATAAAAAACCCTACCTCGTANAGCATGGACATATCCTGCATGGTTTGTGCGTGGCTATCAAACCTTACGACTAATCTGCAGTGTGATATAAATATAAAAAACCCTACCTCGTAAAATTAATAATCGAAGTTTAAAACTCATAATTTCTGCTATTTCAAGATATTCTTAATATATTAAATAATAAAAACTTTTACTTTTCCGTATTCACGAAAACGTAATAACATGATATTAAGAACATTCTGTAATAAATGGCACGCATGCTTTAAAGGTGTGTGCTACGTTTAGCTTCAACATTTTTTTTTCTTAAACCTCAGTGTGCATTTTTTTAGTATAGGGAACCACTTAATCCGTTTTTTTGCTGTTAACACAGGAACCGAAAAGAAAGTTTTAACAAGATGAAAATACTACTGCAGTCTACAAAGTGAAGAGACAGATGTAAGGGTCCAATGAGGACGAGACCACAACACTGCTAAAATCATTACAGAAATATAGAGTCAATATACGAGAAGGCGCTGAGAAATTACATAAAAGAGAACTGAGAGTCGTATTTCCGAAATAGCGAACATCTTCATTTTTTCAATATTGACAATAACATCACATAACTATTTTACACTTATATATGCTTATTTACCTTTAATTAATATGTACGAATCCATATTTTCGTTGTTTACACTTTTTAATAGATAGTTCTTTTTATTTGAAAACGGCCTACAAGTATATGCTTTTTATTGAACTTATAGATTCATCATACCCTTTGCAATGTTTTTATAATGAGGACAAATTTGGCCAGTTTTGCTCAAAAACTTACAGTTTCCGGGATATTTAAAATTTAACGATTTTATGCTTAACACGCTTTTTCTGTGTGACACAACCACAATCACTGTTTAAGTATTTTTTTTATAATTTAGGCCACACTTCTACATTACTGCTTCGCTGCACGCTGCGTTAAAACAGAGATCACTAATACACTGTGACGTTGCAATTGCCAATATGATACGTGCAAACTCGTCAAGATAAGCCTCTGAAAATAACAACAAGGGTGTAAAGTGAAGTAATAATATGGAAGAGTGGCCTAATTAACACGAATACAATTCTTAAATAATAGTTGGGTCTGTACCACACCGAAAAAGGGAGTTAAACATAAAATCATGGACCTTGAATTAACACAGAAATCATAGCTTTTAGAGCAAAACAAACTAAATTTGTCCGCCTTTGAAGTCAATACAAGAGGGTGTTAAATATATATTAGGGTAATAAAAACGTATAGTTGTCAATTATGATTTAACACAAATAATAAAATTATGATAATTCACTAATAATTGGCTTATATACAGGTTGTCCGGCCTAACGTAGACAAACCCAAAATTTCCGGTACGTTTGTAGATCACAAAATGCGGTTTNAATCATGGACCTTGAATTAACACAGAAATCATAGCCTTTAGAGCAAAACAAACTAAATTTGTCCGCCTTTGAAGTCAATACAAGAGGGTGTTAAATATATATTAGGGTAATAAAAACGTATAGTTGTCAATTATGATTTAACACAAATAATAAAAATTATGATAATTCACTAATAATTGGCTTATATACAGGTTGTCCGGCCTAACGTAGACAAACCCAAAATTTCCGGTACGTTTGTAGATCACAAAGTGCGGTTTTCGCTAAATTAAACAACTTTTGCGGGCAAGAAATTTGCCTCAAAGTGACTATTCGTAACACATGTGTGGACAGAAATAATAAAACCACACATGTTTTTTGCCTTGGATACATACATTTATTTCAACGGCATCTGAAAGTACGTGTAAAAAGGAATTCAGTGATATAGCATATGCAATAGAAAGTAACACAGAAATGCCAATAAATCATGTTCATATATGACTAAGTTAGGGTGGGCCGGTAGCATAGGGCAGTGGGCCCGTACTCACAGCTGTAAGCAAGCAACACGCGTCGTGACTCATCCTGGCGGGACCGCTTCCTTATATCAGCGTAGAACTTACCTTAGTTTGGCAAGGGGAACGGAATGAGAAATTGGACAAAGGTGAGCACCGCAGCGGGGGGAAGACGGGTCATGTGAGTGAAAGTCGAATATCAATACCATACAGTTTATTCAGATACCAACGTAATACAGGAGATNGAAGACGGGTCATGTGAGTGAAAGTCGAATATCAATACCATACAGTTTATTCAGATACCAACGTAATACAGGAGATTTGTTTCCTAGTCATTAACTGTACTGAGAGACGAGTGCGTACAGATGCACAACACAAATAGAACAAACCAACCTAAGGAGAAATGCAATCGCATACGTGTGCATAGTACGAAAGAGCACAGTTATGGTTGAAACGCTGAACATTACGTATTATCACAGCATGTGCTCGATGTGTTTACCATCGACAGCAATTGTTAAAACAAACAACAAAACCACACGTGAGAACAGACACGTCAGTAGACTCAAGGAAATAGTGCTAATAGAAAATATGTTGCAATTCTTCTTGGCTTGTCGGTTGTAGGAATACAGTATGTCGTGGAACAAACTACCTTGTCCAACTCTCCATCCCTCCCACCCTACCCTCTGTCAGGTAACTAGATACGTGTCACCGGTACTTCTGTTACCGCGCACGTAGCGAGCGACGAGCGGCCTGAAGTGTTTCTGGCGTAATGCATCTGCAAACTGCCACATTGAGTTCCTGCATCTCTTCTGGCACCCTAGTAACAGTGGTGAACATCCTGTATTTCAGTGTTCCCCACAGAAAAAAAAACTGCGAGGTGTGAGGTCGGAGGAGCGAGCAGGTCATTTTACAACACCGCCACGCCCTAACCAATGTTTTCGAAACCGTTCATTTAACACATGCCTCGCCACAAAAGCAAAATTCGCAGGACGACCATCATGCTGAAACCACATATCACTACGTATGTCGAGCGGTATATCTTCCAGAAGTGCCGGTAACGTCTCTCTGTGAAATTGACGTACGTGCAATCGGTCATTGTCTCTTGGATGAGAAATGGCCCTATGACGTAGTCTCCAACGATTCCACACCACGTGTTCTCTTTCCATTGTCGCTGATGCTCCACGTGGCGGACCCAACGCGGATTCTCCGTCGCCCAGTAGTGCATATTTTGTAAATTTACGCTCCCATGGCTTGTAAAGGTAGCTTCATCGGTAAATAGTATGTTCTTCATAAAATTGCTGTCATCCCTTACAGACATCAGAACAAACTTAGAAAACTGAAAACNTCGGTAAATAGTATGTTCTTCATAAAATTGCTGTCATCCCTTACAGACATCAGAACAAACTTAGAAAACTGAAAAGGATGCTGGAAATCACCTTCGTGTAATGCCTGATGAAGAGCCAGGTGATATGGATGTAATTTCCGTTGGCGCGGTATCCGTAACAAACTTCTTTTAGTTATTCCTCCGAACCTGGAAAGTTCTCGTACCCATGTGGGGGTTTGCATCCACACGTGCCAACACATCGTGTTGATGGCGTCTTGCCCGTAGCATTCTTTTCGTCGCACTCGTGTTGTAAAATTCCAATCACCTCTTAACAACAGACGTGTGTAGATTCTTCGTATCGTTTGCCGTGAGATGGTCGTGTGTGATTAGGATACCTTTCACCATACATTTGGACGGCTTGCTTGGCATTTCTGCCACACTCACCGTAAATAAAGAGAGCGTCCTTGTTTCCCCATTCGTGAACTTCATTGCGTAAGTACAGCCACACACTGCAATACCACTTACCATAACAGATAACTGGGACTGGTACTGCGCTGCTATTACGAAGCGGTCCCGCCAGGATGAGTCACGGCGCGTGTTGCTTGCTTACAGCTGNCGTGTGTAGATTCTTCGTATCGTTTGCCGTGAGATGGTCGTGTGTGATTAGGATACCTTTCACCATACATTTGGATGGCTTGCTTGGCATTTCTGCCACACTCACCGTAAATAAAGAGAGCGTCCCTGTTTTCCCTATTCGTGAACTTCATTGCTAAGTACAGCCACACACTGCAATACCACTTACCATAACAGATTACAGGGACTGGTACTGCGCTGCTATTACGAAGCGGTCCCGCCAGGATGAGTCACGGCGCGTGTTGCTTGCTTACAGCTGTGAGTACAGGTCCACCGCCCCATGCTACCGGCCCACTTAACGTAATCATATTTGCACAATATTTTTCGGCGTTTCTATGTTACTTTCCTTTGCATATTCTATATCACTGAATTCCTCTTTGCTGGCAATTTTATATTTCGTTGAAATAAATGTATGTTTCCAGGGAAAAAATCACGTATTGTTTAATCATTTCTCTTCATACACGGGTAACGAATAGTGAGAGCGGCAGATTACTTGCCTCCGAAGTAATTTTATTTAGCGAAAAAAGCATTTCGTGATCTGCAAACGTTTCGGTAATTTTGGGGATATCCACGTTAGACAGACTATCATGTATATTAATTAAAGAAGAATAAACATATACATGTGATTATTAAAGAATGGCATGCTCTTAGTGTTTTGCGTTATTGCCTTATAATTAAACTAACTCAACCACCAGAACGTATTTAGATATGAGAGAACATTGGTAACTGTTGGGCGGACTGCAACATTTTTAATTCGTTTTCAATAGAACTCCAAAAAAAGTTATTTTAACATCGTTATATGCTGGTTAGCACCCACATAAGAAAAAAAAACTTTTTTGTCTCTTTCTAAAAATTGTAAATTTGTATACAAAACGTTAGTAAAGATCTTACGGAGATAATATGTTATTTCGCAGAAAATTTGTGAAATGTAGGATAAGTAAGTTACTAAAAAAAACTGAGTCCCAACAGTGTTACGAAGCTTTCTGAATACTCTTTACCAGTGTATTTTCCGTAATTTTACAGAAAGTTTTCTAACAGTGCCTGGCGTCGTTTCACAGGGCGAGTCGGTCTTTGTGGTTGGACAGTCCATCCGATCTGCGATTTCACAAACCCAATTTGCCGCAAAGGTAATAATAACGCAATATTTCCGAAACTAGTGATATCTGCAAATTTGGGAGATGAGAAAGGTTTTGCGATGTTGTAGTAACCACAACATTTCCTTAGCATAGTATTAGCGTTTCTGTATTATCTCAGTGTTGGCTATATTGGCGATTTTAATATTTGCTCTTTTAATAATTATTCCTCGTGTTATCATTTTACTAATTAGTATATGTAATGTGTCCTTTATAATTATAAACAATATTTATAAAGCCAGTATTTTCTATATCGAGGTTACTGATACCTGTGATATAGCAGTTTTCAACACGAGCGATGCTTGGGAATATTAGTCATCTATTTTCAAAACACTGTATAAATCGATACGTCTTATCGAGACGATTGCATAAATCAAAATCGTATTGGTAAGTGAATGCCACACAGCCCCTTTAAGTACGGAGGCAAAACTTCAAAAACCTTCAACCTTAACAGGTATCACTCTTTCACAAAATAATTGTTCTCGTAGAATCTGACAGAAAAATGTTTCCATTACAAAAATTTCATAAATTACAGGAAGTTATCCACCGTCCTTGAGCATGATGGAACAACGCAGAAATCAGCATATTTACTAATATACCCTATTTCTGGCAATCGAGCCTTAAATATTACACTGTTCAATTAGAACAATTTCCATAAATTGAAATATTGTCTAGCTGGTAAGTTTATCTGTAAACTGTTCGAAGAGGGCTTTACAAAACATGAAAAAAAGGTGATTTTAAACCTTTGTAAAAAAAATTTAAAAGACTTACTGTACGATTTTTTTTAACTAGGAAAACTATTTAAATAAAAATATGGCATTTATTTTTTCCAATTTGGTGACCTTGAACCAAGACAATTGGGATTCAGGCAAATAATTAAACAAGAAGTCGCCAAGCCGTAAGTCCCTTAGGACCGATTCATTGTCCAAAAAAAGTAGTATAACTATAGACACGAACCTCCAAACCTCAACGATGCACCATCTGGTTAAGAAATTACATCTGGTTGGTGCTCCAGCAACTTGAGGAGCAGCTAACCATGTCCAGATACACTGGCGATGTGATCGTGCCCTCAGCTTAAATGAATGATCCGATAATTTTTGTCATGCAAAAGCGCGCAGCAACCATTCACCTTCGGGCTGGGTCTGGTGCACTCTGACACCTCGCAAACGGGGCTCTGAACCCCAAATACACACGTCATCGCAGTTCACTACGACCACTGACAAAAAGGGCCTCCTTGACAGAAAAAGTTCTGTGTTAGAGATAGCCATTATCGTCCTCGCATTTCGACTGCAAAGTCATATCGACGTGAGACGTCATTAGCGCTGTGCTAGCTGTAGTTTCCTAGACGAAGTAAATCTTTAAACTAAATGCAGGTCATCCCCACTTAAACAAAACTAACCATTCTTAACCTATCTGTTGATAAATGCGTAGAGTGTACAACCATTAACACTCACATCACGTTGTGGGTACATAGTTTGTTGTGGTTACAAAGCGAAAAGCAATACTGATTCTACTATCGATCAAAGTGCAATTTCCACAACGCGTAGTGGATATTTTCAAATGCTGACTGGCCCAAAATGATTGCACAGAATGCGTTGTGGAAGTTTATCACTACCCACGTCGGGTTGCGGGTAAAACTTTCGACCCATGCACAAATTTGGCGATTGCGAGTAGCATATATACTTTGTTATTAGTCACACGGCAATATTTATACTAAGAAGTGGCGTAAAGATAGAATTTAGCTGAATGAAAAACATTTTGCATGATGTTAAAAAGTGTTCACTTAAACATGAATTTGGTATACATAATAATGAAGTGCTATAGTCCATTCAACGTTACTTAAACANAAAAAGTGTTCACTTAAACATGAATTTGGTATACATAATAATGAAGTGCTATAGTCCATTCAACGTTACTTAAACATTTTCTGCAGTCCTTCTGAATTCCTACTTTCAAGAAATTTCTCCGACTCACGCGAACAACGCCCAATTAAGCCTATAAAATCACACCACGAGTAGCAATGCACCGTATTCGGGCGCACTTAGTTTAACAATATTTAGCATACGAACTATTATTTCTCACTAGGCGTTACCGACACGCCTATGTTCTGCGTGTTATTATTATCATTAATTATAAATTATAAATCGACTTAGATAGAATATAAGTAAAAGTACAATTTAACAAAAAAAAATNATTATTATCATTAATTATAAATTATAAATCGACTTAGATAGAATATAAGTAAAAGTACAATTTAACAAAAAAAAATAAGATACTCTCATGTTTTACACAAGTATAAAATGCTTGTGATACATAGCGTATTAGGGAAACAACCAAACACGTCATAGATTGGGTGGTTATTCATAGAATTGTTTGAAAAAGTGTAAAGAAACCACGAATAGACTATAGTCTATGAAGAAGCGCCCCTAATATCCCGGACCCGTGAATGATATTCGGCAGTAGTGTCGCCTTGGGCTTAGCACCCGGGCGTCTGCAGACGTTAACGTTATTCCACGGCGAGGCGAGGTGGCGTGCTGGTGGTCGTCTTCGTCGCGATAGCGTCCCGACGCCTGAGCCACAAGGTCGATTTGTTTTCAGAGCGCGACGCCCGTCTCTGACCGCCGCTCCATTCTGCCAGTTGAACCCTCCCCCCCCTCCCTCCAGGAACTCCATGCCGTCGCGCATGGAAAGCTCCTTTGCCAGCAGGGGAAATCGACTTGGTCACAATGGAACTGAAGAAGAGGCGTGGAAGGTCTGGGGAAGGGACAAGAGAAAGGCCGCTGTTGGAAGGGCGGCCATACGAAAACACCCTTCCTTAAGTCTGAAAAGAACGGCGCAATGTTCCACCCCCTATAGTATCGACTCCTTTCGGTGGGTTGGTGACGGGATAACAATCACTTCACGTACCGGCATGGGCGTCTTCCAGATTTTATCCAAACGAATCAAATAAGTTTCCTTCAGAGAAGTGTGATCTTCACAAGTGGATTTTAATGCAAAATAAATGTAACAAATTTACGTGACGTGTCACATAAATAAATTAGTTTGTATTGAATAATATACAATAAATAGTTCAATGCAACCACAAACCGTTATCAATATAAAATAAAGCGTAAAAAAAACAGAAAAATCAGCTACTACTCCAAGTCCCTATTAAGCAATTAATTTTTTATAAAATTGTTTCTTCACTTAGTTACTAACATAATTACGAACAATAATAGTCATTCACAAACGATGATTCTAATTGATCTCAAGCATTTTAATGGAAAGGAATCCAGTTTCCAGGGGTGGGCAAGTGCTTCCTCCCTCCCCTCCCGACTTCATCCTCCCCCCCTCCCCTCAAATACCTGACGCCCATGCACACGAGCGTCATCAATATTCGTGCATGCTACGGCGTGCCATATATAGCCATATAGCTGACCTATATGGCTATATATCGATCACGAAACAATAGTTTGAGAATTATCGCAAAGAGGACAATGTCGCACGATGTAAGGCAATATATCGCAAAATGAAATATTATTCATGTAGGTCAATATATCGCATAATGAAATATAATTCATAAACATGTTGGCGATATCGATATCAGCGACCTGCCTTGTTAGTGATAACACGCTGTAGGTGATATGCGACTTTTGCTATATCCATATGACCGATATTTGCAATATCAGTATAAGCGGAATTTCAGATATGTCGCTATCGAGTTTCAACATCCCTTAGTATACGGAGCGATATATCGCACCGATACCGATATGATAAACAAGCTTCAAAACGATATTAAAAAGTGGATTTCACACAGTCCTAGCTTGGAGATGAGACCAAACTGGTACACTCGATATTCAGACCTGCTGAAGTGGATCGGAATCTACTTTGTAACTAGCTATTTCGAGTTAGCTGTGTTATAGTAAGTAGAATATACAACGAAAATAACTGTAGTTAGAATTGTCCTAGAAAAATGTTTCGAGTTTCCATTTATTTGTAATAATAAGCATAGTGTGATATGTGTATCGGTAATAAAATAAGCAAATAGTTTCAATTCTAATATTTTATAGTAAAGAGGATGCCGAAAGTAGAGCAGGTCCATAATTGATGGCGTCATTGGTGCCTATCCACTCCTTTCGTGAAGTTTAATTTTTGTGACTTCCTTGGGACAGAAAAGAAAAGGATGCCATCTTTCGGAGTTGTGTGGGGGAGAATCTACACGCCTAGAAAGCGGGGCTAACCAAGACCCCTATAGAGATATCAAGAATTAATTTCATATATGGCAATGTTTTAAGAAAACTTTTGGTTATGTATGCATATAAGTATATGAAAATAAATATGTATGAATTTAATCAAGGTGCAATAAACGGGGAACACGAAACCGACGAGGAAGTCCGCCATTGTTAGCACTGGGAGCACCTGATTGGCTGAGACATTTGCCGCACCTGGGAGTCGCGGACTGATGAATTCGTTTGCATTCCTGACACTCGTCGTTTGAGAGTCGTCCTGAGTGGTCGGGGGCGGCTAGCGGTGTCTGCGGTGATTAATTATGTTAATCATGTTCTCGATGAGGAATGCCAGACAAACAATAGCGAAAACTGACTTTCGGCTTCTGAGCTACCATAACACAAAAAAATCCGGGTGTTTGATTTATAACTTTACCTCGTATAGGCAGTGAGAATTAATTAACCACTGATGTGAGGACGCTGACTNTCCGGGTGTTTGATTTATAACTTTACCTCGTATAGGCAGTGAGAATTAATTAACCACTGATGTGAGGACGCTGACTGGGTCCTGGGTTCAAGCGAGACTTGAACCCAGGACCCAGCCAGCGTGGGAAAGTGAACGTCAAACTTTAATCCTTTCTTCGTACAACCTGGCGACATAATCAACTTGTTTTAGGCTCTTCACGGTAAAGTGAGCATTTATGAAATGAACATTTGAAAAAAAAATTGCTGCCCATTGATTACATAGACGCTTCCGTACACACTGGCGTATAAACTCCCAGTTAAGTTAGCAGAAAATTAATAAATTCAGCCCCAGCGCTTTAATTTGCATTGTAAGCATGATATTGTATTTTTTGGCAAATCGAGTTGGCGTTTGTCCGCTTTATATTTTTTAGGAGTTGTGATCAGGCCTTAGCTGAGCGGCCTGACTGATCACACTTTCTCATATTTATCCACGACACGGGCCGTGATTGCTGAAGTTAGTTATGAAATCGCAAACCACAGAAACCCCCTCCACCGGCAAGTAAACTAGGACAATGCAGCCGATATAGGTCAGTGTAGCCCGTGGGCGGGGTCATTTGTCGTCGGGCCATTGGAACGAGAAGACCACTGAATATGGGTGTGTCCGGGCGTCGACTTCTGCCATCCTAATCAGCCTCCGGAATCATATGCAAGGTAGGGACTCTCCAATTTGACTTTACTCAAAATGTAGCTGGTTAAATCTTTATAATTTAAATAAATCAATAATTATATTTATTTG
>NQII01001674.1:436441-456338 GCA_002778355.1 Clitarchus hookeri
CTTCATAATCTTCGTATTGAAACATTATTGTACGAACTTAATTTTAAATAAATCCCTTTTATATAATGTTCATTACACAATTCTTATCATAAACTTGCTACGCATTTAAAGCCCCATTAAGATAAGAGGAATAACCATAAATCATATCATTACATTGGTGGAGGCTTGGTTCCTTTCTAACCTCTCGCTGCCTGGCATCAACTACTCTACAATCCACCCCCATATTTAAATAAATTCCCCACCCGCCCGCACTACTTTTGTAGTAATTATAACTAAGATTATTATAACAAAATTGAAGCCACGTCCATTTAAACATTACCATTTTGATCTTGCAAGAGGCAATTCACAATTCACTTTTAGTAATGTCATAATTTCTACTCTTAAGGTTTATTTGCTTTTAAATAGAAATCAAATTTGGTAACCCGTCATCTTAATTTAGGAAGCAAATAGTATATACTTGATTATCGAATATAATTTGAACTTAAATTACTTCAGAATTTCCCGCAATTTCGTAGCCACGTAATTATAATTATAAACAGTTTACCTGACCCACATAATTTAATAATTTAAGCTAAGAAATAAAATCGTTTGTGTGCGCGGAATGTAGTTACTGGAAACTATTGCTATGAAACTGATACATAATGACAGACCCATTTAAATAACATTCACTTTCAAATCAAGCTAATTAAATACAATTTTAATAACTACGTCATATTGTAGTAAGATAATGCTGTGCGCAGCTACAGGAATATAATTTCTCTGTGCTTTTATCATTATTCCACATAATTTTAAGGTTATTTCCCTGTTATGTGTAGAAATAAGGTATGAAAGTATCTATAATATTTTAATATGCTAAGCAAGTTATTAGTTCTCGTATTGAAAGACAAAACTTGCACGTAGTAATGAGCACGCGACGCCACCCACTTTTTGCGTTGCGTGCCTTTTCTCACCTCTTCGCCATCTTGCTTATACTTATTTGCTCTCCCTGTCAGCACTTACCTCGACGGCTGTCCTGAAGAGNACACACACACACACACACACACAAACCTCCAAACAACAACCAATCAGACGTTAAAGTAGTCATTCTTCGCATCAGCAACTTTCTCCTCGGCTTGAAGGCCGACGATGTTTACGAAACAGGCGTGCAGAGCGCGCTGCACGATAATATCCACCCCCCCCCTCACCTGCTAGAAACTTAACTTTACTGCTTTAGTTTTAAGTTACCAATACTCTCAATATGCTCATGCACTTCTCACAATCCATTGCTACACGAACACGAGGCAGAATGAATTCCGTTGGGTTCTCGCAGTTCTGTGATTCACGGACTTGTCCCATTACCCTGAGGTTTCGGATGTGCTGAGTCGTGCGCCAGTCCTGAAGTCAATACGCAGTCTGCTAAACCTGACGTGAGATGGAAGCTGGGAGAGAGATGCGTAGGGTATTTTACGATATGGGAATTATGCTGATGCTGACCCTTTTCCGGCCGCATCTGGCCCAGTAGAGTTTAGCCTTGCCCAGGGAGGTCAAACCTTACGTTCCGCGTGAGTCGTGGAGGCGTCTTCTGGCCTCTGGTGGAGTGGTGACCCGGCCGGAGAGGCCAGTCTTCTGAGCTCTACTGGCCTTGAAAGAGTTTCAGGCAGTAGGGGAGCAATCTGTTGATGTTTCTTACTTGATTTGATATGATTTTATAGTTTGTTTATTTTTCATGACAAGTTTACAAATGTGCGAATACAACACAGGAACAGTGAACAGAAAATACAGCATTGTGTGTACCAACGATTACATCGTTCTTGCGCAGAGTCGGGTATTTGAAGCAATCCAATGAAATGTAAAAAGAAATAATGGAAAGTACATTAAATAGGGGACAATATCCAAAACCCCGAAAACACTGTAATATAAAAATTCAATCTAGAAACAATAATATTTGACTGAGAAAGAAACCTGGAATGAGCTAGGATAGCAAGGCAAAGATAATCAAAACAAAAAAGGAATTTACTATTGGAAAAGTAAGAAATTTAAAAAGAATAAGTTAGTGTAGAAATAAATGGACAGAGAGCCCTGCAGGACTAAGTTAGAGGATTAATGTATTGATTGGAAAAAGGAAATAAATTAAAGTGGGGATGCAATTAAAATATGTAAATGTTGTGCCATGTGGATCTGTCGTTTCTGACTTACGCTGTGGGTCCTTCTATGCTACACAGTGCGGAAAAGAGTACCGCGAGGGCACTTTTTCTAGACCTCCCTGGTGTAAGTCATTGAGTGCAGATTTCCCCAACCCCCGTATGCTACCCCTTTGTGTGGTAGTAGTATTTAATTGCTACTTTTTTAAATATTTATATGTTCCTTTCCTCTCTACTATCTTATATTTTGCATAATATGTGCCATTATGTATTATTACTTATACTATGTTTTCATGTCCGTCGTCCTTAGTAATAACTTTTATCAATTAAAAGTTATATCCGCGTACACAGTTAACTGCAATAAATTTGTTTTAGGTGAAAAAAATGTTCTACGAAAATTACTTGTATAACCGTCCCCATTTATAGACATTAACTAAGAACTGGATAAAAAACAGTAACGTAACTACATAATTGTAACATAAGTTAGCATACAGATATTACCTGTGATAAAAATTGGCAAAGACAGTTTTAGAAATAAATGAGCCTTAACTCACGATTCAATACTAGCTTCCAAGATTGGACACACCCATAAATATAATACAGCCATAAATATAATGAAACCAGAATTAAATTCACAAGCAAAATTTTAATAATACAACTCCCCACGAACTATTAGGGTCCTATTGTTTCTTTTAAGGCAAAATTATTAGTAATGTGTTTATACACGTGTGTAAATGTATTTTGTTGATAAATTCCTTTGTAAGTTTCAGAACAACGCCACCACACGTTCATAAACCGCAGCAACCAGCAGTGACGTCGTATCTTCTTATCCAAAGTCCCTCCGGAGGGCGCCGCAAGCAATATCCGCCATAGCAGAGGCAACAGGACACCTGTTCTGACGTCACCCAGAGCAATGCCAATGCGCGCACATTTATACAGCAGCATCTGCAGTACAGCGAAACCCATCTCGCGAATAACACTGTATGCAGGTAACCAGCGGTTTTCATATTCTACATACACCACTCACACCACAACATGTAGGTGAAAAAAACATTTACATAACATATTTACGTAATAAAAAAAATTTCAGGATTCTAATAGAAGGTCTTCAAAACCTATTTTTGAAATTTATTATGTGTAATAAAAAAAAATTCAAACCGGGTTGAAATTGAAAACATTGGAAAAAAAAGTTACATTCCGACGCTTGCAACTACACTGTACACCTGCCTAATATCGCGTAGGGCCCTCCGAGCACGCAGAAGTGCCGCAAGACGACGTGGCATGGACTCGACTAATGTCTGAAGGTATGCAGGAGGCAATTCACGCCATGAATCCTGCAGGGCAGTCCACAAAACCAATCTGCGCCAATTTCAGAAAGGGTTGCCAGTCTCTCACGTTTAATGATTCTCGTCAGTCGACGTTTGTCCCGTTATTTCACGATATTTTTCCGGCCGCAGCGATGTCGAAGTTGTGATGCTTTACAGGATTCCCGATATTCACGGCACACTCGTAAAATGATCGTACACGAACATCAAAATGTTATCGCTAACTCGGAGATGCTATGTCCCATCTCTCGTGCGCCGACTATAACACCACGTTCAAACTCACTTAAATCTTGATAACCTGCCATTGTGGCAGCAGTAACCGATCTAGCTGCCGACCGCATCACGTTACTGTGATTGTTGCCATACCCACTAAACTAACAACTTCTATCAATAAATTAATACATTGTAAAAGTCACCATCATAAAAAAAGACGTCTCATTTATAACACTTTATTGCGTTGTGACAAAAAAAAGATGTCTTTAAGAAAAAGTAATGACTGTCTTATCACAGTAATTAAAGATTTTATTTTGTAAAAAAAGAAAACATTTCTTCGAATTTATCTCACATTATAGATCTTTATTTCAAGTATTGACACATGTTTATTGTAAAATACGTAACATTTATTAATTACAACATTTGTTTTGCTATGTTAAGCTAATAGTGTACATTATAATATACTTAATAATATTATGTTACTTCACGTACGTTTTCCTTTGCCCTCTTATGTATTGAAACGTAGTTGGAAAGCACCTGCACCTTTGTTTTCTATTTCCATAAGTAATGACAGTCTAATTAACTAAGTCAATAATATTCTACATTTCAATACCATCCTATCCATATCCTAACACCGTGATGTCACGAACAATTCAGTAAATTATATTATATTGTATTGTTCTGTTCGTAGTGTTTTACCATATGTATTTTTACAGCAACTATATAATTATGAACAACCCAAAACAATTAATTGGCCAAGGGAGAGCACTTATGTTTTCCTAGTTCAATACTTTTGCATTTCAATTTGTTGGTATTGTAAATACTTTTACAGTAATTTTTTAATTTTCAGTCCTTAGAAATAAACTATCGTAATTAACGATTCACGCCACATAGTGTTAGAGTTAGGGACTCACAACCTCAAGAAAGGCTGACGCGTTCGCGAACCGCCCGCGTTGCGTCTGCCGCGCTCGCGTGGAAGACAACTTTGCACACACCTAAGAAAATGTAGTTCATGGAGCGTACGGCTACTGCAAACAAACAGCACATTGTTTATAAGGCTCACACTTGAATGAGAACCGCAAGACAGCAGCAGTTAGCAGTTCCTTATACCTAGCTAGCTACTCCACCTACTATAACTCCTTTCATATATTTTCCTACCATAGCGAGGCGGACTTCAACCCGATCCATAGTCCTACTGCCAGAAGATGAGCCCCGCAACTCCCACTCATCTACATAATCCACACGGACTCCAGGGCGAGATGAGAGCATCTCACTAGTAAACATTGGGGGAGATGTTGTGGGTTGTGGTCAGGCCTTAGCTGAACGGCCTGCCTGATCACACCTTCACATATTTATCCAGGACACGGGCCGTGATTGCTGAAATTAGTTATGATATAGCAAACCACAGAAACCTCCTCCACCGGCCAGTAAACAGGGAAAACGCAGCCGATATAGGACAGCGTAGCCCGTGGGCGGTGTCTTTTGTCGTCAATCCATTGGAACGAGAAGACCACTGAAGATGGGTGTGTCCGGCCGTCGACGTGCGCCATCTTAATCAGCCTCCGGAATCATTAACAAGGCGGGGACTCTCCAAATACGCTTTACTCAGAACGTGGTTGCTTAAATATTTATAAAATAATATCATTTAATATTTTTGTATGTTGGTATAGCTCCCCCCATTCATATTCAATCATATTTATATTGATATAATATTGTACAATCTTAATGTTTACAAAACCTGTTTTAAATAGTGTTCATTACATAACACTTATCAATAACTTGTTACGCCCCTATATCCCCGTTAAGGATAAATATCAACAAAATATCAAAATCATAACACTGTGTGCAAATCTGCACGCCTGACAACACCGAACTAAGTACCACGTAGTCTCAGTCACAGTGGCGCTTCGTATCTCCAGTTGCTGCAGGACTTGCTACCGGAATGCTTGGAGGATGTTCCTTTATATGCTCTTGAGGTGATGTGGTTTTAGTAGGACGGGGGCCCCCGTCTCATTTTGCCATTGCAGTACGCCGGCACCT
Organism: Clitarchus hookeri; assembly: GCA_002778355.1. NCBI lineage: Eukaryota > Metazoa > Arthropoda > Insecta > Phasmatodea > Phasmatidae > Clitarchus > Clitarchus hookeri. The sequence goes on from NQII01001674.1 coordinate 442,140, forward strand.
CGACGTGCACTTCCTGAACCGGTGGTCAGATATGGGAGGGCGCCATGGCGTGGCCGCCACGCTCACCTGACATCACGCCACCTGACTTCTGGTCGTGGGGCCGCATCAGTACTATAGTGCGTGCCACGTCACTTGACGCGAGGGACAAGCTCATGACGCGGAGGGTAGTTGGCACCACCAATGCCACGACGCACACCTCTGCGTGTGTGCGTCACAACATGCTTCAGCGCTGTGCTTCTTCTGTGGCTAACGGTGGACGAGACTGAACAGACACAGCGAACCCGCATGCCTTCTTTTTAACCGTGTAAACAAATTGGTATTTCATTGCGCAGCCTGTTGCCAATTTATTGTGGTCGCATACTCGGCCCTGCACAATGCCACTGCCATCAGTTGGCTAACTAAGGACGTGAGAACATTTTTTCCTGAATGAAATATGCGCCATTTGTACTCATATACACGACTCTGGTATTTATTATCATGTATTCGAGTACATCCGGTGTATTAGTCTTCTAAGGGACAGAAGTACGTCCGTTGAAACCACACGCGACCGCCACTCGGCGGGTGGAACTGCCACTAAGAAATGTCCTCGGTGCCAATCGAATATATTTGATCACTGTTTATAACGAGTTCTGACAGCTACAAGGGTCCGTGCTTGTCGATGTTTTCTGCTTACCGGTTCTGGGTTGGCCCGCTGCAACTGTCGATTTTCCATTCCACTTCTTCCACCACCTCCTGTAGCACGGAGAATCCCGAACTTGCCAGAAGTCTAACAGAGAGGATGACTGTAACTGTATACGCCAATAACCATGCTGCGTTAGACATAAAGCCGCAGTGTGCGCTCATTCTGCACGCATAGCTGCTACACATTTCAACTTAACGGCAGAAGGAAAGTAGCTTCCGATAGAGCACTATATTTGATTATACATAAGGAGTGAAAAACTCTTTAAAACGATGTAAAATACCAACATTTTCAGATAAGTATGAGTTATGTTGCATATGTAAGAACCACGCAGCTATTTAGGAACACTGTAAAATATTTGGCCAAAATTTACCTATTGAAATGTTTTTTTAANTTTCAGATAAGTATGAGTTATGTTGCATATGTAAGAACCACGCAGCTATTTAGGAACACTGTAAAATATTTGGCCAGAATTTACCTATTGAAATGTTTTTTTTTANTATTTAGGAACACTGTAAAATATTTGGCCAAAATTTACCTATTGAAATGTTTTTTTAAAATCAAACTTTAAGTGTTGTTTTAATTAAGGTTTAAGTATATTTCTATTTCATATCCTTTAGAAAGCACATTTAAAAAAAAATGGTGATAAAGAAAGACCGTTATAATAATGACTCTCGTTGTACAGTATGTAATAAAAAATTATTAATAATGTTAACAAATAATTTCTAGAACTCATTTTAACAATACAAATTTCTGGCATTAGAAAGATATATTTATTACTGAAAATATTGCACATAAAATCAACTATTAAAAAGGTTTTTTAACATTAGTACCAAAATTTTTTTCTTTTTAGTTGTGACAAGAATTGTGATTGCTCTACATGACAAAGGTTTTCTTAGAAATTGTGCTTTCTGAAGAATCCAAAAAGGAGATACGCTTAAATTTTTTACTAACAATTTACTTTCATTACTTTGCTTTTCAAACCTTTTAAATATGAAAATTCAAGCAAAATGTTTTATTGTTTTACAAAATATATGCATTCTCCTTTCATATGCTATACAAATCGCAAATTTCTGTCAATTCTGGTAGTGTGTGCATTTATTTTAAATGAGTTCTTCATGTCGTACGTTCGGGTACAGAGTTACTTCGGAATCCAGTCTTCTTCTACCTAACATCCAAGGTATAGTACAGTCCAACCTAGTTGTGACCACTGATTGATGACCATGATTTAGTGTATACCCAGAGCGAGTGTTGGATGTACATTCAGTTGCTGTGATTCTGTCTGGATCGCGTTGCTTTGCCACGGTGTGAACTTAACGTACGACACAGCACGCCGTCACAATTGGAGCAGAAATTCGGTACCCTCTGCAAAAAGTATGCCCCTTAGCGTCCACAATTTCTGTCAGCCATACGACTTAAATTACAATACAATTTTACAGTTATAAATTTTACGACTTCGTTTTTTTATACTAGTAACCCAAAAACTGAATTTATGCAAGGCGAGGTAAATATTTATCTTAATACCCATCGTTTGGAAGTGACGGACGGCCATCGAATATGTCTCTTTTTCTTCAGTAGGACATTGCGAATTGATTAAAACCCTTTAAATTATTCCCATCAGGTACGGACGTTAAAATAACCCTGGCCCAATACCCCCGTCGTGATTGAATGTTTACGAGAACCAGCGCTATGCTCGGGAACGGGAAGTACAAAGCCAAATCTCACTGCAGTTTTTGGTGAAGTTTCTTGCCCAGTCCGTGCGTGTCAAGCAGACGGCGTGAGTGCTGGTGGGGTCGGTTATAGGGATGGCGCGGTCATAGCGGCTGACACAGCAGAGGCGTGAGACAAAGTTGAGGGGGTGGCAGGAAGGGGTGGAATGCAGGATGGAAGGTGGCGTGATTGCTCGCTATTTGTTTTGGCGGTCAGGCACGGTCGGTTGTGGGGGCACGGTTTCGCTGAAGAGGAGGAGGGGGCTGGGGTGGTTGGCGTTGACGGCTCTAAAACGATTAGCACAGCCGCTTGCTTTTCGGATTGGGGTTTTGATGGGGAGAGGGTTGGCAGGGGGAGGAGTGACTCCACCTCCCCTCCCCCGATATAACGTCAAACCCCTCCCTCTAGCACTTCCCCATTTCGGGGCCCCGTATTTTGGCTGTGCGTCACCTCAAATTAATCGTTCCTGAAACGTGCGCTTGCACGCACGCACGTAGACGTAAGCGGGTGTGAAAACATCAGGTAGGACCTTTACCCTCCACCCCTTTTCATTCAACCCCCAGCTACCCCTCCCCCTCCCCGCTCGTAGCTGTTAGTCAATAAATGTTCCCTCTAGCCCTGCGTGCCCGTCAGTAAAACACCGGGACGGAAGCGAAAAAAAATTTATCGCCTAATGCATTTGCTACAAGGCGAAGGCAATGAATAAAACGTGCAAAGTGTGTAACGACTACCAGATACGCATCGTCTTTGCTGCTTTGAAGTCGGAAAGTGTAATTACCCCGGTGCGCAAACCCTTCCCACCGTTAATTCAATCCGCGAATTCGTAGTGCGCACAGGAAACACTTACAGAGCCCGTGAACTCTGGCTGGACGAAATGTATTTTTTCCTTTCCAAACAATTTCAATCAGCCAAAAAAGCAAAAATATAATTCGATATACATTATATCCCATCACTTTACAGAGAGATGTACCAGTTCGCTACCAACGCGTTCAAATTTTCAGATGTAACCTGAACATTTTCCAAATAAAAGTAAGTTTTTTTTTTTGCATTGACATTACTTTATTTGTGAATAAATAATACATAAGTTTTAAATCCATTGTAAGATACTTTAAAATTAAACACAAACAGCAGGCACGCGTACACAAGCATATTTTCAGTTCATGGTTACTTACAAATTCTCTGAAGCCCTGCTAACGTTTTACTTTCATGCTATTCCTTCGCCTCGTGCAAACAAAGCTTAACCGAGTCTAGACTAGAACAGAACATCAAAGAGAGAACGCACCGCATTGATGCTCAGTCTGTTTAGAAATATTTTGCATGAGAACTACTTCTTAGTAGGCATTAACCAGCGAACATATATTCTCTCCGGTTCAGTTTATATAAAATATAAAAAAAATTATAAACATCAGGTTAACTAACAATAAGACACTTTTATGTTGACGGAAATTTAAAATGCTCGTGACAGAAGATNAATTATAAACATCAGGTTAACTAACAATAAGACACTTTTATGTTGACGGAAATTTAAAATGCTCGTGACAGAAGATAAATTTACGAAACAACTAAATACGTCATACATGGGGTGATTTTTCAAATGTTTGATTCAATAAGTGTTAAGATACCTTGACTAGACTAAATGGCATGTCACGAAAAGTTAAATTTAATTTTTATGCACAAACCCAATAGTTTCTATTTAAAAATAATATTTTTTATTAGTCGAGTTCTGAACAATGACATTACACGAGTTTCCAAAGTAACGGACTTCTAGATTTCGCCTTTTTGCTTCTTGCTTTATATGGCCGTGTAGGTACGTTTATATGTATATATATAAATGAAAATATCACCAACCCGACAAAGTAAAATGTTGGTTTACCCATATATAATTATAGTGAAGTTAATGACCTACCAGCTGACCTAGAGAATTTTACTGTACCGCCAAACCGTGTTCCAGAATTTCATGTCTGCCAGTAAATCAGTGCTGCACCTTAATGCGTGTTTGTAGAGATACACATTGTAATGTACATATAAAATTCCAAAACGTTTTCGAAAATTTGTTATAATAAGTTATAAATTAAGAGAAAATCTTCTTATCTCTAACTATACGAATATAACATATTTAAAATATAGGTTTTATTGTATTTATTCTAACTGACCAGCATACGTAAAATTTTAAATAATATCTACTTCCAAGTTTGTAACATCTTGGCTCAGATTCTTTGATTTGAGTGGGTAATTATCCGCCACTCAAAGTAATATCATAGCAATTCCTATAATCAAGAGATAAGTAAAAATTAATTTGAAGAGTTTATGCTATGTACGACTCCTCAAAAGTGGTTATTCGGCGAACTCATTCCCCTTATATGTTATTCGGTTGTCTGACCTCCCCATTCCTTCTTATTAATCTGAGGTACGAGAAACAGACATAGCGGCAAGTAAACGGCTAATCGTTAACAAGGATTTTGACGACAAATTTTTTGAAACCTTGTTAAAATAACAAAAATGGCATAAATATCATGCTGTCTTCTTAATTGTATTTTATATTTAGATTTGTTAGTACTAACTTAGGAAAATCCAACCAGTTATCATTATCGAATAACTGCCAGTTAGCGATTCCATTGTAATACAGAGGACGTGATAAAGAAAATATAGCTAAAAACAATACGTAGTCTATGAAAAAGTTATCCATAAGTTTAATTCGGTGGCTGTAATTCAGTGCTTGAAAATATTTTTAAAAAATTGTGCTTTTTTGCGTTTGTGAATTTTTGGACTGTAGTTTATCCTTTGTATGAGAGAAAACAGCGAAAAAATCGTTATTATTTGGTACTTATGAATAATTCAAATCAAATTTTATTTCCATTACACTCAAAGATGCTTTCTCTTTGTAGATAAAATTAATTACACAATCCTCTTCGTGCTCTGGAAAACACTCTGAGCAATGCATGGTGGCGCGAAACAACAAATCTCGCTCCGGAAATTAAACTTAGAAACGTGAGCTGTCTGACCCACAATGCAGTGTGGGTCAGCAGGAAAATAACATTGTAATGTTTTTGAAGTTCTCCAATTGAATCTTCAAAATTCTTTCATGAATTTTAGTTCCACGCTTACACGTTTTACCTGATAAAGAAACGTAGACCCTATACTAAATATACCAAGTAACCACTCAAACATCTCTCCCGTTTTTCACCAGTACTACAATCCCACATTTTCTCCATTTTGATACGCGTCTGAAATAAGATATTGAAAAATAACTACCATTTACCGGAACCATTATAATAGTTCCTAATTCAATGATCATTTCCGAACCCCCTTCATGGTTTTCTAGTAAATGTCCAATGTAAAAAAAACTAAATTTAATTATTCAAAGTTTCAAAAGAAATATCAACGTTCAGTTGTTTTAACTGCTCAAAACTGTTTAAATAATTTCATGTTATAAACGTCCAAAATAAAATAATATTGAAGTGAATAAAAAAATTGTTAAAAGTAATTACTACTGAAGATAATTTAAGGAGGAATGAGCTCCTTTTATAACGTAACGTTATAAAACATTAATGTCGTTCTAAGAGGTATAAATTGAGCTTAAATGAGTAGACACACTTGTAAAATGGAGGGAGTTTTCCATTCATTACCTGTGAAGTTCGTCAACAGTATCTACCTTTCTGGTCTGTCACCAAACAAGCTTTCCCTTGAGGTTCGGGCCTCCATTAATGTTCCCCCAATTGCTGCAATAGCTGCAGGCCCCAAGTCAAAGGGTTGGCAAAAAAAGATATAATAGAGGCCAAAATCTTCACTAGTTGTGCACGATGGGGATAAGTTTTCATAACACGCATACAACTCGCTTCATCCTAGTAACATTTCGTANCTTCACTAGTTGTGCACGATGGGGATAAGTTTTCATAACACGCATACAACTCGCTTCATCCTAGTAACATTTCGTATAAAGAGACTACCAAACTCGATCTGTTTCTCTGTGAATGTAAGTGAGGTCGATGGAGAGTTACCAACGGTGGCAGGAAGGGTTTTGAGAGAAGACTGCGTCTCACGTCGACAGCTAGCTCCACGTAGCCTGCTTTGGAGTGAGCGGGGCAGCGGTGGTGTAGTGGTTAGACTACCCGCCACCAACCCAGGCGAAACAGGTTAGATTCTCGGCAGGGTCGCTCCCGGATTTTTGCATGTGGGAATCGTGCCGGACGATGCCGCAGGTCAGCGAGTCCTCTCGGGGATCTCCCGTTTCCCCCGCTTTTTCATTCCGGCGCTGCCCCATACTCACTTCATTCACCCTCATCGACTCTCAAGATCTGGCATTTTAGAGCCGCCCACATCTCTTCACTCACTCACTCACTGAAAGTATGGGCATTGTTATGGACAGTAAAAAGTTTCAAGATGGCCCGAGTGTTCTTGAAGTAAGTATTTTGAAGTCTTGTTATTTAATTTTTAATCATTACTCTAGAAACGATATTGGCATATTTACTCATTGTCATGATTTTTATAGTATTTTCTTCCATACTTATTTTTCGAGTCGTAACTTAATTATTGTTTATTTGCATACATTAACGTATACATAGATCTACCGCAGACTTGCATGTGTTAAGTAAGAATTATTTTATTTTTAAGAAGCGTAAGTTCTGTTTTGCTATGAATATCGTTTAAATGAAATATCAGTTATCATCAGTAAATATTAAGTAATATTAAGGTAAAGTTACTTGCACCGTAATTTATAAACAGACTTTTACTCACCCGCGGCATATTTCACATATTCAAGCGCTAGGATGGTTACTTCCAACTTTTCTGAAACCATGCAAAAGTTCTACTTCCAGGATATTCCTCCACCTCATGCCACCAAGCTTAGTCAATTCTAGAAAACAACACCAAAGTGACTACGCACCGCATTCGTGCGTACTCGATTTCATTGCATTTTACATAAGAATAATTTGTAACTAAGTATTTACCAGAACACCTATTTTCTCCCAGTTTCTTTTCATATTGATCATATATTAAATATTACAATTTCTAGACAAATTATAAGTGAAAGTTTAATTTAACCAAGATAAAGTGCTATTACGTTAAATCACGTATAAAACTCTTGTGACCAACTCATATTTTGGAAGCAACCAAACACGTCATACATGGGGTGAATTTACAATTATAAAAGTTTAAAGAAACTGTGAATAGGCTGTAAACGACATTACCACGTGGTCAGTGACGTCTTTGAGCTTTTAAATCCTAAGGATATCAAGGTCATAAAACATTTGGAAGGACGAAATAATTTATAAGGAAACTGCACTGAATCGAAAAAGGNCAGTTTCTTTTCATATTGATCATATATTAAATATTACAATTTCTAGACAAATTATAAGTGAAAGTTTAATTTAACAAAGATAAAGTGCTCTTACGTTAAATCACGTATAAAACTCTTGTGACCAACTCATATTTTGGAAGCAACCAAACACGTCATACATGGGGTGAATTTACAATTATAAAAGTTTAAAGAAACTGTGAATAGGCTGTAAACGACATTACCTAAGGATATCAAGGTCATAAAACATTTGGAAGGACGAAATAATTTATAAGGAAACTGCACTGAATCGAAAAAGGNCCTAAGGATATCAAGGTCATAAAACATTTGGAAGGACGAAATAATTTATAAGGAAACTGCACTGAATCGAAAAAGGTTGATGCCTATGGTTTAAAATCATAGGATATAACACATTTCAGATGTAGAAACAAATTTATAGAATAAAGGTTTTTACTGTCTCACCATGGGTCACAGTTGTTCCAAATACCAAACTATAAATGCAGCTAGAACCAACATAAGATTAAATTCGAGCAGAAAAGGCAAAAGTAAAAAATTTGAGATCGTATTTAGCTTTGAACAAAAAGAGTATTAAATTATAATACATTTACTTTTGTAAACAATGTACGATATGATAAACCTTNATTTAGCTTTGAACAAAAAGAGTATTAAATTATAATACATTTACTTTTGTAAACAATGTACGATATGATAAACCTTGTGAACTACACGGTTTTGAAACAAAATGTTTCAAATATTAGTTACAAATATATAATTTAAATTACCTAATAGTTGTCACTTTTGAATGTCCTTGTGTTTTCAGACTTCTATGGCGAAGGAGTTTAGAATAATGATAAATTGGCTATTTGATCTTCACTGAAGTTTATTTTTAGATGTAAATGGTTGTCCGCACACATACATCGGAATTGTGTCCCTTAAATTTTGTGTTTTGCAGAAAAAAAAATATTTTCATTCGTATATTTTATACTTTCCAAGGATGAAACTGAAGGAAGAAAACTTTGAGAGGACGTAGAAAATAACCAAAACCTGAAATTTTATATAAGGATATCTCATATGGTTGCCTCAACGAAATCCTTCTTCTTTTGGATATATTTGTGATTAAAGAATAAAAAATTGCACCCTTTATTTGCTACTAGCGAACCGGCCCGGCTTCACCCGGGTACAATTGAGTTTTGCAGTGATACACTAATAAATAAATTGGGTAAAGACAATTAATTTATGTGAAAACAGAATTATAAAATTATACTATGTTGGCCTAGGTTTTTAACTGATTACGGCAACCCAAAAGGAAGGAAATATTTTTGACCCGATAGCCAAGAAGTAGGCTATTATTTTTGGAGTGTATCTGTGCAACTATCGCGTAGTTACCAAATTTCCGCTTTCCATCGTCGATGTACGAAAATCAAAACGTGAGTTTCATCAAATTATAGCTTAAGGAATATGTTTAGGTACTACTTTTTGCGCTTGCCTGATCTTAATCGATCACCAAAGTTAAGCAACGTTCCACGCGGTACACTTTTGGATGGGTGACCATTTAGTGGCATAACATCTGAGCGCTTCCGGGCTTCAGAGGGTACGTTACATTTTCAGTGCCGATTGTTATTGATTGATAGCAGTCGTTAAGCCATTTCAGAGTTCCTTGGGTGGCCTGATAAACTCTGACACCAGAGGAAAAAAACGTTTCCGTCACTTTCCCAGCCTTTGCAGAATTACGTTTTGTGGTTATTCCACAGGAACCGTACAATTTTCCAGGATAAAAAGTATCCTATCACTTATTCCAAGACCAAAAGTACCTATAATCTACATACCAAATTTCCATCAAAATCCGTTTAGCCGTTATGGCACTGAGTGGTAACAAACATACACACAAACTGACTTTCGCATTTATAATATGAGTAGGATTAGTAGGATAAACTCAGATCTTTACACTTGCGATACAACAACAATACTTGGAAATATTTAACTTTATTCGTTGCTGACTTACCTTGGAGCATATATAGCGCGTGTGTAGTTAACAGGAAGATTAATTTTAAAGGTTGATTTCAAAACTGCTGACTTAGCCGTTAACAGCCCAAAGCTATGTGTTTTATGAGATCTTTGAGGACGGCAAACTGGGAACAGCGTGAATCCGTAATCAAATAAATAAATAAATAAATAAATTTTGTTAACAGTCTTTTCGCGGATTCTTCACACTTTTAGACTCCAACCTTTGGAAAATCACCCCACGTATGACGCTTTTGGTTGTTTACCAGATATGTATTATGTCGCAAGACTTTTATACGTGAGTAAACGTAAAATAACTTTATTTTGGTTCAGTTGAAATTTCACATATTTTTGTCTCGAAACATGACTATTTGTTTTATAATTGACATGAACAGAAACTGCGAGGGAATGTGTGTGTTGGTAATACTTAGTAATAATTGGTTATTTTGCAAAATACTATTAAACTGAGTACGCGCGAATGCGGTGCGTGGTCCCTTCCGCGTAATTTTCCAGACTTGGCTAAGCTTCGTTGGCACGGGGCGGAGGGACATCCTGGAAGTAGAACTCCAGCGTGGCTTCAGAAGAGTTGGAGGTGACCGTGAATGGACCACAGATATTATCCTCAGATGTTTCGGGAATCTAAGTCGGGAACCAGCGGCGCGAGGGACCGGGAGTATGACGGCTGTCACCTGCACTTCAGAGTCAGAAACGGGAGAAGGAATACGCCGCCTCGAGGGCTGGCACCGCACATGCACAAAACATCGCACGAGCGAATGAACTTTCACCCTTCGAGAGAGAGAGAGAAAGACAGATAGAGAGAGAGAGAAATATATAGAGAGAGAGTGTTAGAGATTTATGCTGGAGGGTAGGGAGGGATCGTGTAACGCCGACCTTTCCAATAAAGGGCAGGACGGACAATGTCTTTTTATTTTCCCCGATTCCCTTTGTGCTGTATGGCTGGTGTCGCCCAGGACTCGATGGTGATGGATGGCATCTGTATTTCACTTCGACCTAATTAGGTCTAACAGCAAATAACAACGTATGAGTTTAACGTGCGTAAAATATTCTTGAAGGCATACAAGAGCGTAACATTATTTTCTACATTTCGTTGTGATATAAAATAATAGCCTGAAAAAAGTTTGAGAGTGGAGGAAATTTTTTTTCCAAAAAATTATAAAACCAGCTACAGAAATTTTTTACTTGTATAATTTTTCGTACAAATTTCAGAAATTGAATAAAATGATTGAATTGAGATGCAGCTCAAAGGTAATACTAATCTAATCGGAATACCATGAAATGTGTTTCTTTGAAATTTTTTCATGACGTTCGCGTGCATTTAAAATCCATATTGTGATCTAAAAAATAACGAATAAACAACTGGATGTTAAAGCATGCGAAGAAACATAAAAAAAATGTTTTAGGTGGAACAAAACTTTGTGTTGAAAAAACATTTTTAAATTGGTGGGAATAATAATTTTAATTCTTAATTATTATATTTACAAAAAAAAAGTCTTCAATGTTATTTTTAACCCCTTTTACATTTGAATCAAGTTATCATCAATATCATGTCAGGAAACAATGAAAGGTCTTTGAAATTAAGAAAACATTTGGCTCTAGAACTGTCGTAAAGCAGACAGTTAAGATTTTAAAGAATGATTTCAGAAATGCATCAAGAGATTTAACTGACTATCCTTAAATGTTACGTGGAAAAATAGTTAAAATTCGTAAAATGAATATAGATACAATTCGTAAAATGGGACGCCAGGAGACACTGCCAGTAACTCCGATGAAGCCAAAGTTATGACGTGATAGCGAAAATGTTCTGTGTAATTAGTAATCAGTGTCCTTAAGTCCGCTACATTCCTGAAAGCTGGCGCGGAAGAGAGTGGAAAAGTCCGTATTAGCTCACGCATCTGATGACCTTGAGAATCCACGAGCAAGGTTTGACGTGGTGTGCAGTCCTCTCGTGTTGTTGTGTGCAAAAACAGAAACTACGATGTTGTGCTGCAGTTATGTACAGTTCTGTGTATAATTATCGCAGCTATTTGTTTGAAGATGCAGTTTTTTTTATTTTTTTTTTTTTTGGCGATGTTACTTTAGAATAAGGTTCATAGTATGTTGTGAGGACTTGAAAGTTTGACTGGAGAGTAGCAATAAATTACAATTCCTTTCCTCAAAAGACAGATAACAGGCAGGTACAGTCGTGTTATTATGTAGAAACACGTTTCAGTAAAATTGCAATGCACTTCAACCTCCAAGTAAGCAGGCACTTTAGAAAATACTGAGTGACCAGTATATTTGGCCAGCCTGAAGACTGGACCAGGTAAGGTGGCGTTCAAATGGTGAAGCGGAAGAATTAAACTTAGGAGTAGACCGTCGCGCTCAAAATGAGACCCACAAAAACATGGCTGTTTCTATGAATAATGTCCCCTCGGGCACACACAGAGAAAAACATATAATTTCAAAGTTTTCTGTACGGCAAAGAAACCCATTTCTTTAAGGCGGTTTTGTTTACAGTAACACGATGTGAAATTAATTCGAAGAGAAGTTTACAGAAACGTTTACAGAAACTGTTAATAAATTTTTTCTTTGTAGGTTTTTGGTTTTACGGCAATATTACCTTCCTTTATAGCAAAGAAACAAGCATTATTTGACCTGCTTTTGTCCACAGTTAAGAAATATTACTTCGTAGTAAAGATAATGGTTAAACGTAAGTGAAGGTTTTCTGTCGAACGTTGTAGTTTTCAGTACTTAAATGTTGTCACGACGCAAACGCTCCCAAACCAACATATTCAGCAGTTATTAAAACTACAACTGAAGAAATGTACATCCTCCTGCAAACGTTTAATGCCATTCTGAATTTTAATGTTTCTCCAAATCACCAACTTCAATTATTCCCAAGAGGTGAAATTATGTCCTGGTCCATGTTACTTCGTGACTTAACGAAACTAGCAAAAACCGTCTCAACGCATTAAGACTAAGCGGTCGTTTGGCGAAAGGCGTTCGTTTAATAACATTTCGAAAGCGAGTTCGATTCTCGGAGTCGTCCTAGTTATTTTCAGTTAATAAAATTTCGAAATATTGGTTACTCATCTCTTATTTACTTATTATAGTTGTTTTAAGAGAAAAAAATCTCTTAACNATAGCAAAGAAACAAGCATTATTTGACCTGCTTTTGTCCACAGTTAAGAAATATTACTTCGTAGTAAAGATAATGGTTAAACGTAAGTGAAGGTTTTCTGTCGAACGTTGTAGTTTTCAGTACTTAAATGTTGTCATGACGCAAACGCTCCCAAACCAACATATTCAGCAGTTATTAAAACTACAACTGAAGAAATGTACATCCTCCTGCAAACGTTTAATGCCATTCTGAATTTTAACGTTTCTCCAAATCACCAACTTCAATTATTCCCAAGAGGTGAAATTATGTCCTGGTCCATGTTACTTCGTGACTTAACGAAACTAGCAAAAACCGTCTCAACGCATTAAGACTAAGCGGTCGTTTGGCGAAAGGCGTTCGTTTAATAACATTTCGAAAGCGAGTTCGATTCTCGGAGTCGTCCTAGTTATTTTCAGTTAATAAAATTTCGAAATATTGTTTACTCATCTCTTATTTACTTATTATAGTTGTTTTAAGAGAAAAAAATCTCTTAACATCATAACTGAGTCTGCTAACGCCTGTTGAACTATTGTAATGACAATGTAAGGTTATCAAGGTTATTGATATATGGATAAAACAAAAATTATGTTTGTGGCAAGCTTACTTTTCAACGGTTCATATTTAAACAACTTTAGCATTGCGGGAACAAACCATGTGTTGTATCAAAGTAAGCGTTTTTACAGTGCAAGTCAACGAAACAGCAGCGGTGATGCGTCGGTCTGCAGGCAGTTNTCAGTTAATAAAATTTCGAAATATTGTTTACTCATCTCTTATTTACTTATTATAGTTGTTTTAAGAGAAAAAAATATCTTAACATCATAACTGAGTCTGCTAACGCCTGTTGAACTATTGTAATGACAATGTAAGGTTATCAAGGTTATTGATATATGGATAAAACAAAAATTATGTTTGTGGCAAGCTTACTTTTCAACGGTTCATATTTAAAAAACTTTAGCATTGCGGGAACAAACCATGTGTTGTTGTATCAAAGTAAGCGTTTTTACAGTGCAAGTCAACGAAACAGCAGCGGTGATGCGTCGGTCTGCAGGCAGTTNTGTTGTATCAAAGTAAGCGTTTTTACAGTGCAAGTCAACGAAACAGCAGCGGTGATGCGTCGGTCTGCAGGCAGTTGTCGATGACGCTACTCGACAACCACTAGAGTTAGGACCTTGAAACTTGAAATGCATGAGCCAAATTCAGGCGATATGCAAGTCATACCTTCCACGCTCTTCTCAGCCACAGATCCACAATTCCGTCAATGTTTCAACCTTTCGATCAATATCTCTATATTTAGACACATTTAAATTGTCATAGTTTGTGCAACACGAGAGCGAACTGCCAGCGCTCCCCCCCCCC
>NQII01001675.1:0-34682 GCA_002778355.1 Clitarchus hookeri
CCTTTGTAAAGATACATAATACATGTCGGTTGGTGTGTATTATTTTGTGCAATAAAACTAGAAAATAATTTAATATTTTCGAAGCCATCTTCTTCCTTGACCATTTGCAAATTTCATGAAACTCTATAACTTCGTTACCTTCCAAAACCCACTTTATTTCCAAATAATTGAACACAATTTTCAGCATTATCGATACTTCCCTCTCCCTCAACCAATCAGCTTCCAAAACTGCATTTATATTAAACCTTGTACAGCAAAAAAAGCAATCCACATTCTTTCCTGCGATGGCTATTTCCATAATAATGTTTTTTTTTTTCTTTTCGGTTGCTGAGCCCAGTAGCTCTTATAATGGTAATGTTTGAAACAGGTGGTACTCCTAACACTTCCCTCGCCCTTACACAAATAATTAAACCACTCTTCCGACAAAGATGTTATCTCACTCCCTGAATCTATTAGCATATTGATCTGTATAGTTAAACTGGGAATGTATTCTTTTACATAGTGACAAATGCCCCTGTTCTCTTGCACGACTCTTTCATATGTGTTATTTTCCTCTATAGTGCTTCCGCTTCGGATGGACAGTCCTCATTAAACTGTCAATTTTTTTATTAATGAGGTAGCTATCATTTATCTGCAAAATATTACAATTGTTATCATTCCCCGAATTTTCTACAAGGGAGGCATTCGCGTTTTGTTTCTGTCCCACATCCCTTTGTCTCATATTTCACCTGTTTTCATGTCTTTCTTCTCTGCGTCTCTCATTCCTTTCATTCCTTCCATTTATCCTTACCCTTGAACCGTTTCTTTGCTGTCCTTCACTTTCCTGATTTTCTGGTTCTCTTTCCCTCTGTTCCTCTTCACACCTATCCCGGTGCCCATTTTCTCTTCCGTGCAAACATTCCTTCCTTTCATTCCTCCTATCGACACCAGCATGGTAATTACATCTTCCTCTGTTTTACGTTTGCTCCCTAGAGTACAGTTATGAATATTCCAATGAAAATGATTAGTAATATACCAAATAAATCGTTCCCCACTGATCCCATTATCTAAGTACTTTGATTGTAAATAAATTTTCTACACATAACTGGCTATAGAGCCATTTAAGTGTTGATATATACCTTCAAATAGGTATTGAAAAAATATTCTTGCATTTATTTATATCAATATTTATACAATAACTCATTCTCAGACTCTGCGAAATTTAACCCTTCTGTTTCCTTCCATCCTGTCCATTCTGATGCTGCTCCACCTAAACTGCTTGTGAACAGTTGTACCTGCTGTTCCTCTTACCCCCTCCCCCCTTCCAGGAGCACGACATCCCTTCACACTGGCGTATGAATTGCAAGTGTGTTGGTCCCTGATTATCTCCAAATAAATTAGGCACTGCCCTTTCATAAAACATTTTCTCATCTGCAGACAAGACACTCTTATTATTTAGTGATATTTATTCTTTTTTTGGCAGATTTTATTAAATGTTGCCTCGCTATATTGTTTTATATTCCTTTCTAATCTTCTGAATTTTTTCCCTCAACTTCTCTACTGCTGGGATTTTCCTGTAAAGGTTTTCTACACCCCTTTCTAAATTTTCTTGTGTTTCCTGAACCTCCTTTCCTAAGAGTTGTACTTCTCTAACTTGTTGATTTATTTTTCCAATTCCACTCGTGTGTTAGGAAATATTTTAATTGTTCTGCTTCTGCTTAATTTAGCTTGTGTTGTGCTACCTGTATGAGACTTATATCTTGTTGCAATTCCATATGGTTTTGTTTAACTTGTTCTACCCAAAATTCACAATTCTGAATTTTCTGTCATTCTTTTGATAATTGTGACTCTGATTCCTTAATTCTGTTTTCAAAAATTTCCAATTTCTTTTACAATATATCAAACCTATTATTTTGTTGTATTCTAACCGGCGGGCATTTCTTTCTATATTATGGCATCAATTTTTCGAGCAATAACCAAAATGTTTACTCCATATTAGGCATTTGCCTTTCTACTGCAGTCTCCGGAATTACAGTTTCTCCAAACCCAACAATTTGTTTTGTTCTTCACCGTCACTCATATTTTTTATAATTGAACATACAAATAGCCTAATTTACCAATAATTACAATTGTTTTTCTTCTAAACCCGTAAACACAACTAAAATTGTTGCATACACGCTCCTCTCGGTGTAGAACACATGTGTATACTGAGCGAGTGAAGATACTTGGGCGACTATTAACATCTAGGTCTTGAGAGGCGATGATAGTGAAGCAAGCTGAATATGGAGCAGCGCCAGATTGCAAGGGCTGGGGAAACGGGAGATCCCCGAGAAAACGCACCGACCAGCTGCCTCGTCTGGCACGTTTCCCACATGCAAATATCCGACGGAAATCGTATCCGGTTAACTTTGATGGGAGGCGAGTAGTCTAACCACTACACCCCGCGGCCCCATGTGTATACTGAGAATAGTAGATTAACCCTAAACACCCTCGCACAAGTAGGTCTCTGTTTCACAATAATCTCATACATTCCAGCACAGCCGATGTTGTACTAGCAAGTTACATTGCCTTCGCTTATCAAAGGTACAAATCCAGACCTGGGCACGTAATCTTTTAAAAGAATTAAATAAAAATATCTCTGAATAGTTTATAATGCCAAACATTTATATTACCTTTGTTTTATAGTGTCTTTATATAAAACAACTTTCATAACACTTCAATGCAGCCAACTGCTGGCAGTATGTAAGAAGTCAAGGCAATNCAAGGAGAACCTGATATAAACAATATTAAATACGTCAATGTCATATCCAGCCATAAGGAAGCATTGCGAAGGCGATAGGAAATAACAAAAATAGGCTTGATGTTTGCTCTTTACTTCAGAATTTTAAGGAGAGATTATAGGGTTTTAATACAGCAATCTTTTCTTATAACACACAGCATTATCACTAAAGTTTAATAAATAGTTTTACAGACGAATAAATATCGTTAACAGAGCACTGCTTGAAGCTATTTTGGTTGACATTTGCACTTTTCAAAGTTCACATTCATGGTTGAAAAACTAAATTTATGAATGAGCAACAAAACATCGACACTAGTTTTTATCCTCCTATTACAATGAAATATAACATGGCTTTTTTTAAATTATATTATACAACAAACGTTGTCAATGGTACCCATATGAGAACTATGGAGACGGCATACTTGGGCGCATATTTTTGTTGTAAATCCTCACTTTTGCTTGTTATGTAATAACAAACTAGAATATTCGTTCCAATGCATATTTACTATAATATTACTGAATTTCATTTAATACGAGATTGATATTTGGGTACGAAATTTGAAAAATTGTAATCAAAATCTTTGGATATTTTATTGCAGAAATCTGATACATTTTTATCACTCGTTTCTGTTGAAATGCACTACCGCACATTGGCCTTGATTTTGCAAACGTGTTCATTACAAATATAAGTAGTTCTACCTAAATTGACATGATTTTACCTTCTTATGGTTAAGTACTTCATAGCCGCGACAAAAATATATGAAATTAATGTAGAAGGCAATTCGTGCGAACTTAAATAATAAACATTGGTAATATATGCATACTGCTTTGCATTTCTTTATGCTGCAGAATATTTTCCTGTGCATATGGCTTGACAAACATTATGTTGTGTTTCAAATATGTGGTTTAATTTTATCAAGTCACGTGATCCATTAGTGGGAATTTCTTGTATGCAGTTGTGATTTCAGGATTTTTATTATTGTTAATATTAAGGCATTTAAAATTATTCATGCGTATGTTAAATTCGATTAAGAGGAAGTATTGTATTTTTAAATAAATGTTACAGGAAAAGTATGAGAGAAAAATATAATACCTTAATTTACTTGTGGTGCTCTTGTTATAAGGGTTGTGTTATTGACAATGAACTGGGGTGACTATATTATGACCTTAAGACTGAAAATTAGTGACTAATATCGAAAACATAAAAACATTCTAATATATAAAAATATTATCAAACACTTATAAAATTAGGGAAATCCAAATATTACAAAAACGAAAGAAAAAAAAAATTGATACAAAATGTTTGGATTCATGTTAAAATATTTGCAATTAATAATTAAAAACAATTAAAATAACATTTATAACAAAAAAAATTTAAAAAAGTAGATAACGCAATTTAAATATATTATGGAAAAATATTTTAGAGATACATTTTCAAGGATTAGTGTTCTGTGTTTTAAAAATTACATAGCTGACGCCACAGTATTACGGCTAACAGTCTACCGTCTTCCCAACCATGATTCACTAACTTTATATTACACCCTACCTAGCCCCCTCCTACTATACTACTTCCCAACCGTGAATTATTAAATTTATGTAACACCCTTCCCAGCCCTCTCCTTCTGCACTGCCGTCCATTTTCTCCCATAGCCTATGCTACTCTCTGTCTCATGTAACTTGGCAAGATTTTGACAGTTCGACGAAAGTAGCGCCAATGTTTACTTTTCGTTTATGTATCCTTTCGCCATCAGCTGGTGCATCAAGTGGAGGCTGTATTTTTTATTAACACGCTGTCAGTTAATCCACTTTCCATTGTACTGTAATGCTAAACAAATTGTAAAATATTTAGGCTGACATCTGTCTAAAAAAAATTAGTATGTTATAAAATTAAAAATATTAAACCTTGTAAAAAATTTAATATTTGCTACCTCTTTTTTAATTTGTCCGAGACGGCGAATTTGGGTTAATATTTGCGAGACGGTAGTTGTAGCTATTATTACACGTTTGACGTCATATCTACTATAACTGGATCTAAAAGTAATTCAGTAAATTTGATTGACAACACACTTATATTCGCCAACTACTCACCAACGACTATTGATTGAAATGCAGTAATTCTGCTATTACTGATACTAAACATTTCAAGTTGGAAATATGTGAAGTTGAATAACGTAAGAATTACTTAAAAACTATGTATGCATCTCCCACTTTCTTCGTGTTATCAATACAATATAGTAACAACATGGAAACAAGGAAATGGGTTTTCGGGAGAACAATATGGCGTATAATTTACCTAAACGAACGATTGCCGGCAGAAAAGAAATTACTAGTACTAAAAATCGCTGTACAGGAAATATATGTTACTTTAAAAATTATGCAGAGCTCGTAGAAAAATAAAACTATTGGTATCTGTTAGTAAATTTGTTATATATCACACACGAAAGCTATTCTTTTCTAGCTGGTAATGCTTCGGGAAAGAGAGGACAAATGGCGCGCACAGCATGGCAGCGTGAGATGTGAGCCATGTGCATTGCTCAACAGATAGCAGCACGGTCTACCCCTTGATCCCGATTTTTTTAAGTTGACAAGTTATTACATTACTGGCTATTTCGTCAAATTATTATAAAAATAAAACATTTATATTATGCAATATTTCTGCATGCTTTTGGAATTACTATCAAGCATGTAAAGAAAGCATGGTTAGAGACATAAAAAATGATTTGAAGTTGCGTTTCGTTTGGATATGGATCGTTTTATTGTGCATTTCATTTTGAACACCTATGAATTACTACTTTATCACGAAGTTTAGTTTGTAACACTATTAAACACTGTTTTGTTACCACATAAAATAAAATGTATTAATTAATCCAGGAACTCTTTCTTATCGCGTATTTTCTGCTTGTCTAGTGTGCGTCAGCAGTGCACCCAGAATATCCAACGTAATATTAACTTTTGTTCGTTTGTGCATCAGCTGATACAGGATTTTGTAAATGGCACTTTGTTTGTTTCGTATACGCCAAATTGCTACTCACTGACTGTCAGAATCTCGCCAACTTATATGAGACAGACCATAGTTTCAGCATTGCGTGCAGGAGAGAACTGAGACCTCACTTTTCCAAAACAATGAACAGAGCGAACCTTATCGCTCATTGTCAAATATGTCAACTAGATTGCACTCATAAGAACATGCAAAGAATGGTGTAAAGTCACTAATTACCCCAATTATGTTTCAAGGCGTGCAGCTTGACTAATTTAAAAGTTTACTGTTTTCACTTNCATAAGAACATGCAAAGATTGGTGTAAAGTCACTAATTACCCCAATTATGTTTCAAGGCGTGCAGCTTGACTAATTTAAAAGTTTACTGTTTTCACTTGTTGATGTTATACTTATTTTGGCGCATTGAGGGTAGACGTTTAGTGTACAACGTAAGTTGCGCGCGCACAGTGTAATGGTATTCAACATTGAACGGGGTAGGGGTGTGACCCAACACTCAGTCGCGTATAGTTTTACGCGAACGACAGCGAACTAATACTGTGCGTTGTTGTCGAGTCAGAATTAAGGCCCTGTATAACGTTTCATCACACATCCAACGAGTTACAAATGCAAAATAAAGATAATAATAAATCAATAATGAAAGTAACTAAATAACATACTACATTGCATATATTCAATAGAATTACTTGTCTTACAACAGTTATCCGTATGGTTAATGTGTTCATTTAACAGCATGAGTTACGATAAATCTTCAATATGGTTGCCCTGCATCAACATACAGCTGACAACACTGCATCGAGGATTGCTGGGTTCTTCCCAACATTTTTGGTATGTTTAGAATTAAGTCGCAGGCATCCATGATCCGGGACAAAAGGTGATATTGTTGTTCCACAGGATTTTCCTACACCAGACTCTTTAAATGTCTCCAAAGGAAAAGGTCAAGTGGACTTAGGTCGGGTGAGTATGCAGGCCATTTGGTAAGGCCACGATAGCCAATCCATGTTTTGTCGAATGTTGCATTCAGGTGAGCCACCATAGTGTCGCTGCCATGGGCTGGAGCACCTTAAGTACAGTTGGTCCTGTGAGGTGGTCGTCAGTGATGCCACGCCTCATGTTGATTGAAAATCTCACCTGTTAGGCTCGTGCAGAAGTAGTATGCAGATTTTCCTCAGCCCAGATGTGTGCAGAATGGCTGTTAAATATCCCTTCCTATGTGAATGTTGCGTCGTCAGTGAACAACGCCAGGTTTTCGAAGTGAGGTAACATAGCACACTGTTGCTAACATCACGAAAAACTGAAGTCGTCTTGGGTAATCATTCGGAGGCAAGTGTTGTACACATTTCAGGTGATAGGACAGCAGTAACTGTTCGTGGAGAATGTGCCACACCGTCATATGACTCGCCGTAACGTTTGCAATTTCACGTGTACTAGTCTAAGGCGTATTACTCACAGCCTCGAGAAAATCTTCTCCAAATGCAGGTGTTCTCACTGTCCACACACGGTTTCCTGTCATCTTTGCCAGCAATGAACTTGTGTCCCGAAGCCGATGGCCTAGTCATGAAACATTTATTGGCCGGAGCGACGACATTGCAGGAATCCCGTTTCGTGCAGCCGTGTGGCTTATCTACCATTTTAGTTAGCATCTTTATAAACCAATGGATACAGTAGAGCTGTCGCGAAGTGTACTGTTCCATAGCACATTAACAGAACATGCTGACACGCGCACTCTACCAGCCATGTACAGCGTGTGGTTATCGACAGCAGGCTCACAATGGTCGTATTAAGCATACCATGTGGTCATTATCATTCTGCGAACACGCCTGTCAAAGCTCAGTAGTCTGGCTGATCGAAATATGCATTGCAGGCTGCATAGTTGTTTGTGAATGGTAAATGCAGTAATTTTGCAATAGCCACATGGTGCAGGTGCGACTAAAATGACGAACAGGGCCAAGATACTTACCACAGTGCACCATAGCAGGCACTGGATTACACCCGGCACACAACTTCTTGGCCGCTCGTAGTCTTACCAAGCCCTGTTACCTCAACTTTATGAGTGTCGTGAAATCTCGATTGTAGCAATATAAATTACAATTCTGTGTATAAAGGTACATTTGTAAATAGCATAAAAAGAAATCGATAAAGCATATACGTGGTTTTTTTGGGAGTTCATATATATTAGAAAACTCTTTCAACAGACTAACGCCAAAAATTTCACATTTGTGGTAAAAATGATTTGATACTAAAATTTACAGACAAGCAACATTTATTATACGTAAATGTAATAATTGCAATTTGCTTATAGTTCCGTGTAGCATAGAAAAAATAATTTAAACATTTTACGTACCTTATAATGCAAAACTATATGTCATGTCTGGCAACTTGTAGGATTTACATTCGTTACAGCACGCTTAATACCAAGCAATAAAAAATTATTTTAAGGTTTAAAATCTGTAGGACACAATTATCAAATAGTTAAACATGTAAATCTTGTGGGGAAAAAAAAGGAAATAAGAAAATCTATAACAGACTGTGGAAAACAGATAGCTTTTAGTTTCCATGTTCAAATCTCAAATACATCTTTATATTTTCCCGCGCAGTTTTTATGTCAAAGGAATCATTAAAAGACTTGGAAAGATATTAATTTCAAAGCAGTAATAATGCCACTTAAAAAATTCTACACAAACATCGCTTTGTATCGCGCGAAAGTAACTAAGCAATCTATTGCACAAAATAATTATTATAATAACCAGTTCCAGCAATAACTAATTTGTAAAGATGCTCTCAGAATGATGGGAATGTTCCAGCTAATAATAATAAAAATTTTAGAAAAAATTGTATAGTTTATTTAATTAGAAATATTGCAGGTAACTTGAATTAATATATCTGTATTATTTGTTGAGAACATCATTAGTACTCTAATAATCACTAACGCCGCAATGTTGTCGCCGTGAAGTAATAGATAACGCACCAGCCTCATATCTACAGTCCGTTCTGACTGGAAGAAACTTTTTAAAATCAACTTTTCAAAAAACACGCTAGCCGTTAGCTACATGCATATAACATTACAAACAGCGGCGAGTGCGGATACAGTTATGTCATCAGGTTGCCAGCACAAAGAGAGGAAACAGTTCCAAAGTTTTAACGTAATTGTTAATTTATCGCTTACAAATGGGTGTCGAAAAGACTTTTATCGTATTATGTCAATTATTAAAGACATGATGCTAACGTATTTAGATTTCAAATTCTTTTGAATAGTCATATGATCACTCTCAAGGTGAACGTAGCGTGGCCATTTGTTTACTAACCAGCGTTCCTTTTGTTGTTGACTGGGTGTGGTTGACACACATGCCAGAGAATTTGTGCGATTATCTTGTTTAACCTATGATAATTCATTTATCGGTTTTTTTTTTACTAATATCAGCTCTTTATTATTTGGTTTTTAGTAAGGTATGATTTTAATTTGTGCTAACTTTCTCGTGCTGTTTCCTTTTGCTTCTGAAACCTGTATAAGAGATTACTCGTAATGCTTTCTCACGTGTTTAATATTTTTTAAATTTATTTCATGTTTGCTTAAAATTTTATTTACTATATTTTACGTTGTATGTTGCGGTAGTTTTTGTGTGCAGTCATGAGTTCTAACAAGGTGAAGAAAAGAGAAGTCACCACTCATCAACGTCAACAGGACATCATTAACCTCGCCGAATCGTTGTATTCCCTAATTAGGCGAGGGGAAATGAAACCCTGCAACATCGCGGAAAGAGCGGCAGAAATGTTGAAACTCCCCAGATCCACAGTGCTAAGGTATGTTAAAATATATGTCGTTTTAAAAATTGCGTTTGCAAGTTGTGTGTGTTAAGGTCAATTATGTTGGCCTACATAATGTGTTTACAAGAACATGACGAAAATGTGTTAATAACTTGATAACGTCGTCGAAGGTTGTCTACGTGTGTTTTAACTTTTTTTGGGTAATTATTAAGTTTTGGGGCTTTTCTGTAAAAATAAGACTAATTCACGGAAAATGGTATATTTCCACTCTACTAAAGATGCAGAACACGAATATACGAGGGGCATTAACGTCCGACTAATTTCGTAACATGTGCCCACCTAATCTAACAGAACCTAACCCCACGATGGGTAAATCACTATTTTACATTTTTTAACTAACCTGGGATTGTTGGGTTTTACACTAACCTAGGATTTTTGGATTTTACACTAACCTAGGATTGTAGGGTTATATAGACTCAAATGTGAGTGTATGAATCACCTAACCAAAAGGTGGTATTACAATGTGTAATTAAAAATAAAAACTATTTTGTGTTAGAATTTATGTACCCCTGCAAGGGATTCTTCATAAACAACCCAATATATACAGTGGACATTTATTATAAAGAGAACTGACAACAGTAAGGAAAATTGCCTCTGTAGTGAGTTTGTTATAGCCAATTAATTTTATATAGGTTATGGAGAGATGGAGCATTTTAAGATTCTGAAGAAACTGCTTGTTTTGTATTTAGAAGTTACATTGCGGCATTAATTTTTATTGTTATAAATCACTAAATAGATTACAGTCGATATAACTGGAACTTCCCCAACTATTAAATATATCTGTATCGCTTCTCTAAACACAAGAGGATATCGTAATCGATGAAATCGCAGTCATAATCTTTTAAGAAAACAATTATGTATTAATGCATTTCCCCAACACCGCTGTTCTACAGCCATTGTCTTTTAGTTATTGTAAATTATCAGTGTCATATTTTCACTTTCAGTGATACATAGCCAACTTAATTTGCATAATTTAAAAAGGACCATAATTCAGTTTCTGGGTCAACTACAGTTACTGATACCAAAAACATACAAGGGTCATCGTCATGGACAATGCACTATATCACAGAACACAGGTGTGAGCTCCAACCTTTTGTTGTTGAATAAATAAAATGTTTATATTGTTTGTGACATGTTAGATTCTGTGCTAGTCAACACAGGTATCAGGAAAACAGTTACATTTAATATGATAAAAAGTTTAACAATGTCTAGCACAGTAGTTATAGACATTCTTATCACGTTCACGTTATAGAAGTCTCCAATCATACATTTGGTATCCAATAAATACTATGCAACCAACCAACTATTTAAAAGTTTATGTTTTGGAAAGAATTGTGCTTAATTCAAACATTCTATACAACAGACATACTGTTGGCAACATTCAAGGGTAATACATTTTAATTTGTTGTATCGTGTGGTGATTTCAGCTGGAGAAGTTCCCCAACAGTAGCTGGAGGAAGGATGCCATCATGAATTGGCTGCAGGAGCACAGCATTCCGCTTGATGTATCCTTTTTTTGCAAAATCTTTTTGTGTAGTGTTAAATTGTAAGGTAATGTTGTTGAGCTTTGCTTTATAGCATTATATGTAAAGTAGCAGTCTACATCAGAGAGCAGCTATTTAAGCATTTCATTTTTTTTAATAATTAGTTTCCAATTTTTGGAGTGGAGATGGATGTATTCATTTTTTTTTTATAGTTGCTGCTGTGTTGAGTTGTTTATGTACTTTTTTGTTTTGATCTATGGTAATTCTGCTGCAAAAGGAATCACTACAACCTATAAGTTATAACCGGTACTTCTGACTAACTAATAAATATATAAACAGTATTTATAAGTACTGCGGCTTATGCCTTAAAGATGTTTTAACTTAATGCAAACTGGAGATGTTAGGATACACCATTGTCAGCTTCTTTAATTATTGTAAACAACAGTTCTCTGTAATATTTTGTTTACTAGAGCCACATTTTTTAGTAATGTTTAATTTGTTATTGTCATTTCTTTACAAAATCTGTGTCACACTTATTTTGTTCCTCCTCTAAGCATTTTCTTAGCAACATGTTTCAATTTAATTGTTTAAATATTAGACATTAGTGAAACCGATGTCTTTTCGTATTAGATTTAAGTTAGATTTTTGTTTGGAAAAATATTTTAAGATAGCAACAGAGTTCAACAGCATTAAATACGGGCCCGAGGCCAACTAAAACATAAACACAACAGCCTACCGCCGGCTCAATTATTTGAACAAAGTCTGTCTGGTTGCATTTTTGTTGCAAACCCACTATAAGAGTTATGAGAACTTCGGTTCCTGACCTCGTGACAGCATGGCCATCTGGGGGCTTATGAGATA
The DNA here is from genome assembly GCA_002778355.1 of Clitarchus hookeri. NCBI lineage: Eukaryota > Metazoa > Arthropoda > Insecta > Phasmatodea > Phasmatidae > Clitarchus > Clitarchus hookeri. The sequence continues at coordinate 11,924 of NQII01001675.1, forward strand.
TTGGCAGTGCCATGTTTATGTTGTTGGATGGACTCCTTGAATGTTGACACATTTTAATGCAAAGTATTGTGCCACATCTATAATATGTAATCAAAGTGAAAGTTTTTCTCCCCCACCCAACCGCCCAGNCCGCCCCCCACCCCACCCACATACCGCCAAAATCAAACATACACACACACACACACACACGAAACATCAAATTTTTAATACTCTTATTTTGGGTTTATAGAATGAAATGTTTTTTGCTTGCATCACATATTCTCTTGAGTGAAATTGTCAAGATTAAAAACTTTGCGCTTGTGGAATATCCATTAATAATATATACATGACTTTTATAATGGGTATGTGCATGTACGAACGCATGTACACACACACAGTGGAATGCAAACATTGCATGTAAACATTGCCATGTGACTGCCACATGGCAGTCACATGGCAATGTTTGTTTACCTTTGGCAGAAGGATACAAAATGTGCTTGAAAGTAGATCTTTAGCAGGGCTTCAAGAAAGTATCTTCCAGTCGTGAACTGACTATAGATAACTGTGGTTCACGCACCCTCACTGGCAAGTATAGCGGATTTTAGATTTGTGGATTTGGTTACTATTCGATATCGAGTATTGGTATCAATTAAATAAACAGTACAAATACTTCGAAATGTATTATAATATAAATTTATTTTACAATTAAGTTAATATTCCCTTATTTGTATGAGATTTTCTCACATTTCTGTAAGGTACTTTTACGTACGATTAAGGAATAGTACTTTACTTGTTATGTTTATTTACTCTACATTTAAGAAGGAGTTTTACCTTACATGTAACGGTAATTGGCTTCCCTTAAATGTAAGAAAATTTTACCAAAATATTTACAGTGCAAGGCTATAGGTTTAGTGTGAATGGTGCTGGAAACTGCGGCTCGTGTGTGGGGGTTAGAATCTCACAATCGAGAAAAAAGATAAATTGAAGCCTTCCTCATTTAAATTTTACGATCATCTGTTTCAACAGTTATAGGATACTAGGGAACCGGCCCTGCTCCACCCAGTAACAATTTAGTTTTTACAGCGATACTTTGAAAGACAAAAATGGTTACTGTGGGTCACCCTTAAAATATAAATATGTGCTTTCGCGGACTTTTATGTAGACCTTTTTGAGAGCTACGTTTCTGTATTTTATTAATTTGTTGTATATCTCATGGTTTAGTCAGCGCAAGCCATGTAAGTACCCTAAAAGCTGTTTTTTACGACTTTATTACAAACGGTTCAACATTTATCTACTATCCTTTCATTAAATAGATATGTACTATAAATCAAAACCTTCCTCAAGAAACTCTCAAAATTATGTTGAAAACCGCATCAAAATCCATCAAGTAATTTAGAAGTACTGAGCGAAATCACAGACAGACGCGGATAAGCGACCTTCTTTTGTACTATTTAGCGATATTTTCTCGATGTAGAAGCTCATTTAACATTATCGCCTGGAAGGTGGCAGGTGCACATTTTAAACCGAAGGGCATGGCACAGAACTGGAAGCGTCGCCCACCAGGGGCGTTAAACGCTGTCTTGTGGCAGTCTTCTGGCATAATTGGGACATGCCAGTAACTGTTGCTCAGGTCCAGTGACGTCATGAACTTCGCCTTCCCTAGTGTATGTAATGCACCTTTCACACTGATGTAAGGTGGTGGTGCTCTTTGTGTAATCAAATTAACGGTGTGAAAGTCCACGCAGAAGCGCCACGTTCCATCTTTCTTCGGCACAAATGTCATTGTACTTTTGTATTTGCTGTGTGTGGACCCGATGACGCCTTCGGCTAACATCTCCTTAATCTGCTCTTTGATAAGGGCACACTGGTCTGGTTAGTAGCTGAGTAGTCCTGCGAAAAGCTGGTGGTCATGTTCTAATGGGATCGCGTTCTCGGCAATAGTTATTCGCCTTAGGGGTCTGCGTTTGCAAACACATCCCATCTTTCCTGAAGGATTTTCTGCATGGTCTCCCTGCATGCTTCTGGCACTTCGTGGTCCAGTTCGTCCAACTGGACACCTGGGGTGCAATTGGTGGACCGCAGTTTAAGTTGGTAAAATGTGCGCTGTTCTTTTTGGCCAAAATGGATCCTGCCGACCGCTTGCTCTATTATTGTATTTTGTTCTGTGAGCCAGGGTATACCAAGTATGGCGTCTTCCCGCAGGTCCGCCGACACTAGAGCTGTAGTGGTTGTTTCTAAATCCCTTATTCGGAGAGCGACTGACACTTCTCCGAGGGTTTGTCCTGTATGTTGGTGTGTGGCTAAATGTACAGTTGGTTCTGCAGGCCTTATCGCTTCCTCGTTTATGAACTCCGCTCTCATGAAATTATGTAAAGCTGCTCTGTGTCCACTAGCGCTAAACACTGGATGTTATTCACGGTGACTGGTATCCTTATCATCCTGTGTGTGCTCTTTGTTATTTGTTGTAACACAATTTGTTGTGGAGTGGGTGTTACTGTGGGTTTGATTTGTTGACGTGCCAGTGTCGCATGCTCTTGTTTAGGTCGGGGGCAGTGAGCATCCGACACGCCTACCCCGCCAGCTAGTTTCCTGCCGGTGGTTCCCTGGCATTGTTTACTTACTCCGATTGCTTCCTGTGGGTAGGGCATTCACTATGCCAGTGGTATTGTTAGTCTGTACAATATGTGCATCGAAAAAGGGGGGAGGGCATTCCATTCTAATTGCTCCCGCCTGCGTGGCTTCATCTGCTGTGTTTGGGCCAACTGTTACAGGTGTAGCAAGTCGGCTATTCCCCATGTCTTTGTGAGTTGTTCGGCTCACCACTTTCGTGCTGTTTCCAGCTGATGGATGTGTGTTCCGTTCCCTGTATTGTGGTCAAAGGGCCGTGGTTGGTATGGCCCATCCCGTTCCATGCGGTGCACTTTTTGTTAGTTATTGGCCTGGTCTAACAAGCCTGTGGATCTCATGAACTGATGTGTATAAGTGGTGCCAGGGACAATTGGAATTCGGCTCTCACTGTTGATGCTATTACTTCCAAAATATCTGTGTCTCGCATCTGTGGGTGAAAATGTCTGATGATATTGACTTTACGGGTGGCAAATGCTGTTACAGTTTCAAAATCACCCTGTGCCTCTAAAACAGCACGGCTTTGAGCCTGCAATGATGAGAAAGTGTTATTGAAGTGCCTTTGGAAAGCACTTTGGGATTCAGTCCATTGTATACCATATTGTTCAATGGACTGCCACCATGTGCGTGCCTCGCCTGACAATTGGTCTCCGATGCAGTTAGGCCACTCTGGTTCACAATCACCATACCTGCCCAATCGTCCTGTGCAGTCACTCAGAAATGCCTGCGGGTCTTCGTTGGTGTTTCCCGCAAAGGTAGGCAGCAACTGGAATCGGGCTGGTGTCTGCCAGTCCCTGTTGTTGGTTCCGCAACTGATGGTGTTGTTGTCCTGGCCACCAGGTGTGGCAGAGGCCACATGAAGCCATGGGTGGTGTGTGGAACCAATGGGTTTCCCCATGGTACTGCTGCTCCATCCACGCCCGTTAAATGTTCTAGTAGGCTGTGTTTATGGCTGTTATTTTCACTGCCCTCAGTGAGGGGGCATGCCACTGTCGCTCGCGGTACCTTCGCGCACTGTTCGCACCGGAAACGTCACGAGATGTTGTTTACCACATCCTGTTTGGTTGGTAGCACTGTTTGTTTATACTTGTCGCTCAGAATTCGGCCGTGGTTATCTGTGGTTGCGTGCTCTAATCCTGTGACGACCTCGGTGTGGTAATTTCTTTGGCAAATTAACCACTGTGTTGTCCCATGTCCAAGTCCTACACATAAAATTTGCTTATCGCATCGTTGGTTGCAAAAATTAGTAAATAGCGAATTTTCTAAAAATTGTTTTGTTTGCTGTGAATTTTCTAAAAATTGTTTTGGTTGCTGTACGAGTGTACACTGGCACGCGTGTATGTTCACGAGGCCGATTTTGCCTCGGACCAATCGCTGTCTGTTGCACTCGGTGCACAATGGCACTCGTTTGCCATCAGAGGTACTGTTCCAGGCATTCTCGATTCGGTCCCTATTATTGCTTTTATTGTCTTCCACGAGTCGGCTCGCGTTTCTTATTTCCCTGCACGAACATATAGATTTCCGGAATGGATTCAGTTCTATTAATGGACGCACACTCTTCAGACATAAAGTTCGTAATTTTCCTTTGCTAGTGCACCAATTTAATTTATAAGCACCCAGCGCCGTTTCAGCCACATGTTGTTTATGCCGCGGTTGCCGGCCCGACTCTCTACACGCCCACGAGAGTGAGGAGGCGAGAGTACCCGTTACCTTTGAGAGGGAGAGAGGTGGTGGCCGCTACACTCGCGTGCGTAAGGGCGATGCATCACTTTGACCTCCCTGCTCAGGAATGTAGGGGGGGATGGTCGCTTCCTGCGCAGCAATAGCGTCGCTGGAGGATGCCTCATATGTTTGGTGTGCAAAGATGGCAGTTTGCCAAGAAAATGGATTTTCACTTTTTGGTCCAAAAATTATTGTTTGAATTAAATTTGCAGCTGAGGGGCTGCTGAACACTTTTCCCTTCTTGTCGGTTATTTTCTGTGGTGAATACTGACTGTATATATAAGGTTCAATGTTTCGTGTTTATATAAATATCGATAGCAAGTCTTGCAAGCTTCGTGAAATTGTGATGTAATCACTTATTGACACAATTATTAAATGAATTTTGGTGCCGACTGCTTCCAACGAATTTCTTTGTTATACAAATGTTCATATTACTGTTATTAAATTTAGAACACTAACAATTACGTGTCGTGCCGAGTACGAACAAAATTTAACACTAAATATAATATTTATTCTTATTCATATTTTGCGTGTTTCATAAGTCATATACGGTGCTTTGAAAAATTGGTTTTGCCCACATTCTTTGCATATTTTGTTTGATACTTACATTTACATATAATAAGTATCTGAAAAGTTTTATATTTTACAGGATGGGTTAAAATGTAAACAATGCACTCGTGATTTGACCATGGAATTGTCATGTGGGTTGACTGTCAACACAGCCACGTGCATGCAGTGTGTTGCTATTGATCTGTGTTCTAGTGCATGATACAGTTTCACTGCATAACGCTCTAAAATGTAGTTTGTTCTAACTTGTGTGGAAACGACTAGGCATGGAATCATAATTTTTCCCGCCATTTCTGTGCTGGCAAAAATACATTAGTGTCAACCTCTGTGCAAGAGGGTCCTATAGCACACTGAATAAGTCACGTGGTGTGTGAGCGTGGAAACAATCACTTTGTTTTGATAGTGATTATGTTTTTTGACATGGTGATTTCGCCGCACTTGTACTCATGTTTTGTTCTTCCTTCTGCTCTTAGTTGGGAAAGCCATTTTTGACGTAGGAAAGAATAGCTTGGTGAAATGCTGGCCCCTAGTTGGGAAAGCCATCTTTGACATGGTTGAGGTGACCCAGGGCTTGTTGAGTGTAGAATTGCCCAGCACCACAACTCAGCGGAGAGTTAGTGATGTGGGTCGTTCGGTCGACGGCCCAGGGAGCCCTGGGGTCCTCCGTCAGTTTGCAAGTGATGTTGCCACGCACTTACTTTTACACTATTTACACCTTATGACGAGACTGTAGGTCGTCTAGTTATCCTGAAATATGCCAGATAATTGAGGGTGGTGCTACAAGGGGTGTAGTGCCCTACGAATTCCAGAGGACAATGAATCAGCACACATTGAACTTTGTACAGCTCTTTACTCACCTGTGCTTGATTACATGTGAATATGAAAGAAAATGGACCCAACACTTATAGCCTGACTATGACCTTAGCGTCAAAATGAGCGTGGTGTTATGCGGATATGCTGTAGTGTCAAGCTCTCTGGTGAGAGTGCGGGTGGTTCTCTCCTAGGTACAGCAAAGAAAGAAAACTAATTTTCCTGTTAAATAGGTAACTATTGCAATGAAGTTATAACAGACTAAAGTCTGGTACCAAGGGGGCTCGTGGAGCGGGTGACCAACGCTGCCATTCTGCGCCCAGTGCTGAGTCGAACTGCCAGAGCGGCATCGGCTTCCATCACTAGTGACGAGAACCAATGTCAAAGGCAGAATTGTAAAACATGACATGAACAGTATGTAATTTTATGGCAATGGTGAAAAATTGCATAAATTAAATTAAACATATTGGTGATTAACTAATATATGTTAAGGTTGATGTTGTGAAGTTGATGGGTAATCATGCTAAATGACACAGTACAAAGATGGAGGCCTTTATGGGCAATCTCCCTTTTTGTAAACATAATTTCTCTTTTATAACTAAATATTAAATTCACTATTGCGCTTTCATGCGAAAAGTCTATTTATTACATTTCCTGTGATAGGTTTGTATTTCACTGGCTACTGTTTTTCCTGGTGGCTATCTCCTGAAGATCTGGACCAGTCCACCTGAGAAAAGAACTGTGGGTTGCCATGCTCGATTGCTCTTAATACAATAAAACACACCCCTGACTGTAGCTGTGAATGAGGTGACATTGTTGATGTGTTTGAGAAAATGCTGTACACTATTGGGTACACTTGGGGCACTTAGCACTTCAGCTTCAGCCTACAGGCCAGTTCGATGCAATTTGGTAATGCGCCATGTCGTATGTTGTGGCGCGAGCTGCTACGACGTAATGACCAATGTCCTGTGTGCCCAAAGACTGTGGCTTTGGGTTAAAGACCGTTTCGGATCGCCTACTTATTTACTGAAAGAGTTACCTCTTGTAATAAATAAGTAGGGTAGTCTCTTGAATTACTTAATCCTTGTTTGCAAGAAAGTGCAAGTTACTTTTTTGACAACCTGCACTATGCACTCTTGGACTGATGTGGCTGGTGTGGCCCGGTACAAGCTGGTGCAGTTGATGTGACTCCGGCGGTCAGAGTGGGCACAAGGAGCTCGTGGACGCAAAGTTCACATCAAACTTCCTCTCCATCCATCCCATCTTTGCTAGGAGCTTACCAGTCAGTGTGTCCAATTTGAAGGTACGAGAAATGATATTTCTCAAATATTGATTTTGAAAATACTCAAATAACTAGTTCATTATCTAGACTAGGGGATAGTTTGGGGGAAAGGTTTACAACACAAATTAATGGCATGTGTTGACAGTACTACTCGTACTAAAGCATAATCCCACAATCACAATAATATATATCCTATAGAAGGTGAATCACGAAAGAGGGGAGGGCAAATTATGTTGGCCAGGAAAATTTAGGGTAAAATATTTAAATAAAATGAAAAATGGCACAAAAAGTGCAAATAAATTAAATATTTAATTGGCCATGTATTTGTGAATTCGCACACAAATCTGTGCAACTCTGTTTCTCGGGGCGCGAACTTTAGTGAGCTTGGAGAGCCACAAAAATTTGCATGCTTCATTTATTTTACTAGAATAGATTTTTGCTTGGTATCACAGTTCTATGGCTATAGTTTAGTGTGGCAAATTTCAGAAAATGACAGCACTGTCGCACATAGCACATGGATAGCCAATAAATATACAAGGTAAATCCTTTATGGATTTGTTGTATATCAATAGGACTTCCCATAATTTCCATTGGTTATTCAATAGATATCATGGGAAGTCCTATAGATATACTACATATTCATAGAGGATATCCCTCGTATGTTTATTGGCTACCCAGGTACTATGTAGTAAACCAGTTTGCAAATACCCTGCCCTGATGTCCTGGCACACGACGACACCGAATTTGTGGGGAGGGGCAATATTACCCCTAGAATACCTGTCAACTAATCTAACTTAGGTTCACCTTGATCAAATAAATGTATCTGTTGACACCAACATAATCAGCCTCACTGCAGAAACAGTGTTTCAACATGTCCTACAGTAACAGCAGACGTTGGTTGCTGCTGGGAGATATTGATATGATTGTGTGAGAGATACAGTCCACTGCTGGTACGTGATCGACAATCGTATCGAGAGAGACACTAGCAAGACAGCACATGGAAAGTATATGTGCCAACGAAAGTGTGAGAAATTGTTTTCTACTCACAAATGATAGTAATCTTGCAGGACATCCCGGACCAGTAACAATAACATTAAATAATATTATTTAAAAGTATTATTGGTTAGGTGTTCCATTCCAAACACGTGAATATGTGCAGCATTGTGCAAAATGAAAATGCATAAAATCATGGTGCTCAGACAGACCCAACAACAGCAACCCGCGATATCCACAGCACCTTCTGAGGCTGTGGCATTTAATCGGATAGACCCATTTGCACGAACATCCACTTGCAAGCACTTCATTCTTCTGGTAAATCTTATACTGGATAAAAGCCTTCCCCTTCTCCACAACCCATATCATCACGCTCATCAAAACTCTGCAAAAAGAATTTTTCTCCTGCTCTGTATACTCAAAGTCGCTCCTAACAGATAATTTGGGGGGAGGGGGGCAGTTTACAGCGAAAGAATGGAGTGAAGCTTGTAGCCAATGGCGAGTGAAGCACCACACAACATCAAACTGCCAGGATAGGGCTAATTCGGCCGATGACTGGTGTCCATCTGAATTTATACAATCCATAACCATGTTTTAACATACAGATCCTCATACTCTGTATAACCCATCATGCCAGGTTAAACAGAGAGTGTGCATTATACCCTTATCATGACAATGTTTATAACGTCCAATGTATTTTTTGTACATAAAGTTTTATTAAGACCTCAAGAATTGGATACATCCGTAAAAATTAACTGTAATTTTACTTTGGTGTCTTTGCAAAAGAAATACGAACTAATCGTTTCCCCGACAGAAGAACTTCAATAAAATTATGTTACCTATTTCCTTCATCTCAAAATGTAATTTTATTACATGTCACATCATCACTACCATTAGTGCCATTTCAGTCTTCATCAGTTGAAAGAAAAAATTGAATTGCATAGGTTAAATGATAGTATATATGGTTTTTATTCCAGTATATTTAATGAGTTTTGAATTAGTGTCACATAGCAATATTATATTACTAAATTTTATTCTGGCTGTATGTGTTAAAGGCTTACGCCATTGTCATTATTTACTTATGGACCGGTGCCGGAGTAAACTGGAAAAGGATCTAAACATACGTGGGATTTATTGTATGGTATTTTTCAACGCTGAGGTGAACGTAGGAGCCAGGAATTTGCAAGTAGGTGGCAGGCCGAGCCTATAACATTTGGTATCGCAATTTGATAGTTGTAGGGGTTTTTTTTTTTTTTTTGTAATTTCTATAGGTAAGGAATTATATATTTTTACCCAATGGTAGGCCGAGAGGTTGGATTATAAAGAGGGTGCTTTGTCAGAATAGTCAGTATTCCTTTTAGTAAAGTACATGTGTGTGCATACTTATCCCAATGTGTACTTGTCCAGACTTTTCGGATTGTGTTATCTTGGATTCGTACTTGAAATTCGAAGGTTAAGAAGGTATTGTGAAATGGTTTCTTGGTTAACTTTTATTTATTTAATAGGATATGTCTGCCTTACCACTGTACTGGGTTGTATGTAATTCTAAACACATGTTGTCAACCACTTTTGTGGCCGTAGTATTCAGGCTGTGTCCATTCTGGTATATCCCAGTGTAGTTGCAACCTCGTTTATTTCACTTATCCTATGCAACGTGTTTCAGTCGGACAGGCAGTCTTGCTTGCTTTGATAACAGCAATTATCCAGCTATTTGCTTGTACTGGATATGTGTTTTGGTGCAGAACAAATTGGTAATTGCTGAAAGTTGTAGGGGTGGAATGAAGAATGGTATATAATACCAGCTTTTACCCGCAGCTTCGTTCGTAGGGTTATAGTAACAAACCTATAGCGAGAAATAAAGGTATTTATCAGTAGACAGACACTGATCATAAACACAGAACAGAGCACTAACAATGTCATTTTTTGGTGCTAGAATCGCTCTTTTACATAGCCACTGGTCGTCATTTATATTTCTTTGTAGATCTGGGTAAACGCTAGCAATCGGTTCCGTATCACTCTGCACCAAACTACTAAAATCCCCCGTTAGTGACACATAGCGCTCGGCATCTGTTTCTAACCGGCCATCTCCAATTTTTAATAACGTATAAGCATAATGTCCTGTATCAACGTCATTGTAGAGGTGCACTCTCCTATTTGTTGTCAAGCTGAATTTCTTGACATTTGCCTATAAGCTTGACGACTTGATACAGACTTTGATTTCATCTGCAGGTGTGCCCCTCTGAATCACCGGTAGAGTTTGGTGGAAGTCCCCAGCCAGTAATACAACCATTCCTCCCATAATGTCTGTATTGTTTCGTAGTAGATTTCAGTTTAGGGTCTCTCTCGCTTTTGTGTGTGACTTGACAAAGCATTGTACCCCAAGCGCTATTTTTACTAAAAAAAATTTCCTGAGGAAATGAGATATTTTTTTGGGATAAAGAGCGACAGATGTCACTTTGCGCCCCTCCAACTATCTCTGTGCAAAAAATCACGTCGATCCGTTGTTTAGTTGCGATGTGAAAGGACAAACAAACACACTTTCGAATTTATAACACCTACATAAAATTTATTATGGTGAATTCGCAAGGTTACTTGTTTTACCTTAACTTTTGTAGGTTATGAACACACAGGCCCAGTGCGAACTTAATTAAGACTTTCTTATGGTGTAGCTCGCAATAATTATTAACTTACCGTAGTTCAAAATACGATGCCCGTAGTGTTGATATACTATTAGTCCTTTAATAAAAGAATCATGTTGAAAATCAATTGCAACCTTTAAAGTTGCTTGTGAAAACGGCGCAAGTACACGTAAGGGAGCGAGATGCATACTTGCCTACTTGCCTTGCAATTCAGACAGTATGGGGGATAGACATGCAGGCACGTGCGCTAGTACACGTAAGGGAGCGAGATGCATACTTGCCTACTTGCCTTGCAATTCAGACAGTATGGGGGATAGACATGCAGGCACGTGCGCTAGTACACGTAAGGGAGCGAGATGCATACTTGCCTACTTGCCTTGCAATTCAGACAGTATGGGGGATAGACATGCAGGCACGTGCGCTAGTACACGTAAGGGAGCGAGATGCATACTTGCCTACTTGCCTTGCAATTCAGACAGTATGGGGGATAGACATGCAGGCACGTGCGCTAGTACACGTAAGGGAGCGAGATGCATACTTGCCTACTTGCCTTGCAATTCAGACAGTATGGGGGATAGACATGCAGGCACGTGCGCTAGTACAAGGCCTTGAAGTAGACTTGGCAAGTGTGGGGAAACTGGTTTATGACACCGGCTTAGTATTTTAGGTGATCTCGTCCTTCTATGAAATGGAACAGCACTTTGCAGGGTAATTATTCAGAGCAGCTGCTTTTCTGAAAATAAAAGATAAAATCACGGAAAGTGGTATATTTCCACTCTACTAATTACACAGAAGACGAATTTACTAGAGGCATTAACGTTACCAATACAAACCACAAATATGGAAGTGGGGGGGGGACTATGAAGATCAGGGAAATTGTGGGGTAAAATCACTAAAAATAGAAAAACACCTCAATTTAACATTTGTCCACCCAATTTTGTAATATGTGCCCACCTAACTTAACCTAACCCCATGATGACTGAATCACTATTTTACATTTTTAATCTAATCTAGGATTGTAGGGTTTTAAAGTAATAGTAAAACATACCGNGATGACTGAATCACTATTTTACATTTTTAATCTAATCTAGGATTGTAGGGTTTTAAAGTAATAGTAAAACATACCGGACGTATATGAATTAACTCGCCTAGGTAGGCGGCGGGTACAATTCCACTGTCCTCTGCAAATTCAACTACCGTCATGCAGGACTTGCACCTTACCTCGCTCGACAAAACTCCATGATCTACTAAAACTTCCAAGTAACACCTGCCACATAGACTACTATAACGCACAGAAACACTCTTACTTGCACCCTCCATTCTTGAATCACAAGCCTTCGCACGGTCAGACTCGGACAACACAAGTCACGAACCGCACTGTTTTGCATCTAAACAGCAACTGAACGCAGTTCACGTCTGCGCCGACAGTATTACATGGCTATTCAACATGGCGTCCGACGTAAACAAAGTGGCCGAACTCCTCGTATTTTATCTATTTTATTTAGTACGTTCTACTTATTTTACCATTATACCCTCTTCAATATTAAAAAGGCAAGCTGTGCAGAACCTATTTATATTACGTTTGTGGGTCTACTGTCTTTCCTTCAGTAAAGCCCCTATTCTCAATAATTACCAACAGCAATTAACGTTATGCAACACAGTATCAAATTTTGGAACGATTTGGTAATCCAGATTAAAATTGTACTTTTCTTATTTGTAGCCGCTATTGTAGACATGTTTCTAAGTCCTCTGGAAAATCTAAGAAGGGTAGACAGGGGTGAAGTGAGTTTTGAATCTCGGCCTCAAAGGGTGATGCTCCGCGTGTATCTGGTAACATCCAACCTCACGAAAATGTAACTAGGGGTGCATGTTGGAGCAAAAAATGTGCATTTCAATAATACAAATAATTGAGCGTATAAGATGAAGTTAGTAAATAACCATGTCACTGTAAGAAGGGAACATGCATGTAGGATTATTTTCAAATTAACCAGTGCTAAATTACTAACTCGGAACAATATGGAAATTCTAGGCAAGGGCGTAACCAGGGGGGATGATATCGAGAAATCTCCCCTTCCCCCCTAAAATAAAAATAACATTTTTTTAAAATTTAACTTTATTTTTTTATATAAGAAATATGTGGTCCCCCTTGAACACGAAAGATTTTTATAGTATTTTGTACTTACGTGTATGTATATCAGCCCATTGGTTGTAAATAATTGTTTGACCTAATAGTTTTTAATATTATAGTGCTTTGTCTTATTCTTTTTTTCCAAAAATATAACTTTGTAAACCCCCCCCCAACAAGTAAATACCTGGCAGGCCCTTGATTCTAATTTTAGGCGACAAGTTTCAGACCTTCCAAAATGGAAACCTTCCAATGAAGACGAAGAATTCACATTGCAATTTTATTACAAATGGTGTGTATATTCTACAACGTGTATAAGATTCGTGGTCTGTGCTCCGATTTTCACATAAACTTACGACCTAGAACATCTTGGTGATTCTGGGAAACAATTTTTGGAGCAATTGTAAATAATAGCGGCTTTTCCGGAAATAACAAAAAAAAATCTCGAAAAGTGGTATACTAATTACACAGAACATGAATTCACTAGGGACATTAACATATTATAATTACAAACCACAAAAACGATAGTGGGGAGGGCTATGAAAATCACGGAAATTGTGGGGCAAAATCACTAAAAATACACCCACAGAAAATATGAAAACTCCTCAATTTAACATTTGTTCACCCAATTTCTTAATATGTGCCCATCTAACCTAACTTAACCTAACCCCATGATGAGTGTATCACTATTTTACATTTTTAATCTAACCTAAGATTTTAAGGTTTTAAAGTAACTGTAAAACATACCGGAAGTATCTGAATTTATTCACCTAGGCAGGCCAAAATAATGTTAATTCAACAAACTGGCAAACGTCCAGGTAACACCCACCACATAGACGACAGTCACGCACAGAAGCACTCGTACTTGCACCCTCTATTCTTAAATCACAAGCCTTCACACGGTCTGATTCGGACGTCACAACTCACGCACGCAGCAACACTCCACTCGCCATGAACAGCACTGTACTGCAACTAATCAACGGTAACATCTACACATCCACAGCTAACAGGTGACTGCCGATTCACATTTGTTTACGTTACTACAGCATTACAGGACTAAACAACATGGCGTCCGACGTAAGCAAAGTGGCCGAACTCCTCGTATATTATACATTTTATTTTCACAATGTACTGCTTTTTTTTTAATTGTGGCCTCCTAAATATGAAACAGGTAAGGTGTGCAAAAGCCGTTTATATAACTTTTGTGTGTCTACTATGTCTCCAAAACACCTGCTATTCTTTACAATTACCAAAAATCAAGCAATTTTAAGATTTGTACTGGAATTTTGCATAAAATTTTGCAAAACCATGCACAGAGAGAGCTAGCGTGCACGCTCCCCGCCCCCCCTCTCCGTGATAGGTCATATAAATTGGTAAGCTATGTTATAAGAGGGTCAGGTGATTATTTTCAAAATAGTGCCTATGCATATATTTAGCATAGTGTGCTATATTTACGAAACAACGTAACCAATTTCAACCTAATTTTGTATTTCCTTAGACAAAAATTGAAGCACACTAATTATTCACACGTCTTTGTTATTGTTAGTCTACTTTAATTTATTTTGTTTACAATATCGCCATGCGCTGTTTGTTATATTGTATAATGTAGCGATTTGTGTCACTTTACCATTTCTAACTTATTGTAACATTCTAGGACTTGTGTAGATTTGCTCAACGCACTTCCTGTAGAGTAGCATTGCTAGTGATTTTCCTACGTGTATGTTGGTAGCGTAAAATTGAAGCTGGGATTTGAAGGTGACTTCACCTGGATTGACTGTAGTACACTTTGCGAAAGGTTCAGTCTGAAGCTAGAAAACTGACGTTTGCCAGGCTCTTGTGCTTTCAGCTAATATTTATAGGCTGTATGTTCAAGGTAGGCATTATTGCGTCCATAGATACGTCCAGAAGCTATTCGTGGGAACAAAGGCACATTGATTACCTAAAATTGTTTACTTACAACTGCAAGGCATTTCAAACAACTGTTATATGTTAATCAGCTTTTTAAGTTGGCATTTTCATAACGTCTAGATGGTTGGACAACCAACAAAACAAGCATGGTGCCTGCCGTAAGTGACAACCAACAAAACAAGCATGGTGCCTGCCGTAAGTGACAACCAACAAAACAAGCATGGTGCCTGCCGTAAGTGACAACCAACAAAACAAGCATGGTGCCTGCCATAAGTGACAACCAACAAAACAAGCATGGTGCCTGCCGTAAGTGCGCTGGTACACCCAGCCAACAAGCAGCTTCGTCNTAAGTGACAACCAACAAAACAAGCATGGTGCCTGCCGTAAGTGCGCTGGTACACCCAGCCAACAAGCAGCTTCGTCTACGAGTCAAGTACAGAGTCTCGTGTACTATAATGGGAATGCGGACAGCGCTAGTATTAACGTGTGTGGTGATGTTACAAGCAGGGATAAGTGTATCAATGTGTGTACTAGAAGAGGATTTGGACTCTGCCTTATTGTAAGTAAACATGTGTTTGTTGTTTTTGCTTTGTAGCAGGTAGCAATTTCACCCCACCTCTCTCCAGTTGACAGAACCGTCGTAGTCTTTACACGACGGCAGCTTAAACTTATTCCTTTTTATTCAATTGCAAAGGATGATTACGTAAGAATAAGTTTGTTACGTTCAATGTTTACTTGTTCATCGGAGTGTCGGGCTAATGTGGTACTCTTATCAAACCGACAATTCAAGTTTGAAAAGAACAAATGTGCCACTGAAGTGTTCATAATACTTATTTAAATAGAAAAATAAAGTTTCTATAAATGGAAATAAATTAAATAACTGACACTCACATAAATAAAAGAATGTTTGGGAAACCTCTTTCTTTAAGCACAGTAACTTAGCCTATTTTGCAGATATAATAACTGTTTATACCATACCATATCATCTCCCTGAATTATACCAAACAACCGCCGCAGTAAATTGATTATTTGTGGTTACTTGCAACTTTCGTGAAGCCGTACAAAACTTCTACTTGCAGGCTACTTGCGTTGAGGATTGCACATGAATACCCAAGCAAAACAAACTTCAGATCACATTTTCAAAAGACTGCTGTAAATTGTGAGATTTCCTCTCAGTAACTGTTTTTTATTCTTTGCAAAATTGTATTGTTTAGGTAAGCCATCAGCAACACAAATTTGTTCTTTTCTGCCGAAAATTGTACAGCAAATTTTGAAATTGAATGTTTTTAAGGATATTTAACAGAACTTATTTGAATAAAAATTATATAAAAATCATCTTTTATAAAAAAAAATTTACAGCATTTCACCTAACTAATTATATATGATTTATTATAACCCTGCAGAATTATGCAAGATAAACAATTGTTATACTGTAACGAGGATGGTTGACTATAAAAAGCTGACTAGCTGTAAAATTGTTATTAAATATCTGCACAGCAGTATAGATTTGAATTTATTCAAATACTCTATAACAGGGTAAGCCACTCTGACATTTAGCAAAGCTCCGGAGGACGTGTGTGTTTAGCCTGTAATATAATATAATGTAATGTGTTCCATATGCAATGTTTAACTAACACTTTAAGATATTAATATTTACAAAAAATTTAATGTCAATATTTATAATTTTTATTTGCATTACATATATCTGTAGGTGTACATAAGTGACTGTTCTAACTTCAGTTACATTTGTAACATAGCAATGACAAGTGTACCAGAAAATACACTGAACAGCCAAAAATACTGGTATAGCCGTGCGTATGAAAATAACAGAGGTATGGAACCAATCAGAGTAACGCGATGCGGTCAGCAGCTAGATCGGTTACTGCTGCTACAATGGCAGGTTATCAAGATTTGAGTGAGTTTTAATGTAGTGTTATAGTCGGCGCACGAGAGATGGGACATAGCATCTCCGAGGTAGCGATAACATTTGGATGTTCGCGTATGACCATTTCACGAATGTACCGTGAATATCGGGAATCCGGTAAAACATCACATCTTCGACATCTCTGCGGCTGGAAAAAGATAGTGAAAGAACGGGACAAACTACGACTGACGAGAATCATTAAGAGTGACAGACGTGCAACCCTTTCTCAAATTGGCGCAGATTATATTTGTGGACTGCCCTGCAGGATTCATGGTGTGAATTGCCTCCTGCATACCTTTAGACATTAGTCGAATAGGTTTTCAAGCTTTATCAAATTATTGCAGTTTCACTGCCTAGATTAATTTCCGACTATTGACTGCCTGCAAAAATAAGTAATATTTAGTTCCCAGCATTCGCAGAAGTGATACTAGCGACAGTAGTCATGTTTTAAGCCATGTGCGAACCAAGGTGGCTGGTACTGGTCCCAGTGATGTAACTGGGCGTTACCTGGCTGCTGGAGGGCAGTCGGTCGCAGGTACCTAACGAGGGGAGAACTTGTGACCTGGACGTGCTCTTCAGTTCACCATCTGCTGTATTTGCACTGGGCGGTAGACTGCAACACATTTCCTACATGTTTTTTGCAACGTTAATACACCTAAAAAATTGAGTTGTTTAAGTATGGCATAATGGTTACCATGTATGAACTGTGGTAAGTTATTCAGACATGCTAGTGATGTAAGCATTGAAATGTCCTTATTTGATGTCCGTAGGTGCATCATGTCGCACACAGTGCTGCTGATTCAGAACAGCGGAGATATTCTCTCGAGAACGTACTCGGACTTTGAGTGCGTGACTGACTGCATAAACTACGTGGTAGACATGTACGAGGACTACCTCAAGCAGGCGAACCCCCACATATTGGAACTGTCGTACCAGGCAACAGAGTTGTTTGCATTCATAGACAATGTGAGTTTTATCTCCCTCTCATTTTTTTTTCTCAATAATGTGCATTCATAATATTTCTCACACATAGGTACGTACTTATCTGCCTGACATGCAAACTGGGTTGCAGTGTCTTTGTAATATACAGTATTTAAAACAAACTACGAGGGTAATCCCAAAAATAAGGTCTCCTGTTTTGTTTGTACGTAAGACAAACGTTTACTGTCTACAATATTTACATCATTGTAAAGGTTGAACATTTATCTATTTTTCTACATAATCACCATTTCGGTCGATGCATTTTTGTAGACGCTGTGACAGTTTTTGTATGCCCATGTCATACCAGCTCGCCGCCATGTTGTTAAGGAAGCGTTGAACCTCATTTTTCACCTCATCGTCGGAGCTGAAGCGCCTTCCGGCCAAATGTTCTTTCAACTTAGGGAACAGGTGGTAGTCACTGGGTGCCAAGTCCGGACTATAGGGTGGGTGATGATGTTCCATTGAAACTTTTGCAGGAGAGCGACGGTTAGACGGGTGACGTGTGGGCGAGCATTGTCATGGAGAATGTTCACACCCTTGCTCAACATTCCTCTTCTCCGATTCTGGATTGCCCTTCTGAGTTTTCTCAGTGTTTCACAGTACCTGTCAGCGTTTATTGTGGTTCCAGGAGGCACAAATTTTACCAACAATACCCCCCCTTTCAATCCCAAAACACAGTTGTCATAACTTTACCGGCAGACTGTGTTTGTTCGAATTTTCGCGGCTTGGGCGAAGAGGGATGCCACCACTCGCGTGATTGTTGTTTGGTCTCAGGTGTAAAGTGGAACGCCCAGGTTTCGTCACCCGTGACAATCTAGTCCAAAAAGTTGTCCTTTTCGTCTGCATAGCGGCGAAGAAATTTGCGGGAAGAATCAACACATTGACGCTTGTGGTCTTCCGTCAGCATTCGTGGTACCCATCTTGCACACACCTTCCAATGTTGCAACTTTTCCGTTAAAATCCTGTGAATGGTGCTTTGGGAAACCGCAGGAATCAAAATGGAGAGATCAATCAGAGTGATCCGCCGATCTTCATGCATGGTTTTCTAAACCATTGCGACTGTCTCGTCAGAAATTGACGGTCTCCCGCTCCTTTGTTCGTCGTGAATTTCAGTATGAACGGCTGTCGACTCTCTACACATCCATGCACGATTCGCCATACACTGCCCTCAATTGGCGGTGAATTTCAATCAGTTCAACGCCTTTTGCATTCAAAAACCGAATAACTGCGCGAACTTCACACTTGGCGGTAACGTCCAACTGTAACTCCATTCTCAACGGCTGCCAAGCCAAGGTTGAGCGTCCCATTGAGGCGCGCACATGCTCATTTGAGAAGGCGGGAAGCACACATCACAACAATGTGGCCAATAGTCATACAAACTGTTCTTTGTACGAGTATGAAAAAATAGGAGACCTATGTTCAACCTTTAAAATGATGTAAATAATGTAGACAATAAACGTTATTTATAAAAAATTAGGAGATCTTATTTTTGGGATTACCCTTGTATTTCATGTTTGCACACAAAAAGAAATAACACTTCGAACTAGGGCAGAATATACCTTTTAAGTGTCACAAAACAACATTTTCAGACAATTGTACCTTAAAATATTATATTTAGTTGCATCTCAAGATGCTCCAAGGATATCAAACAGTAAATTTTAAGTGTAATACTTAAACAGAAGTAACTTGGTGAGCTACGAAAGCTTGAATTAGGCTTAAACATGTTTTTATTTTACTCATTCAACTTATGCCTTGCAATTAATAAATCAATACATATGAACTGCTACTCATTTTGGAGCAATTGAAAATATATAGTAAAGGGAACATGTCAGGTCTATCTATAAATGAAGGAAATAGAAGCAGTGGTAATTTTCTAGATTAGGGGCTTTTCTGAAAATAAGAAAAAAAACTCCAGAAAGTGGTATATTTCGACTCTNGAGTCGAAATATACCACTTTCTGGAGTTTTTTTTATTATTTTCAGAAAAGCCCCTAAACTAGAAAATTACCGAAGCAGTTCACATTTTTACAAGATGTTATGCTTTAAAGATTTATTTATTGCTGTGCTGGCTGTGCAGCTTGTTACCTGTTGTATGTTTTGTATTGTGATGTTGGCAAACCTGTTTATTGTAGTGTTGTGTTTTTGTTCTCGGAGAGTATATAGTTGTTGCTAAGGTTATGTTCAGTTGAGTTAAGTTGCATTTTAGTAAAAAAAGTTGAAGAAGCAGTGGCAATTTTCTATTGCAAACCGGGCAGGGAACGATTATTAAACACAGCTATTACATTGGGTGGTCCATGTGAACCATTCTGGCTGGAATAAAACTGTGTTGAAAATTTGTTTGTTGCAAGATTTCAAAGGTAAATACTTGTTACTCATAGTACAAAAAGTTTTCAAAGTAATTTCCTATTGGCTTGTTAATTTGGTTCATGAGATTAGTTTTTTGTAACATGTCTGTTGTCTGTGTGTCTTCTTTTTTGTTTGTATCTGGGAAGCTGTGTGTGTTGCTTTCAGGAGTGTAGAACATGGGTTGGGATGAGCGTATCCGCAGGAAGTTTGTAATTGCATTGTTTGACTGACATTCCAAGGAATGTAACTTTGTCAGTTGTGGCTCCACATGGGTTGACATGGGTAATGGTCTCTCCTCGCCTTGTTTTACATTCACAAGTATTGCATATTGTATGTAGTTATGTTAACCACCATTCTCTATACAAACAACAGCAAGGAAAGAACAATACAGCGTAGGTTTGGCAAATTTTGAGAAACTATATATTTGAGATGTAACGAGTGATATTTGCTATTTGTCATTGTCTGGCAGGTATGCATCACCTGTTATTAGGAAAACAGGGGATGTCATGTTATTAGCCAACAAAAGTGTGTTGCCCACAAGTTCTTATTTATTATGATGTAATAATCATGTGTACTTAAAAGTTACTCAAAACATTGCCTTGGTGTAACACACTCGGAGAACGGTTTTCTAGAAAACATACAGTGTTAATTAGGATGCCGCAGGTCACTTGGTTGGCACGTAACTTTATAATGGGTGATGTTAGATATTCCCTGAGAGGCCCTGCTCAAACAAATCTGTAAACAAAAAATTACTAATTCATAGTCAACTTGTGACACAATGACATTGAAGTAAAGACTCTCAAAGTCTGACATTAGTTAACACAAGTCCAGCACTCAGTGTAGAATATTACAGTTGTGGCTCTGTGTTTATTATGGTCCTGTGTGCAGGATAAGGATGGGGACTTTTTAGTTAAATCATCTTTCATGAAATGTTATTACGAGACAGTTATCATTTTCAATTGCACGTGGTTTTGCTGGAGCAGTGGGAAATCTTGATTGTATGGAAATATGGGAAGTTTTAACTTCACCGAACAAATGTTGTAAATAAGTTGCTTGCTATGTAAACATTTCTAGACGAGTTAACCTCACATTCGTTAGATTTTTTTATAAATTACAAAAAAATGTTTATCTTACACTACAAAACAGAGTTGAAAGAACTTTTTCTTTTTAGGCAGCATACATTTCAAACATTATCTAAGTGCAATTCCTGAACACTTGTATGACAATATTTTTGGATGATTACTTTTCTAAAATCATGTTGTCAGCCACTAGTATGAAATCATTTAAATGCAGAAACATTTAGTAAATAAAACACTGAAAGAAAACAGTATATAAATAAACAAAATATTTACTTGTGTGTGTTTGTGAGATGTGTTTGTTATGTGAATGGTTGGTTGGAATATATTTATTGTTGTATGTTAATTTCAAACTGGATCAGGAAATTGAAGGAACTCTTGCAGAGAGAGAGAGAGAGAGAGAGAGAGTGTGTGTGTGTGTGTGTGTGCATGTGTGTGAATATTTGCCAGATGCCGGCGCCTTTCTCCTTGCAATCTGGCAACCAACTCATGCGTGCAACGCCTTAGAGAATGCGTACATGGAAATAAAACTTGCCAATTTCCAAATTTGTAGCTTTTAAACGGCAGAAATTATAGGAAACGAGACACACAAAAAGCAATACCCTTGATAATTCAAAACAGGAAAACACTCAAAAACGACACTAGGCACATGAGTATGAACGCTACCAACAAAATACGCTAACTACAGACAAAGCTACATTAACATAACGCATATTGACTGGGAAAATTAGCTTTATTAACTAAAACCTTATGTATTTGCAAACGGAAATTATAGAGATTACTGTGGAAATTAAAATAAAAATCAATTTGACCATCACGTCTCTTTTGTGAGCCATATTAAATTTCAAACTACGTGACAACATTAATACTGGAGTTTCTGGTTTCAACTAAACAAAATTATTAGTGTCTCAAGTTAAGATGCAAATTATTACAGCTCGGCTAGCATGCATGGTATAATTAAAAATCTCATATTTCTGGAAAGTCCTAGGTAGTTAAAGCTGTAAAACTTCCACACAAAATTAATGATAATAAGTTCCAGAAGTAATTTAACGCTTGTTGAGAAACAGAAAAATTCACTGATGTTTGATGACTGGATGGTAGCGTAAGTCTTTGGGAATACTCGTCCTCCCGAAGTGGAGTCTGCAGCGTCGGTTCAATAAAACCCACTCAGAAGCTAAAATCTGGCGTTTTGGGACTCTTGCTTGTCCACGCACATTTATAGAACTTTGAGGCTCCTGTCTACACCTCTCCTAGCCTGTCTACACCTCTCCTAGCCTCTCAACACCTCTCCTAAGCTTACGCTGGCCAGTCTTGGCAAAATTTCACGGTGGACTGCCTTCCATCATATCTGATTTGCGAGTCCCGGATTCACACACAAAGACAATGACCCTGAAAAATATCTGCGATAACGTCATATCCTCTCATCACAAACTTAGATCAAAAATAGTAATAGTTCATTTCTCTTGAGGGGCAGAAATAAACTTACATACGTACATTTTAATGGGCTGCTGCGAAGAGAAAATAAAATTGCATTAACTTATGCCACTGAATATAAACTGTACCCTGTAGTAAAATTACAATACTTAGAGAAAATAAAATTATAAAGAAATTTAAGAGAGGTTGTTCTAAAGATACAATTCTAACCAAACTAAATGAAACTTAATTAATAAAAACAAATGTGACAAAATTAAAATATACTGAATCAGTTCAGATGTAAATAAATAAACATGTGGGAGGATACTGACTCACCACAGACAGCCCCCCCCCCCCCCCCCCCCCCCCC
>NQII01001675.1:34741-189148 GCA_002778355.1 Clitarchus hookeri
AAGCTGTTGAAACATTTGACCAAGTCGGTAAATATTTACAGATCAGATTCATATTGAGTCCAAAATTCTAATCTAGCCATTCTTGAAGAAAAACATTAACTCATTAAAAACATAAACAATTAAACACACAATGAAATAAATACATACATCACATTACGTGTTCAGCAATAAATACTCTTCTTAACATCTGTAAAAGAAAACAATAAATTACATAAGTTACAAATTTTTCTGTGCACCATGCGCCTCATTGCAAAAGAAAGTTGGCAGCAATGAATCCTAGGCAGCCTGAGTTGTCGAACGCGAGAATAAGGTAGAGGGTGGAAGGGGTAGGAAGAAGCTCAACCACCAACCTCCATACGGCTAGTTGCTTGTCACCCGCGTCACTTTCCTCTTCTCTCTTCAACGGTGATTAATACCCAGCAAACTGGACTGTCACGAAGGTAAAATGCACTCAGAACAGTAGAGCATCTATGTGCGTTGTGATAGAATGATAGAAGTTCATTTCATGCAATAACTTGTTTGAACTAGTGTGAAAGTACCTAACGTAAAACTTGCATTGCACGTTGTTACGCATGGCCCTGTTGTGCACCACCTGTCGAAACAACAGCCGGGAAGGAGGTCACAGACGAGTTTGTAAAGCATAACATCCGGCCAAAGTGGAATTCAGCAACCATCGGAGAATTGCACAACAAGACACAGAAAATGTGGGCCCAGCTGGATTTGTGGAAAATGTGGGCCCCAATTACCCTGGAATAGGGGCATTCCAGGGTAATTGAAACAAACCGAGAGCAGACTCCACCTCGGGCGCACAATAGGAGCCAATCAGAACAGATTACATCAACACACACACACGTGGAGGGGTGCGAAGAGTGGACTGGGCTACGGGGGCTGTGAGCAACACATTCGGCGAGTGTCGTTAGGCTGGTCAGCGGCGACGCCCGACATCGCGGCAACAAGGCCAGGGTGCGAGACTCTGGTGAGCTCCGTCTCTGTCACGCTCTCTCTCTCTCTCTCTCTAACCTAAAGAACCTTCCTTATCATCCTTTCTCCCGTTGGCCCGTGCCTTAAATTCTATGTAACAATATATAACTGCTGTAGATGGGAAGTAAATACTTTATTAACTCTTTTCTATAAGTCAGCTTCTTCTTAGCTTATCCTGATGCCTTATCCTATCCCTCAATAACCTAATATTTTATGAGCATGTTAGACTCATAACAAATGGTTGAGGCCCCCTAAAGAGCCCTACCGATTGAGTAGCAAGCGAGTCAGCTCCACCTCCAACTATTTATTAACATATTTATTTTAGTAGAATTGCTTAATTAACAAATAAGGACAACTATAATATTTGCATATACTTGGTGCGACGTTGCTTAGACTGCATGAATAGATTAATTAATAATGAAGTGCTTGTCATACACAGACTAGAAAACATGTTAACACGTAATTAAATGGCTAGCTTTCCCAAAAAGCAATCTGCATTAAAAAGATTCGTTGACACAGTAACTGCCAACCCGATATCAAGGGGGACAGAGGAAAATACAGGGGAAAATTTAAATAGTAATACAATAACACAAACAGGAAATATACAAGGAATTAATAGACCTTGTACAAGACAATATTTACAAAGTTTACATTCCACACTAACTAACTAATGGTTTCAATTTGATACGGATCCTGAAGGATATGAAATACCTATTCAACATATAGTAGAAACAAGTTATCAAAATATAGACACGCAGTTAGTACAGGAACAGTTTCATACAACACATCACACAATCGCTGTTACGTCACACACAAAAAATGGAACAACCCCCACAATTTAACTTAGTAATCCAATGACCAGTGCCTGTAGAAAAAATTCCACGGTAGTCAGGAAGAAGACATTTCCGAATTCATAAAACAATTTGGAATGGGCAGAAATTAACCAATGGAACGAAGAAACAAAGATAAAAAGACTACAAATATACCTATCAGGTCCAGCCAAAAGAGAGTATGAAAACATTATCAACAAAACAGAACCACACTTACTCACATGGGAAAGAATTACACAAGACCTAATAAACATTTTTGCAACAGAAGAAAACATTACTGAATACAAAAGACAATTGTACACCAAGAGAGAGGAACCTACTGAATCTGCAAATGTGCATGTTCAAGAAATATATATTTTTTTTTAGCAAATAAGGTCAAACACAACATGCCAGGGGAAGAAATTAAAGAAATTCTCTGGAATTTGTTAACGCCGACAGTAGTAGATAAACTAATAGTTATGAAAAATAACACCCTAACAAAGACGATCAACATCACACACCTAGAAGTAGGCATTTATAAATATAAACAGAATGTACACAAACACACACAAAATTCAACAACTTTCATGGAAAAACAAATTAAAGAACTAAAAGAAGAACTTGATAAACTCTCAGTTTACAAAGATCCACAAAGACAGATGAAGAATACAAAAATGAACAAAAGGCAGTTAACACAGGAAGGTCAGAGAGAAAAACAAATTTTAAGCAAAAAAACAAATTTCAACACATACAGAGCACCCATAATTAAACTCGCCTCCCTTATTTCAAGTTCCACCTTATCCGTTTCACAACCCAGCAATGCCATATCCATATTTTTTTCCTCAACAACCTATGAATGGTCACTATCCTACTCCTAACACAGTGACATTAAAAAATACAAAAAAGCGGACAGTACAGGGTGTAAATATCCCCCATCCACCCTGCATACTTGAACCCAACCAGGGGGAATACAAAACAAGACACATATGCACAAATGGCCAGCAGATATTGTACACATACCACAACAGATGCCTAGCATACAAACAGCGACAAANAGACACATATGCACAAATGGCCAGCAGATATTGTACACATACCACAACAGATGCCTAGCATACAAACAGCGACAAATAACAGCTATGCAAAGTCAGATAACAGATCACAAAAACCGAGTACCATTCAATTTGGGACAAGGAAATATTTCCCACACCATAATAGACACAGAAAAGAGGGAGAAAAACATAAAAACAACAAAGGAAGGAACACATACAAACCAAATAGTAAGGAGACCCAACACTCAACTTATAATATTCAAAATAGGGTACTGAAAAGTAGGAGCCAAAATAATCCACAGCAAACAAAACAAAAAGTTAAAGATAAAAAGGTAGTACAGAGTAGAGTAGAAAGAAAGAATGGTTCACAGAGAGAATTCGCAAATACACTGAAGAGCCAAAAAAACTGGTACACCTGCCGGTACAAGAGTAAACCTTCGACTCCGGAAGCCCATATCAATGATGGTCCGTTGAATAGTTCGCACGCTGGCACTTTTTGATGCCCCAGCATTGAAACCTGCGCCAATTTGAGAAAGGGTTGCACGTTTCTCCCGTTCTTTCACGATCTTTTTCCGGCCGCAGCGATGTCGAAGATGTGATGTTTTACCAGATTCCCGATATTCACGGTACACTCGTGAAATGGTCGTACGCGAACATCCAAATGTTATCGCTACCTCGGAGATGCTGTCCCATCTCTCGTGCATCGACTATAACACCACGTTCAAACTCACTTAAATCTTGATAACCTGCCTTTGTAGCAGCAGTAACCGATCTAGCAACTTTGCCAGACGCTTGTTGTCTTACGTAGGCGCTGCCGACCGCATCGCGTTACTCTGATTGGTTCCATACCTCTGTTATTATTAGTATACACACGACTTTACCAGTTTTTTTGGCTCTCCAGTGTATATGCGCATTATGTTTCTATGTGGGACATCATTTTGAAACATGCTCACTGTTTCCCAATACACATATCAATTGGCAAACAAACATCCCCCAAAGTNTGTGGGACATCATTTTGAAACATGCTCACTGTTTCCCAATACACATATCAATTGGCAAACAAACATCCCCCAAAGTTTTCAAAGAAAACACACTGCAAACAAGCAAGACATATCACGCAAGATAGGTGAAAAGGCGCCTAACAAAACATACAGAATATTCAAAGAACAGAATATTCAAAGAACAGAACGTACAAAAATTAGGTGTGAAAGAATCCAGTGAAACAAAAAAAAGAAGGAAAAACACATCATACAAAAGAAAATACCTATAGGAATAATGAAAATTACAGAAAACATAGTCACCACTCCAAAATTTACTATCCACACAAAAGAAAACACCCTTTTAACTTTAATTGACACAGGGTTCAAAATCATGCAACTATGGTAGGAAACAACAAATTAAAAACAATTACACAACCTCATAAAATAGTAGAAGCAACAGAACTACCATNGCAACTATGGTAGGAAACAACAAATTAAAAACAATTACACAACCTCATAAAATAGTAGAAGCAACAGAACTACCATCACCTCAACACTGCATAAATCTGAAATTGCAAATTGAAGGACACACATTCACGCACGAGTTTCTGATTATTGAAAACCTCAAAGTCGACGCAATAATTGGTTGCGATTTCATTAAGAAACACCGCTTAACACCAGATTTGTATGCAAAAGTAGCAACTCTAAGACACACTCATGGCAAAATTATTACAGTTCCATTCATTGAGCTAGATGAAGACAATAGTATTTTCTTTCTAAACACTATACAACAAATGCAAAATTTGGAACCCGAGGAACACCAACTTCCATTTCAAAATATAAACCCAGTTTTGCACCTAAAAAAAAAGGAAAAAATTANGAAAGGAAAAATTAAAACCTTATTAGAGAAATACAAAAAGAGATTCACATTCAAAATTATGGAATTAACAGAAACCAAACAATATAAAATTAAAATTGACTTAACAACAGAAAAACCCATCCATTGCAAACCATATAGAATATCTCCTTCAAGGTAAGAAGCTTTAAAACAACAAATCCAGGACATGCTAGACGCAAAAATAATAGAAAAATCAACGAACCCATGTTAAATTGTACCAAAAAAGGACGGAACAATATGAATGGTTACGGATTTCATACGCCTTAATAATTTCATACCAGATCAAAATTACCCATTGCCAAGGACGGAAGATATTTTACAAAGATTACATTACTAGTTTAGACATGTTTTCAGGATTTTATGCAATCCCCATTAAACCAGAAGACAGATATAAGTTAGTATTTTCTATAGATCAAATAGGATTACAGTAAAGCACCAATACAACGAACTTCATTACAACGAACATTTCATTAGTANTTTCAATACCGTAGACTGCCAATGGGATTAAAAAGTAGCGCAAAATTTTTTCAGGAATTTGTAGATACATTATCAGGTGACCTCAGATGGCAGTAAGTAGTATGTTATGCTGATGACATTCTTGTAATAGGTAATGATTTTGAAGAACACGTAAGAAATTTAGAAAAAATACTAAAACAAATTACAGNATAAACGGAAATGAAATTAACTTTTTGCATCCACAAACGCCGTGGACACTTACGAAAACATAAACAATTTCACTAGTATTCTCATAGATGTTGCAGTTCTTTGGTGGTGCAGTTGGTCACAAGCTTTTGTGTTGGCTGATGCAACTAGCGCTTGNGCCTCACATCATATTTAAGAAAATTTATTAGTAATTATTCTCAAATTGCACACAGCCCCTAAGAGAGTTAACGAAAAAGGGCACTAAATTTTATTGGGACATACAGCAACAATCAGCCTTTTTACAATTAAACAAAACTGTAATCTCAGCCTCAATACTAGCACCTTTTAAAGATGATAGAAAAACAATTTCAAAAACAGCAATTGGCGGAGTATTATACAAGAAAACTCACAAGGTCAAAGATTTGTTATTGCTTACGCATCCAAGTCACTAGCACAAAATGAAATAAATAGGTCAACAACAGAAAGAGAACTCGGAGCAGTTAAATATTTTTGTACTTACTTTCAGCAGTATTTATACAGACAAAAATTTATACTTACTGATCACGCATCACTTAAATATTTGACATCAATGGAAGAACATAACAGCTGCATCCAAAAAATGTTAACAGCCCTCAGCAACTTTTCATTTGAAACCAGAATTGTTAAAGGTAAACATAATATTATAGCAGATTATTTATCAAGAGTACCGAACATGGAAACACGAAATACGTACCAGAAGGCAATAAATAACAAATATTACACATTACTAAATATCCCCCCCACACTTGGATAATATATTTCAAGCACTGTCATTAGTAATATTCTACAACACAGAAAAAACGGAAGGGATTAAGAGAACAATAATTAAACATATCACCCAAAACTGGAGAATATAAAATACTTTTAATGTTGAGGGCAATAGCGCACAAAACAAAATAAAAATATAGTTCCTAAATGAACTACATACCCTACCAGTTAAATCCATAATACAAGCAGCGTCAATATATCAAATTCAAATAACTATAGTGTCGGGAAGAAAATCCACAAAGCAAATCCGTTCAGTGTGATAGGCCCATTGCAAACGTTTCATTGTATACNTATAGTGTCGGGAAGAAAATCCACAAAGCAAATCCGTTCAGTGTGATAGGCCCATTGCAAACGTTTCATTGTATACTAATACAATTAATAATCAAATAACATTTTACACCCATAATTACAAATGTAACTGAGACCATTGAATCGGACAACGAACTATTTATATTCCCGCTTCAGCACCTTCCTTCTAATACATCGCCTTTTCAAGGAGAGTATGACTAGGACCCATTCATTTAAAAAAAAAAAAAAAATCATGGCCTTACACAACCAGATAGTGTACCACCAGCGATTCGCCGTCTATCTCGTAGATATTGGATAACAGCAAACGGGGAGATATATTATAAAGTACATACACCAACAGGGGAACGTCACCTAACAGTGGTACCAAAACATTAGTCCCAGAAATTATTATGGACTATTGTGACGTATTATTAGGGGGCAGACACTTNCTAACAGTGGTACCAAAACATTAGTCCCAGAAATTATTATGGACTATTGTGACGTATTATTAGGGGGCAGACACTTGGGTGTACGTAAAACCGTCGATAAGATAAAACAAGCATATACATGGGGGACAATACAGACAGACGTAAAGGAATATATAAAAACATGCCAGCAAGCAAAACGAGCTCACAATAAACTAGAAGGCNTAACAGTGGTACCAAAACATTAGTCCCAGAAATTATTATGGACTATTGTGACGTATTATTAGGGGGCAGACACTTTGGTTTACGTAAAACCATTGATAAGATAAAACAAGCATATACATGGGAGACAATACAGACAGACGTAAAGGAATATATAAAAACATGCCAGCAAGCAAAACGAGCTCACAATAAACTAGAAGGCNGACAATACAGACAGACGTAAAGGAATATATAAAAACATGCCAGCAAGCAAAACGAGCTCACAATAAACTAGAAGGCGAATTGCAGCCCATTCCACCCCCTCCTATAGTTTCTATGTGGTCAATAGATGCAAAAGGCCCTCTCCCAACCGCAAAATCTGGTAATAAGTATATATTACGCATGACCAAACATGCTACACGATATGTAATGGCCACACCAGTACAAGCTATGGATGCTCGAACTTGCGCACAGTTTATTAAAACAGTCTTGCTTAGATTTGGCTGTCCTAAATATTTATCATCAGACAGAGGCACATCATTCCAGAATTAAACAGCTTATAATCCCCAAACTAACGGCCTAACAGAAGCAATAAATAAAGTTATAGGACAACAGTTAACTATGTATGCTGAATCAGGTCAGCAAAACTGGGATAAATATTTAGAATTTATCATATTCNTATAGGACAACAGTTAACTATGTATGCTGAATCAGGTCAGCAAAACTGGGATAAATATTTAGAATTTATCATATTCAACTATAATACTACAGTCAATACAAAAACTGGATTTTCTCCATTTTTTTTCATGCAAGCCAACCATCACACGTAGTTCTCAACAAACCAGATATACGGACGACCGATCGGCTGTAGTCAATACAAAAGGTGAGAGAGAAGGCGGCGGAAAATGTAACTAAAGGGCAACTCACGCAAGCTAAATATTTTAACAAACGTTTTAGACCCAGTAGCTATAGAGAAAATCAGTGGGTGTGGTTAAAACATCGCTCACGAAGGAAAGGACTTTCATTCAAATTTACAGAATCCTCTGCAAAAACACGGTACTGATAGAAATGAGCAGACAGGGAAAGAAATATAGTGATATGGTAAATACTCACAATATAAAGCCGGCCTATTCAAGTAATACAAGAAAAACCACTCATAACAGCGATAAATACACACAACAGCCAACCATAAGTAACANTATAGGACAACAGTTAACTATGTATGCTGAATCAGGTCAGCAAAACTGGGATAAATATTTAGAATTTATCATATTTAACTATAATACTACAGTCAATACAAAAACTGGATTTTCTCCATTTTTTTTAATGCAAGCCAAACATCACACGTAGTTCTCAACAAACCAGATATACGGACGACCGATCGGCTGTAGTCAATACAAAAGGTGAGAGAGAAGGCGGCGGAAAATGTAACTAAAGGGCAACTCACGCAAGCTAAATATTTTAACAAACGTTTTAGACCCAGTAGCTATAGAGAAAATCAGTGGGTGTGGTTAAAACATCGCTCACGAAGGAAAGGACTTTCATTCAAATTTACAGAATCCTCTGCAAAAACACGGTACTGATAGAAATGAGCAGACAGGGAAAGAAATATAGTGATATGGTAAATNAAGACAATCAGTGGGTGTGGTTAAAACATCGCTCACGAAGGAAAGGACTTTCATTCAAATTTACAGAATCCTCTGCAAAAACACGGTACTGATAGGAATGAGGAGACTGGGAAAGAAATATAGTGATACTGTAAATACTCACAATATAAAACCGGCCTATTCAAGTAATACAAGAAAAACCACTCATAACAGCGATAAATACACACAACAGCCAACCATAAGTAACANCCGGCCTATTCAAGTAATACAAGAAAAACCACTCATAACAGCGATAAATACACACAACAGCCAACCATAAGTAACAAAAAAAAACACTTTGTAAACATAAGTTTTACATTTTTTAATTGAAAAAATTCATTTGTTTTCTTTTTGCAACAGTATTCTTAGGAACTGTGGACACTGCCAAATCAGGCGTCTACCATCATAATTTGAAGAAGAAAAATACATAATGTAATGTTTTAAAATTTGTCACCACATGTAGTATACCTTTTACTAATGAAATTCATGTCTTAATAATTAAACTATATGTATAAATTATATGTGACACTTTAGTGACTTTCATTGACCACCAATTTGAAATATTGGCATATTCATGACTAGTGTACAACCTTTTACATAGTTTTAATTTGGATAATGACTTATACTTTATTCATTGTGGTTACATTACACATTTTATTTGCATTAATCACTGCTAAACACTAAATATTATTTTGGCTGCAACTGAATTCATTTAAGCTTGTGTAGTTTTATTTCCATTGTATTAAAAGCAGTTGTCTCCTATTATTTTTGTTTGAAATACTGTTCATACTGTTTTTTAGCGTGGATGTTATAAGAGTTAATTGCTGTAGACGTACAAACATTTCACTCTCTGGCACAGTTTTTTTTTTTCAATGCTTAAGGTGTCTTATTCATATACATAAAATTGTATGATGCCAAATCAAGTTGTATATTGTATTACCAAGGGTATTGAAGAGTATGTTGCCAGTGTTTCGGATGTAGTACAAGTGGTGTTTTTTTCCCCCAGCTGCAGGACTTGTCCTGTCTGGTGCTGAACAAACAGCAGTCCGTGTACGTCCCTTACAACAAGGACTGGATTAAGGAGAAGGTCCTTCGGAAGCTGCAGCGAGAACAGCTCGTGTTGTAGTGTTGTGCATCGCTTGTGACAATGCCAAAATGGCTTGTGACTGACTTTTGAACTGACTTAAAAAGGCTGTTTTTGTAACTTTCTGTTGGNTTGTGACAATGCCAAAATGGCTTGTGACTGACTTTTGAACTGACTTAAAAAGGCTGTTTTTGTAACTTTCTGTTGGTTTTGATAACTAAACCCTTATACCCACTGATTGGAGTTTTTTTAAAAATAATTTTAACGTTCGGCCGCAGTTACACTGCAGATGTTACATTGCCACTGCTAGCTCAAGATAGAACACGAGNTTGTGACAATGCCAAAATGGCTTGTGACTGACTTTTGAACTGACTTAAAAAGGCTGTTTTTGTAACTTTCTGTTGTTTTTGATAACTAAACCCTTATACCCACTGATTGGAGTTTTTTTAAAATAATTTTAACGTTCGGCCGCAGTTACACTGCAGATGTTACATTGCCACTGCTAGCTCAAGATAGAACACGAGACTCAGTAAAATGGACGCCGATTAATTAAGAAATAAGTTCCAAGTTCCAGAGTAGTTGTTATATACTTTTACTTATTCTTTAGTAACACAGTTCACAGCCGAAGTTGATAATATACAGAGTAGGAACGTTCATATATAACCATTCAAGTGCAGAAACAGCGCCACCATCGTTTACAGATTATTCACGTCTCAAAACTTGCATCGCAAAACGAAGTTACGAAGGCAGGAGGGATGTTCGTTCCCTCCTGGCACCCTAACGACCGCCCACACCGGCGGAAATAATTTGATAGAATTATTTAGGTTAAGCCGTAAAGAAATGTAGTAATAAAAGATTTAACGGTCGCGGGTGCTTGCCGGTTTGGGTGAAGTTCTTCACGCCCGATGCGTCTCCGACAGTTGGTTAATTTTTCTTTTTTAGGCGATAGACACCACTAGTATTTATTATGCAGGCCTATCGCCCCCTTCTCCTAAGATAAGGGCATGGCAACGCACGCTCTCAACACGTTATCGAAATCGAAACTGCGCCGCAGTAACTAAAACTGTCGACGTCAACATAAACTGACTTCTCGTACAACAAAACTTGTTGACACATTCTGAAAAAAGCTAAATAATGCTGACGCTTAACAAAAAACTGAAAACTACGACGTTCGAAACGAAACGACAACCGTCCGCCCGATAACGGTAAAACAGCAAACGTATGCTCGATAAACTAACTATCACGGGAAACGAAACACCACTGCTTTTAGTTTTGAATACCCGATAAAAATATTATGAAGCTTAGCAAAGCTTAAGAAAAACGAAAGAAATTTAAACACGTGTCCCAAAAATTAAGAATATTGCGTCATTACATTATGTCAAAGTTAAATCTGTATTTAAAATTTTAGCAGATGCAAGTTTATCGCAGTTCAAACTAAGCCCAAAGTTTTACACACAAATAAACAGAAATTAGTTTACAGCCAGTTTAACAGCAGTCTGTTTTCAACCCTAGTGCAACTTGTGGTGGAAAGTTAGCCTATGCCAAACTCTCCCGTAAAGAATCTTGTATTTTTCCCGACCATAGTAAAATAAGCCTTGGTGAAAACAATGGACTTTAATCTATTTTCAAGTGCATAGTAACATTTTGGTATACATCTATGATTTCTGTAAATATTTTATAAGCCGTGGTGTCTTTCGCTGGTGAAACAAGTGTGGCAATTTTGCATGTGCATTATGCTTTCATTTTGTGAAAATTCTTTCCAGAACTTAGTGGCAGAGCATGTCAAAATATAAAAATACAGTTACTGGAAATACATGTGGAACTTCACGTTCCAAGAAACCGTGCAGGGTACGGAATCAACAACGTTACTTGACTCCAGCAGTGGAGGAGATGGCATCAGCGCTAGCAGCAGGCAGTGAGCAGGGACAGAGTAGTGAGAGGTGGCATAGCGAGTAGCGGAAAACCACACCCGTTGTAACTGTTGCACATACACTAGTCTGTATGAATATGTGCGCAACAATATCGTGCAGACGTTCATTGTTGATACAAAAATACATAAGTTAATTTGTTATGTATATATACAGGCTGTTCGGAAACTAAACACCCAAACTGCGGGAGGCGATTCCTTATAAAACATAATGTTGGAAATATATAGGAAGCCATATACCTAAATTGAATATTAAAGGAGATATCAGCCTATAAAAATTGGGTTTTGAAAATGTAATTTTGCCAAATGTCTTACACTGCACCTACAAAGTCAGCAGCAAAAAGGTGAATTGCTTCCCGTGTTGTAGACACACATGCTTAATGCTGGCCGTCCTCTGCCTGTGCGCACTGTTCGGCTTGAGGAAGTGATACGTCAGCACATCAACGACATGCCCTCCACTAGTACACGCTCCAGAGCGCGCCAAATGGGCGTGACCCGTTCAACCGTGTGGAACGTACTGTGGGTAAATCGCCGCCATCCCTACCGCTGGCAATACAGTACAAAGCATTCAGCAAAACTACATTTTCGAAATCCAATTTTCACAGGCTCATGTCTCCTTTAATATTCTGTTTAGCTATATGGTGTCCTGTATATTTTTGGATTTATTGTTCATAATCACCTCTCGCAGTTTGGGCATTTAATTTCCGAACACCCTGTTATGTGTACATACATATATATATACACACACATACATACACACACACATAATACATTTTACCATACTCACCTGAGAACAAATAGTGCAATAATTCTATGTTCACTCCTGCTAGCACTTTTTAATGTTTCATGTTGGGATTTGAAATTAATTAACATTAATAGTCTACACATCCAAATTGAGGTTAAATTGTAAAGGCATTATAATCAGTATTCAGGATCTACGATCAGCTATTAACACTATTTTGACATTGCATACTTAACTACATTTCCTTTAGTTCTCACTCACCAACTTATTTCTTGAAAACCGGAGAGGTTTCTGTCCGAGCATGTGTTGATATTTTCACTGCTGTCACATTCACCGTCTATACTAGTGTCGCCAAGGTGCAAAACTGATTTTTCTATCTCGTGGTCCATCAGACAATCACTTTTCTAATATTCCGCTTCTGTCATACGGACATGTGAAATAGCATTGTCCCACTCTTCTTTACTGGCATTATTATTAACATTGATCAATGCTAGCACCGTCTTGAGGTACGTTTTTTTTAAGCCATGCATGTATCACCATTTCTTAATTTTTGCTTTGAGTTCTCTTATGTTGCAAGGGAAAAAGACTAATACAAACAATACAAGCGGCATATTTTACTATTTATTCCACACACATAACGTGAATTATAATCTGAAACACCCACGCAGCTACTAGCCACATTCTTTATTCTGACGCAGCAGCCTGTCAGTCTGTTGCAGTTTCCCAAATAAATATAACTTGTGTAGTGCGTCACGAAAATCTAATAAGGTGAAACAGCACGAGCTGTCTTTACAGAGTTACCAACACGTGACTAAAAACACAACTTTTAGGCAGTACAGTAGAATCTCAATGCAACGTATATAAAGGGACTTCAAATTTTATACCTAACACTAATAATACTTTATACTAAATTATTAATATCACATCTGGTTGGAATTTGAAAGATGTACACTATAACCTCGACTACCCGAACCTCAAATATCCGGTTTGCGAATTATCCATGCATCTTGTTGCTTTAATTAGATTCTGCAATTAAAATTTTAAATTTTAAAATATTTTAAGATTTTCCTTGTTTGTGTATAATTCCTACTAAATATAAGTGTTTACGCATCTCTCAGATATTTACCGTAAAGAAGTTTGTTTACTTTTTTTTCACCAATGCATGGCAACTCTTTGTTAACAATGAAAAATGTTGGAGTTACAATGCGCGCAGTAGGTCGATTTCTGGTCACATGACCTAACAGTACATTACAAACAGAATTTCTTTAGTTGCTGCGACCGCAGTACTGTTTAACGGTCTGTCATTGCTCGTTCACGTGTCACAAACCAAATTTGGTTGGCATATGTTCTGTCCTTAGTGCGTGTGACTATAACACAGTAATAATGGCTGAGAAAATAAAAAGGAAGGTGTTAACAAAAATGGTAAAACTCGGTATTATTGAGAGGTTTAGTGGCTGGCAAATCTGTGCATAAGTTAGCTACCAAGTTCGGTATCGGGAATCAAACTGTGCGGAACATCGTAAAATATAAAGACAAGTTGGTGAATTACGCAAGTAATTCCGATAGTGGCGCTGGACCGTCGAAACGCAAGACTTTGAAGACATCTACATTGTTAGAATTGGACGAGGCATTGTATATTTGGCTTAAACAGAAACGAGCTGAAAGAGTGCCATTGTCTGGAGCCATCTGCACCGAACAGACAAAGAAATTTCACAATGAACTTGACATTGAGGGCAGTATGCTTCACAAGGATGGCTTACCAGGTTTAAACAGCGGCACGAGATACGTGAAATTGCAGTGCACAGCAAAAAACTAAGTGCAAATAAAGAAGAACCAAATTAATTTTGCGGCCATTGTTCATTGAAGAGCATGACTTATTGCCGCAACAAATTTATAATGTGGATGAGACTGGTCTGTTTTGGAGATGCCTATCAACAAGAAGCTTAGCAATGAAATCTGAAACATCATACCCCTGGTTGCAAGGCCAGCAATGAAAGGTTAACTGTTCTCGTAGTTGCCAATTCTACTAGAGCACATAAGCTAAAGCCACTTGTACTTGGAAAAGCTAAAAATCCAAGAGTTTGACTAGAAGGGAGCTTGGATAAACAGTGATATTTTTTACAAATTGGTTTTGCATGACTTTGTTTCCAGAGTGCACAAATTTTTGAATACAAGAGGCCTGCCAATAAAGGCTGTACTTTTGATGGACGCCACATGCCAACCTGCCGAGGCAAAGCTTGTGTCCGATGATGGGCAGATTTTTGTGAATTACCTGCCACCGGGTGTTACCTCACTAATACAGTTCATGGACCAGGGTGTAATAGCAGCGATGAAACAGCATTACCGGGAAAAATCTGACGAAGCAACTCGTAAAAGAAGGTTCAGATGTTCCTACATACTGGCAGAACCTCGACATACTGGACGCCACTCATGGTGTTTCTTCAGCATGGCACCGGGTTAAAGAAACCATTATCAGCAATGTGGGATACACATTGGTATTTACAAAAATTACATTTATAATAACCAAACAGTACAGATACATTGACAATTCCAGTTTCCAATTAATGAACACGTTAATGTTCTGTACCGACTGGATAAACACAATGTGCAACTTAAATTATAATTCCACAACTTTACATCTTTTTTTTTTTTTGCAATAAAAAGATTTGATAGCTTTGTTAATACTTACTACAAAATATTTCCAAAATGATTTATGTTATTTTATGGATGACACAAAATGATAGTCGACATTTTTATACCTGTGATTGAATCTCTCAAATTCTTGAATATTTAGGTTTTGGTAATGCCATCACTAGGTTCTTTATTATTTGTAAAATAAATTTGTTTCTTCTTCAACCATACTTTGTTGGGTACCCATTAATTTTTTTCAAGTGTTTATTTACAGAGTGTAATGTCATTACTGCAACCACTTTCACACACTGTCTTTCATGTACCCTCATATAACCCATTGTTATAGTAAGATATACTTTTAAAAATCAATTTTTAATGTAATAATAACAAATGTATACAAATGTGTTTGTGATACTTATAAAAAATTATAATAAAAACTCAGCATGTGGGAAAACTCGACATGTGGACCACTCTCCTCAAAAAGTAAAACCTAAACTTAATAAATAAATAAAAAAAAAAATAAAAAAAAAATTTCGTCCTTGGGTATACTGAGTTGATTGCTTGTGCTTGTAATGAACAGTGGGCATATCTTAAATACATATTTCCATAATTCAATATAAGTATTTATTATAAAATATTGAAATGCACGTAATTTCGAAAATTGAAATTTCTGCCAAATGTAAAAAAAA
The DNA here is from genome assembly GCA_002778355.1 of Clitarchus hookeri. NCBI lineage: Eukaryota > Metazoa > Arthropoda > Insecta > Phasmatodea > Phasmatidae > Clitarchus > Clitarchus hookeri. Next base: position 50,544 of record NQII01001675.1, read on the forward strand.
ATTTACTAAAGACAATGATTTAAAATAGAAACTTGCTAAAAATTGTTAAAATTTAAGTACAGTAATAAAGTATTATACGTAAACAATAATGCTACAACACATTCTAGAAAGTCTGCGATTGTCTCCTTCCGGTCAAGAAACCTTAGCACACTGCATTGGGTCACCTGAGGCGTGCTTATATCTCCACTAAGGGTTGGCACCTGTATAATTACAGTCCTCACCCTGCAGAGACCAGTTAGGATGTGTGCAGACAGCGGTGCGTGGCGAGCGTTCGGGCACGCCACAGCGAGATGACCTGCGAGTTGGAGCATGTGATGTCACCTGCATTGGAGCAGACGTACGATACTATGAGAGACTAACACCATGCGACTGGGCTAATTAAGAGAATCAATACTACTTAAAAAAACCAGGGCCAATAATTTATTGAATTGATATAAATCTAACTACAGCGCTGCTACAAATTATGAACATTTAATTTCCCTGACTGTTCCAGATGAAAGTTGAAAAATTTTCCACCTTTTTAAGCACATTTCATAAAAAGAGCACTGCTTTCTAAAATGTGACTTAAGTTAAACGTGTAGAACTTAACATTTCTGTACATAGTCTACAGCATTAGGAGTACAACTCTTCACTTGCAATACAATTTCTCTCGCAAATAATTTTTTTTTGTATCTAAAAGTTTGAAACAAATTTTTTGGGCTGCTAATTGGAATATCTTTGCTGCACAGAAATTCCCTGACCTTAACACCTATTGCAGGTTTACATTTCCAGGATCAGTCTCACGTTACCCTGACTTTTCCACGTTTTGTCAGACCTATATCAAGCCTGAATTAGATACTGGGTAATAGTTTACACAGAGGTACGTAACTTTGTGACTCATGAAAGAAAAAAAAAGGTGTAGTTTATTTGTACTTTCTTACAATTATATTACCACCTCCATCGCCACCTGACAATGACCAGGTGCACGTCACAATATTCAGATGTAATTAATGGTGGGACAAGATATGTCTTGGAAGTCAGTTGGCAATATGGCTGATGCAGCTTTTATATTTGATCAATGTGTTCACACAAACAAATCTTTTAACTAACTTAGATGGCAATTTGTTACATTTTTACCAATAAACTTTTATTTTTTCTTAGATTTTCACGACGGTTCCATGAGGATATTGTAGTAAAATTGCTACGGTCGCAAAACAGACTGTTAAGTTATCAGGAGCATAAACAACCAATCTGCAATATTTCATGGCAGTAGCACTGCACAGTGACGACACGACAGGCAAGTCAATGTCTAGGACAGTGTGGTAGTCGAAGCTTGCACTCGCCCGCTAGTGTTAAAAATTACAATGTACAGTACAGCCCCGATTATCCGCGGAATTGGGTGGCAAGGGCACCGCTGATAACTCGAAAAAAGACAAAAGGTGCAAACACGAAAAAAAATATTTCAACATAAAAACTATGTTTCATTATATAAAAAAACATAGTAAAACTTTAAAAATACATACATATGTACAGTACAAGAGAAACCTTTGCTCTACGTCTAAATCACTAAAATAAAGAACAGTAAACAAGAAACAATGCCATACATAGTAGGACTGTACAAAAAGTGTTGAGTTACCCCTTTTTAAAAGAATCAGTCACTCGTTTTTGCTTCTTGCTTCGGCAAACACCTTTTCTTTATTCTAAATTGTACTTTCCTTAACATGAGTTGTTCTGCCAGATGTGCATCGTCGTCTTGTTCCTCTAAATATTGAAGCAATCCGTCTACGCGCTGCAAAGATGTTTCGTGTGTCATCTGCGCAGGAGCCTCGTCTTCTTCATTCTCGTTCACTCCCATTGCTTTGTTCGTTATCTCTATGTCAGTCAGTCGTTCAAACCCCGACTCACTTGCGTCCCATTCCAGCCACTCTTCTATGTTCTCTTCGTCGACATTGTCACCTCCCGGAACGGATGTCACTAGGTCAACAAGTGTAGCGGTCGGCACGACATCATTCTCTTCTTTATAAATGTTTTGGTTGACATTTGTTTAGATACTCTGAAAGAATTTTTGAGTCAAGATGTTTACGTACTTGAGGCACAAACNAACTCACTTGCGTCCCATTCCAGCCACTCTTCTATGTTCTCTTCGTCGACATTCTCACCTCCCAGAACGGATGTCACTAGGTCAACCAGTGTAGCGGTCGGCGACTTCATTCTCTTCTTTATGAATGTTTTGGTTGACATTTGTTTAGATACTCTGAAAGAATTTTTGAGTCAAGATGTTTACGTACTTGAGGCACAAACATCTCTTCAAACCATTCTTGAAAAATTATCTGGTTCATCAAACCTTTTTTTGGGCTGAAATAATTAACTGGTAAATTTTTTGCTCTTGTCCCCTTAAAAGACCTGGGTTTCTTAGATTTACAGATTACGAGAAGCCTAAGTTTGTGACTACCCACAGCGTCGCTGCATGGCAAGATTGTAATTCTCTCCTTGCTACTTTTGTGACCTGCCGCGTGATGTTCACTTTCAAATGCTAAAATACGAGTGGGAAGACACTTCCAAAAAACCCCTGATTCATCACCATTATAAATTTGTTCATATGACAGATCCTCAGACAACACAAACTCTTCAAAATCACGTTGAAAATCATCAGCTGCTNCCCCTGATTCATCACCATTATAAATTTCTTCATATGACAGATCCTCAGACAACACAAACTCTTCAAAATCACGTTGAAAATCATCAGCTGCTTATTGATCATAACTCAGCTTCTCTCAGTGTAGACCAATCTCTCTAATTCCATGAAGTTTCTTAAAACGATGTAACCAACTGGACGACGCATCAAAATTTCATTCCAGGCCTAACAAATCAAAAAAATTTTTGCTTTAGCTGCAATGGTAGGACCAGACACGGGGATGCCATCACTTCGCACCTGAGCTAACCACTCCGCTAATGCCGAGTCAAGTTCATTATAGGTGAATTTCTTCATTGTTTTTCGTTTTTTCATCCCAGAAGCACTTTCCGACACTGATGCAAAGGCCAACAGTTTGTCTTTTTGCTTTAAAACGTCTCGCACGGTTGTTTCCCCGATCCCGTTATCCAAACACATCTGCTTCCTTGAAGCGCCATTTTCTATTTTAGAAATCATTTCAAGTTTTAGTGCAATCGTTAACACAACCTTCTTTCGTTATTCAGCCATTATGTATTACATAATTTCAGGAACTAACAAAACACTAAACTTGAGCACTGACACAGAAACATAAACACGTCAGATCACTAAGCACGCTTACTGCCAACTGAGGCCACTGGCAGGCCGAGAGAAAATGTAGAGGGTGACCTCTATACGTGAACTTCACAGAGTGGACTCACCCTCTCGGGTCGTCATGGTCAGCGATCAGAGAATGTGCGTACATACTACATAATTTTCGACCTTCGCACTGTAGGGCCTATTGTATTTTCCTTGCTGTTGTCTTGGATTAAAAATTAGAAATTTTTAAAACAATTTTGCATCGCAGATAATTGGGGCTTTACTGTACTAGTAGAAACGGCACACACATAGATTACATTTTCCTACTTTTCATAAACAAATATGTAAAATTAACAATAATTTATCAATATTCACTTATTACTTCTTAACTCCATTGCTTATTATCCACTGCGAGTGGAGAATCAAAGTAAAAAAACTGTCTCTGAATTGAACAGCCTTGATGCAACAAGGTTTGTCTCTGCAGTCTTCTGGTTGGAGTGGATTCCAAACCATTTATGTAGACGCTCAGTGCTCCTCAAGCTCTGAATCGTGTTGCGAGTGGAGTCACTACTCATCCAGCTTTCCTGCCGAGTCAACAAGATGCGCAAGCAATCATGGCCAAGATGACTTGTGGCCTGATAAGACATTTGCACTGTAATCTTTCTGAAAAGCCTGAGTAATAACCCAGGTAGTTATCCTCGCAACGCTGAACATGATCCGCCGTGTTGCGCACCCAACAGTGCTATGGTGTACTTCTACCGAGAGTAGGAGTACCACAGTACGATCACGTACTACCAACCATGTCACTAATACACAATCTTCAATTGACTACAGTACTGTGTACATTTACAGAAAACATGCGTGTATAGTATAATAAGCCGATGTTACCAGCGAGACACCACAGCAATATCATCAGCATATACTGAAACATCGCACAGCCTTGGTTCTGCTATATTAGGTCTTGTAGCCGACTCTTACGTGGATCAATGTCACAGTCAAATAAGCGTCAAAATGTTTACACTATAAATAAACAAATTATAATTAACCGCTTAAATCAATTTGTGCACAGAGCATTAGGAACATTCCAACAATTACAACAATGTTTATGAAAACAGCACACTCTTGCTCTCTCTCTCTCTCTCTCTCTCTGCAATATCACAAGTGTAGCACATTAGCTAGCTGGATTTCAACTTCCACATGAGATTGTCACAAACATTTAAAATGCAAACAAATATTTTTACTTTCATCTGGAAAACAATATTTTACATTTTTCTACCCTGGTTTGCCACAAGAGACTGTGAGAATGGTGTGCTGTTACTGGAGATCGCAGTGTATGGAAGAGGGATGGTTTGCAGATCCCGGCGTAGGGGCGACAGACACTCGGCAACTACGCTGCAGGGAAGCTAAGGAACTGGTCGAGCGTGGGCCCGCCTCTTCCCAGCGGGTCCTTCGGGAACATCAGCAGGTTGTCCACCCACGTGTACATCAGCAGTCTGCAACACAATTCAACAAGCGTCACACACGCCTGACTCATTCACTACAGTGAGTACACAAATACAGCAGAATTCTGTTAAGAAGTTTGACACATGTTGCACTCACGATATTTTACCCCCACTGCTGATATCCCGTGGTTTCCAAGCAATCTAACGGACGTCAAAGCAGTTGGCAAGCAAAGGATATGCGATTGAGTGTTTCCCAACTGAGCACGGATACTATTAGTGTTAGCCTACTTCCCCGAGCACATGCAAGGCTGGCGGAGCAACCCACCCATCAATATCCCCTTTCACGTGCAGCCTGCCCACGCAGCTCCAGAAGAGTGGGGATGGCCGTCCAAGCAATGGGACAATAAAGCTGTGTTACGTCAGTCTGCTTCATACATTATTTCATGTAGCTAGTTCAGTCATTCAAGCCTCCTATCAGATAGTTAATGCCGCCTTTCTCCCAATCCTATTACCCACCATTCTGCTACCTTAGTTATTTGTACCTGGAGGTACCCGATCATATAGGGGATGGAAAGCGAACCAAGTTAGGGCTACAAGACAGTGAGGGGCAAGAGTATTTGCACCCTGAGGGGTGAGGGTGGATCACTTTCACATTTGGTGCTCGGTGCAGGGGACGTGCAGTCTGTCCTTGTCTGCCCCCTGGTCACTTGGACAGTACCGACGAGCACAATAGCTGGCTGCCCAAACTAGAGACACTAAGATGAGACAGGGTGACACACCCGTCTACTCACCAACCTCTGTTTGTTCCACCACACCTGGTCTAGCCAAGGAGAGAAAATTGGAGGACGGGCGACAAACAACTTTTCTCTTTTACAAGAGCGAGTGACGGGAAATTGTGTATTCAAACGTCTGGACCCTCCTCTACCTTGCATACATCCTGCCTAGCATGTCACCCTTTACCCCACCACACAGATTGTCCTATGCCTTATTCCAATGAAGGGGGAAAGCAGATTGAAGTGGTGAAAGCCAACTAGTGCCCTCAGCACTCAGGTGAAACAGACCCACCTAAGGCACCAGTTCAAGACAACAAGAGGGCAGAGCCCAACAGGAACACCGGTGGGGAAGCACAGTGTCAATGTGGTTCACACAGAACCTCTTCGTCCCTCTAGTCTAGATCCACTCGTAAGGAGAACTGCTGAGTATTCGGAAGAACATAAATCCAGGGGGAAACTCGATCAGCACCGCGCGTCCCATTAGTTGTGGTCCACGATTCCTACTCTCCCAACGGGACTTGGGACAAATTGAGGAATACCGCTGCCACAGTTTGAGCGCCCAGACAACCTGGGAAAGCCACTTCTTTATTAGAGACAGAAAGCAGTCTAATAAAATGACGACTCCAAGAAACAATGCAAAAATTTTATTTTATTCCTTATGTTTTATTTTGAGCCTACTTCCCAAAGGAAAGAAAGACTTATGAAATCTCTTTCCTATCTGTATGTGTGTGTCCAAGACTTTCAATTTTTGAACTCGTCAACCAAATTTCACCAAACTCGGTACATATATAATACTTAGTAAGGACACCTGACTTTTATAGTTTTCAACTATGCCGGGCACTTTCAAAATGGTGGATATATTAATATTTTGGGTGATGTCATATCTCGGGAACTAGTCAACCAATTTAAACCAAATTTTGTAGACTAGCAGAGCATTGTGTAAGCATTAGATTTTGAGATGGATATTGTTGTTAGTCCAACATTTTGAAAGATAGCACCAAATGAAAAAATTATGATTTTACATTATATCTTGAAAACTATCAAAGCAATTCTCACCCAAATTTGCATTTAAGTAACACTATTACTGGTGGTCATACAAATATTTTAGGTTTATTTAGTATATATACTATACCACTTAACCAATTGCTGGCAAATTTTGTATGAATATATTAATATCTACCAATACACAGCCCCTTTTGTCAGCAAGATACGGCCACATGAATAAGTAAAGTTTTCATTTCTTGTTTCTGTAAAAAATGAACTAATTCCCACCAAACTTGGCACACTGCAACAGATGATGTTAAATGGTATGCTTCAGGTATGACAATGGTATGCTTCAGGTATACAGACTGTTATTTTCAAAATGAGGACCATACAGTCATCCTAGCTTAGAATTTTAGGCATACCATCAAAACCATGATCACAGTTCTAACATCATCTTGTATGCCAGCAGTATCCTATAAGTCTGCATAGAGCATCTTTTGTCTGCCATTTTGTAAGACATTCCAAATGAAAAAATAAAGATTTGAGTAATATCTCGGGGAATAATTTATAGGTTCCTGCCAAATTCTGCAAACCATTTGTGCTGCAGCAGGTGGTGTAAACTGCTATGTTTCAAGTAGGTTAGGCACTTGTTTTTAAAATGGTGGCTAGATAAATAATTTAATTCAGTATCTTTTATTAACTAAACAAGTTCCAACTTGACGTATGCTGGCAGTATCAATTACAACCATCAAATTGATCTACACAGAGCCTCATTTCTCTGCCATTTTGGAGGTTAGCCCCACAATAAAACTTAGGTTTCTTGGGAAACAATCAACCCATTCCTACCAAATTTGGCACAAAGGAGTTGTATTAGGTAAGCAACAGAACTATATGTATTTTTAAGTGTGAGAGATGCTTATTTCCCAAATGGTGGCTATAAAATTATTTTANATGTTTTATGTTTCTTGGGAAACAATCAACCCATTCCTACCAAATTTGGCACAAAGGAGTTGTATTAGGTAAGCAACAGAACTATATGTATTTTTAAGTGTGAGAGATGCTTATTTCCCAAATGGTGGCTATAAAATTATTTTAGCTTAGTGTATTATACCTATGAAACTATGTAATCGATGTTAGCTTTATTTTGTATAATGGCAGTATACAATTATCGAATGTGCTTATACAACATTTTGTCCTCCATTTATGAAGATCGCCACATGAAAAATATAATTTTTTACGAGGGGGGACCCAAAAGTAACGGGAATTGGGCTGCGGTGGGGGAGAGTGGGGGAACCCATTGTTCTACCAGGTGTCCGTTAGGGACACGTCTCCTGAGTTAGTGTGCGAAGTTCTGTCGCTGTGAGTGCATCGGTTCTCCCGTGGGAATTTTTCTAGTGAAACAACTTTTTCCATTTCGCCGAAAACATGATGGCCGACTGTCGAGAGCAACGCACAGCTGTGAAATTTTGTTTCCTGTTGGGGAAATCGGCCGCGGAAACTATTGTAATGCTTGACTATTGACTGCTTATGGGGATGCTGCCCTAAGTAAAACTAGAGTCTACGAGTGGTTTTCACCTTTTAAAAATGGAGAAATGTCAATTGAAGACCAACCCCGTTCAGGACGCCCCTCAACGTCAAGAAGTAACGAAAACGTCGACAAAATCAATGCTCTCGTTCGTGAAGACCGTCGCAGAACCATTGATCAACTCTGTGAGATGTCTGGAATATCATGGAGTTCAATTCAGAGGATCTTATCCGAAGATTTGCACACGAGAAGAGTTGAAGCCAAATTTGTCCCTCGCCTTCTCACAGGCGAGCAAAGGGAGCGTCGACTTCCGGCATGTTTTGAGCTTCAAAATCAGCTCAAAGAGGACCCTGAACTTTTTTGCAAGGTGATTACTGGTGATGAATCATGGTGCTACGGATACGACCCCGAAACAAAGCAGCAATGAAGCCAGTGGAAGACACCTGGCTCTCCTCGTTCCAAAAAAGCTCGCCAAGTGAAGTCAAACATCAAGACAATGCTCATTTGTTTCTTTGATTGCAGAGGTGTTGTGCACGCAGGGTTCGTTCCCCCGGGTCAAACTGTCAACCAGAAGTTCTACTTGGAGGTTTTGAAAAGATTGAGGGAGAGTATCCGGAGGAAAAGGGCAGATCTTTGGCGCACAAGCGACTTGTTCTTCCATCATGATAACGCGCCGACCCACACCGTTCTCTCCGTAAAGCAGTTTATGACCAAAAACAGCATGACACCAATTATCCCCCCCCCCCTACTCACCGGATCTAGTCCCCTGTGATTTCTTTTTGTTCCCCAAACTCAAAAAGGACATGAAAGGAAAGCATTTTGCCACTGTGGAGGAGGTAAAACAAAATTCGCCGGAAGGCCTAAAGAACATCCAGATAAGTGAATTAAAAAATGTTTTGAACAATGGAAGGATTGTTTGCAGAGGTGCGTTGTGGTCAAGGGAGAATACTTTGAAGGTGATCAAAATTTGGTGTAAAAATATTAAGAAATAAAGAAGTTATGACGAAATTCCCGTTTTTTTTGGGTCGCCCCTCATATGTCATATCTCAAGGACCAACTCAATTTTTCCCAAATTCTTCACACAAGTAGCACTACGGTAGGCCATGTAAACTTATGTGTTTTTAAGTGGCTCAGTCACTTATTTTCAAAATGAGAGCCCTGTAATATTTTAAGTTACTAAACCCATCATTCAAAAAATTAGACTGATCAAATTTGAAGTTGATGCTCAAATCCCACCTCATAATGCAGTTGATTGCACACTAACAATGGTACGAGGTATTCTGGGTTCAAGTCTCGGGTAAGGAATGTGCATATACGTAATTATCTCAATACTGTTGCATATGTTTCTGGTTTCATCTCTAATGATATTGCTTTCAACGAGATGACAAGTCCTACCTAGCAATTCAGCTTTTAAGAAATTATTTAAAAATTAATTGCACCCATGTTGAGGAAAGTAGGCTCATTCATTAGTTGTAGCAGTTAGGGACTTCTGTTCTTCAAAATACTCAGCATTTCTCTGTGATTATTGTTCCTTGGATCTTTTGGATAAGATTCTGCTTAAACTTCCTTTTACTGGACCCTGTTTCCAAAGCTACAAACTCTAGGTTTATTCTAAACCCATTCAATTCACACATATGGCTTAGCTAATTTTGGCATATAATAACACACTGAAACGTATTGAATGACTTGCAGTTGTCCATAGGTAAGTACTATACGTGCAACTTAAGATTTTTGCGAATAAAATAAAGTGATATTCTTTGGGTGTGCATGTGTTTCTTCCTTATTTCGCAAAAGCACAACTTTGAGTTCACGCCACATTCAAAATAAAACTGTTGTATGTATGGGGAAGATATTTTGTTTTAGAGGTTATTTAAATTCACTTTCATATTTTTGCTATATAATTCTTTTTTATCATTACAGCCATACCCATTTTCTTGAAGCATAAAGAATCAAAAACACCCTTTCGGGAAAAAAATTTGTAAACCTTAAAATACCACTGTATTTTGTCCCATCCAAAATTTTTGTTTAAGAACATTCTAATATCAGTTTTTATTAACAATTTTAGGCCTCAAAATATGAAGGCCGCATTTTCTGACACACTAGACTAGCAAAAAAATGTCAAAAGAGCTGCAGGAAATATAAAAGTGATGATCACGAGGATTACGAAGAGCTACATCAACTAATCATAAGCTACAACACAACAAAACAATTAAATACTTGCTCCACAGCACTCTTACACAAAAATTTATAAAATGATCAATTAGCATACAACTTACGGCCTTTAAATTGATAATGTGTAACCACAACAATAATAATCGTAACAAAACGCACCTTTCTTTGATGGCTCTCGACACCTGTGCATCCTCTGAGAGAAGATCTCTGTAGTTGTCATTGGAGACCACGACTCCTTCCAGGACCGCAGCGCATTGCACTATGTACCTGAACAAGAACGTTGCACTTGTGACCGAGACCCACATACCTAGCATCTGCAAACATGTCGCAAAGATACTACTGACGAATGAAAGTAAAGGGTCTTGAAGAAACTGTATCTGAATTTACAACATTTAAACAGGTACACTCAACATCAGACCTTCCATTTTTACTTTATGTCATCACTTTTGAAAAAAACAAAGCTCATGAAACATCAAGCTAATTAGTCACGAATAATTTCAAAGCTACTTTTTGGACATTTGTCAGACCACGATCCAGTTTCCAGCATAAATACATTCTGAAAACAATTAGTCAAAGTTTCCTACAATCTTGCACAACCAGAGTGTTAATTTCAAGTTTCCAGTGCCATGCATACAGTCATTATGAGAACTATATAGTCAACTCTTGGAACTACAACCTTTCACGGTTCTCGAGAAAATTGACAGATTCTGACCCGTCCCTGATTCTATAATAAAATTGCATTAAAATTTTACTTAGACAGTTTGCACTGTTTCAGCAGCAATATTATATGTTGTATTTGTTAAATACACAATAAATTATTCACATGAATTAACTTGAAAAATGTACGAGCTTTTATGTTGATTGACTTTTAATATCCCAAAAACTTACAAACTACGTCTGTGTTCAATTGTTTCTAGAGCAAAAATAACATGATTTAATGAAATATTAGTTAAGTTTAATATTCCGACATCTTCCGAGAGAGATTAGACCCTGCATGGACACACAGGTCCTCTCCTTGTTGCCAGAGTGCCACACGCACGTTTTAACAAACACGACCACCGCTTCTTGCAGAAAATACGGCGTTGGCCAACCCTTGGCATCGATGATAGCCTGCACTCTCGCAGGTGGCAAAAGTTTTCCTTGGGTAAAGTAGTCCGTTCCTCGCAGTGCCGAAATGAGAAGAGGTATCGACGTGGGTTGGTGTAGTCTAGCAGGAAGCCTGCATTCCAAAACATCCCAGAGATCTTTTATCAGGAGACTGTGCAGGCCAGTCTAGTGGGACCTTGTTACCATCAAAACACTCTCGCACGCTCTGCAGTATGGACGGGTGCTGTCTTATTGAAAGACACAATGGTCATCCATGAACTGATCTTCCACAGAACGGAACATGAAAGCGGTTATAATGTCAATGTAAACTTGTGCCTTGGCGGTTGCAAGTAACGCAACAAGGGGCCAAGCCCCCTCCAGGAGAAACATGGCAACCCCTCCATGGCATACACAGGCTGGTAGATGTCATTCACCAGGCATTGGCCACACACGCACACCCTACCCTGGATCATCACATTGTATACAGTGATTCATCCCTGTGTTACGTATGGTTTACGGGCAACGGCTTCGACCAGGGAAACCAAGTTGCGCCGAACAGTCATGGTGCATGGAATAAATTATGATGCAGGATGGAATTCCTGCGTGATGGTGGTGATGGACGATCGACGGTTACGCTGTACGAATCTCTTCGACGCTCGATGGACTCTGGCGATCAACATGGGAGGTCGGCCTGCACGCTTTTGGCTTGAACGCATCCTTTCATGTTTCCACTTCACTATAACATTGGAAACAGTGGACCTAGCTATATTAAGGAGAGTGGAAATCTCATGCACAGACTTCTTTCTTACAAAAGTAGCACCTGACCACGTTGAAAGTCAGAGAGGTTCTCAGAGCGTCCCACTCTGCTGTCTCGCGCTGTCTGCTGCGTACTGCAATCACTGACCGTGTTCCATGCGGTAGATGGTAGTACCATCTCGCCCTCTATGTTAAACACACATTTAGAGGGTGTCCGGATACTTTTGATCATGTAGTATACATACACACACACATGTGCATATATATACACACACAGGATGATCATCAACTAAGGTGCAAACTTCGAGAGATTATTCGTTATGTAAAATGAGATGTAAAATACAGTACAACCCGTGTATGACCTAGTCTAACATGATTATTAATGACTCCATTTGACTAAAACATTAGTGTGTCACAGAAGTTTGGTAGAAAACACATGATTTCAAAACAGTTGGGTATTTTGCAGTGGTGTATACTAATAAAAAGCAGTTAAGAAACTTTTCATGCCCAAGACCAGTTTCAATTTCTCATTTAAACTACAAAAATTATTTTTTTTGCACATTAAAATGGCTAAAAAAGGGTTTTCTTCAGAATCAGTTTTAGGTGTTAAATTTTCTATACATAAATTTCAGAGTTGACTTATAGACACTCATCATACTTTCATCTTTGATAACATGCCATAAAAATACACGGTCATCACATAAGTCGCGATCAGGCAGGTCGCTGACAGAAAAGCTGCACGCCAGTCGAGTGCTCTGTGCATAGAGGCGATGGTGCAAGGTGTGAGAGAGCAAAAGTCTGCTTTAAAGCTCACTCGTTTCAAGGCCTTGAATGCGCAAAATAGCTGTAGGCAGTCAGACGCCTTAAGACGAGTAGGTACTGAAACATTTCCTNGCAAAATAGCTGTAGGCAGTCAGACGCCTTAAGACGAGTAGGTACTGAAACATTTCCTGTAAAATCGTTGTTTGCGCGAATATGCGTATCTCTGTAAATAAAAGTTCTGGAAATATTACTTTTTGCCACAAAAACAATCATCTATGTCCCTATCTTTGNCTGTAAAATCGTTGTTTGCGCGAATATGCGTATCTCTGTAAATAAAAGTTCTGGAAATATTACTTTTTGCCACAAACGGTAAAAAAACAATTATCTATGTTCCTATCTTCGNCAAAAACAATCATCTATGTCCCTATCTTCGTACTTTTATCATATTAAATATATTCATGGAGAAAAAATTTGTGAAACTGGTTAAATATCGCCTTCATAAAACTTTTCAATGCAGTTTGTTTTCTTAAGCAGCAAGAGAAAAGTATGACTACACGGGCATAGTTTAATCTGTGTGCTTCCGTTGCACGTAATAAAGTGCCACTGTTACAGATCTAATTTGCACAGTACAGCATAATGACGGAAACACTGCACGCCTTGCGCATAGGAGCGACGACGCACTAAGAGTGCATGTTAGTGTTGCCCGTATCGCTCCCTCGCTTCTTGTACTTGAATGCGCAGCTACAGAGACCTCTTAAGGAGACACACACATCCCTGAAAACAGAAAATTTATGTTGTACACTACGTGAAGTGAAACAAGACACTATTGAATAATGTCAGGCTGTAACGAAAATTAATAATACCCACGGGCAACACACTTTAGTCAGTTAATAACATGGCATTCCATAATTTCTTAATGATGGGCAATGATGTTATATGCCAAATGTTCACAGATGGCAGACATTAAATCGGTCTAACAGTATTAGTGAATTTATTGTATAATTTCATGTAGTTTCTGAGATATTGGGAATAAATTATTTGAACTACCATTTTCAAAGGCCTGTCACTCACTTAATAACTGTGTTAGTTCATAGGTAATCTCTGTCTCCTGTAACTTGGCTAAATTCTGACAGTTCGACAAAAGTAGCGCCAAATGTTCACTTTTCATTTATGTATCCTATCGCCATCACCTGGTGCGTCAAGTAGAGGCTGTATATGTATATTTTATCAACACGCTGTCAGCTAATCCACTTGCCTTTGTACTGTAACGCTAAACAAATTTTAAGGTATTTATAGACTGTCATCTATCTAAAAAAATTGGTAGGTTATAAAGTAAAAATATAAAACATTGGAAAAAAATTAAATATTTGCTACCTCTTTTTAATTTGTCCGAGACAGCGAATTTGGGTTAACATTTGCGATACGGTAGTTGTAGCTTTTATCACACCTTGGATATTAGTTAATATAACTGGAACTAAAAGCAATTCGGGAAACTTGATTGAAAATGCATTTTTATTCGCCAACAACTCACCAACGACTATTGATTGCAAAGCAGTAATTCTGCTACTACTGATACCAAACACTTAGAGATGGAAATATGTGACGTGGAATAACGTAAGAATTGCTTAAAAACTATTCACGCGCGTCCCACTTTCTTTGTTTTATTAATACAATATAGTAACAACACGAAAACAAGGAAATGGGTTTTTGGGAGAACAATATGGCGTATAATTTACGTAGAAGAACGATTACCGGCCGAATACAAAATTACTAGTACTCAAAATCGCTGTACACGAAATACACAGAGGTGACAAAAGGCATGGGATAGCAATATGCAAATATATAGATGGCAGTATTATCGCGTACAAAATGTATAAATGGGCAGTGCATTGGTTGGGCTTTCATTTGTAGTCAAGTGATTCAGGTGAAAAGGTTTCTGACGTGATTATGGCCGTACGACGGGAATTAACAGACTTTGAACGCGGAATGGTAGTTGGAGCTAGACGCATGGGACATTCCATTTCGGAAATAGTTAGGGAATTCAACATTCCGAGATCCACAGTGTCAAGAGCGTGCCGAAAACCTAATTTCAGGCATAAGCTCCCACCATGGACAATACAGTGGCTGACCGCCTGCACTTAATGACCGAGACCAACGACGTGTGCGCAGAATAGTCAGTGTTAACATACAAGCAACACTGCGTGAAGTAACGGCAGGAATCAATGTGGGACTTATGACGGACGTGTCCGTTAGGACAGTGCGACGAACTTTGGCTGTACTGGGCTATGCCAGCATAAGACCGACTTGAGTGCCTTTACTAATAGCACATCGCCTGCAGCACCTCTCCAGGGCTCGTGACCATATCTGTTGGACCCTAGACGACTGGAAAACCATGGCTTGGTCAGATGAGTCCTGATTTCAGTTGGTAAGAGCTGATGGTAGGGTTCGAGTGTGACGCAGACCCCACAAATCCATGGACCCAAGTTGTTTACAAGGAACTGTGCCAGCTGGTGGTGGCTCCATAATGGTGTGGGCTGTTTTTACGTGGGATGGATTCGGTCCTCTGGTCCAACTGAACTGATCATTGACTGGAAAGGGTTATGTTCAGCTACTTGGAGACCACTCGCAGCCATTCATGAACTTCATGTACCCAAACAACGATGGAATTTTTATGGATGACAATGCGCCATGTCACCGAGCCACAACTGTTCACGATTGGTTTGAAGAACATTCTGGACAATTCCAGCGAATGATTTGGTCACCAAGATCGCCCGACATGAATCCCATCGAACATTTATGGGACATAATCGAGAAGTCAGTTCGTGCACAAACTCCTGCACCGGCAACACTTTCGCAATTATAGACGTCTATAGAGGCAGCATGGCTCAATATTTCTGCCGGGGACTTCCAACGACTTGTTGAGTCCACGCCACGTCAAGTTGCTGTACTTCACCGTGCAAAAGGAGGTCCGACACGATATTAGGAGGTATCCCAAGACTTTTGTCACGTCAGTGTATATGTTACTTTAAAAATTATGCAGAGCTAGCAAAAAAATATAACTATTGGTATCTGTTCGTAAATTTGTTATATATTATAAATGAAAGCTGCTTTTCTGGCTGGTAATGCTTCAGAAAAGAGCGTACATATGGCGCGCATGGCATGACAGGGCGAGGTGTGAGCCGCTTGCGTTGCTTAACAGATAGAGCACGCTGGCCTGCCTCTTGATCCCGTCTTTCTAAAAGTTGACTTTTATTCTATTACTGGCTCGGAACGACACAAATATAAAATATATTTCGTCAAATTATTAGAAAAAATAATTCAACAATGCCATGCAATATATCTGTATGCTTTTGGAATTAATATCAAGCAGGTATGGAAAGCATGGATGGAGAGTGGGGATACGATGTGAAAAAGGTTTTGAAGTTGCGTTTCATTTGGATACAGATTGTTTTATTGTGCATTTCATTTTGAACACCTATACATTACTACTTTATCACGAAGTTTTGTTTGTAACACTAACAACCACGGTTTGGTGACCATGTAAAATAAAATGTATTAATTAATTTAGGAACTCTTTCTTATCGCGTATTTTCTGCTTGTCCTATGTGCGTCGGCAGTGCATCCAGAATAGACAACCTAATATTAACTTTTGTTCATTTGTGCATCAGCTGATACAGGATATTGTAAATGGCACTTTGTTTGTTTCATATACGTCAAATTGCCACTCATTGACTGTCAAAATCTCGTCAACTTATATGAGACAGACAATAGTATTACATATTCTCTCTCTCTCTCTCTCTCTCACAGAGAGAGAGAGAGAGAGAGAAAAAGAGAAATAGAGAGAAAGTGTGTGTGTGTGTGTCACACTCCCTTTTCAATTTATAATGCGTGAAACGAATTCCACCAAATTTGGTACACACGCAGTACTTAGTAAGGGCACCTGACTTTTATAGTTTTCGACTAAACCGGGGACTTACTTTCAGAATCGCTGCTATTTTAAAATTAAGGGTGATATGTAATATTTCGGAAACTATTTAATCAATTTAAACCAAATTCTCTATGTTACCAGCCCATCATGTAATCATCAAATTTAGAAATAGAAGTTGTTGGTCGGCCATTTTGGAAGATAGCACATTAAAAAACATCTACATTGTATCTCAAAAACTACTCAACCAATTCTCACCTAATTTCGCACATAAGTATCTAACAGGGCCTGCTATAGAAGGCCCTATACACATATGCAATTCAAACTGGCAAGTAAACTATTTTTAAAATAGTAGCCATAAAAATATTTTAGAATTACTTGGTGTAGCTACCATACCGTAAGACCCAATTTTGTATGCTGACAGTATCTATTAGAAGCATTCTATACAGCAAAGAAACCACTTTTGTACACCATTTTGTAAGACAATGTTATATGTAGTTATGAAGTTTTTATGCCATATCTCCGGAAATAATTCACAGATTCCAGCAAATTTGGCAAAAAGTAGCACTGCGGCCGCTGATGTGAACAGGTATGTTTTAAATGTGACCGGCACTTATTTTCAAAATTGCATCTATATAGTAATTTAGAATTGTATACTATATCGCTGAAAACAAGTAATCAATTCCATCTTAACGTTGTATGTTGGGAGTATACAGTACAACTATCAAACATGTCAGCACTAAGCCTTTCTTGTCCGCCATTTTGTAAGAAAGCATAACACAAATATGTAAAATGTGAATGTCATATCCTTGGAAACAATTGTTTGATTCCTACCAAATATAGCAAACAAGTAGTATTGTGACAGGATGTAATTAATTCCAAGTTAACTTTGTATGCTGGCCTTAAATGTATATTACAACCATCAAATGTGCCCACACAAAGTCTCTTTTTGACCATATTTTGTAAGATAGCATCGCATGACAAATTAAAATTTGAATGCAGCCATATCTCCAGAAAATCCCACAGATTTTTACCAAATTTGGAAAACAAGTATCACTACGGCAGGCCATGTAAACTGATAAGATTCAAGCAGTTCAGGCACGTATTTTAAAAATGGCGGCCATATGAACATTTTAGTTGGGTATGTTATGTCTACAAAACTATGAAACAAATTTCAAATTAACTTTGTATACTGGCAGTATTTTCAACAATCATCGAATGTGATAATACATATCCTTTTCGTCCTCCATTTATGAAGATTGTCAATTGAAAATAATGAGGTTTTATGCAATATCTCGAGGACCGATCACCCTATTCCCACCAAATTGTTCACACAAGTAGTACTGCAGTAGGGTATGTAAACTAACATGTTTTAGGTGTGGCAGGTCTTTTTTGAATGGTGTTAATATAAATATTTAGGTAGGTATGTTATATATATTAAACAATCCAACAAAATTTAACCAAACTTTGTACACTAACAGTATTCATTAGAAGCATCAGTTATGCATACAGAAATTCTCTTTTTCCATTATTTTGGAAAACAATGCCAGGTCAGAATTTGATGCCCAAAATCGTACCCCCATGGTGTAGTTGATTACACTCTAGCTGTTTCCACGAGGTTTTCTAGGTTCAATTACCGGGTAAGACACGTGTGTATATGTACTTATCTCAGTACTGTTGCATATGTTGTTGGTTAATGATATTGCTGTCAACGAGACATCAAAGCCTAATCTACTATCTATGGTATTAAGAATTTCATTTAACATAATTTGCACCCATGTACAGGAAAGTAGGCTCATCAGTAACTTCTTGTTTTGATATTGCCTTCAGTTAATGTTAAGTTTGTAATACATTTCAAATACTATTATACTTAAGAACATAAAAATCTGGTGTTTTTCCATGTGTGTAACCAAAAAAATTTATAAGTTTGACTAAAGTAGGATATTTTGAAAAAAATTTTACTGTGCTAATTTTGCAANGAGAGTGGGGATACGATGTGAAAAAGGTTTTGAAGTTGCGTTTCATTTGGATACAGATTGTTTTATTGTGCATTTCATTTTGAACACCTATACATTACTACTTTATCACGAAGTTTTGTTTGTAACACTAACAACCACGGTTTGGTGACCATNATTTTGAACACCTATACATTACTACTTTATCACGAAGTTTTGTTTGTAACACTAACAACCACGGTTTGGTGACCATGTAAAATAAAATGTATTAATTAATTTAGGAACTCTTTCTTATCGCGTATTTTCTGCTTGTCCTATGTGCGTCGGCAGTGCATCCAGAATAGACAACATAATATTAACTTTTGTTCATTTGTGCATCAGCTGATACAGGATATTGTAAATGGCACTTTGTTTGTTTCATATACGTCAAATTGCCACTCATTGACTGTCAAAATCTCGTCAACTTATATGAGACAGACAATAGTATTACATATTCTCTCTCTCTCTCTCTCTCTCNATTGACTGTCAAAATCTCGTCAACTTATATGAGACAGACAATAGTATTACATATTCTCTCTCTCTCTCTCTCTCTCTCTCTCTCTCTCTCTCTCACACAGAGAGAGAGAGAGAGAGAGAGAGAGAAATAGAGAGAAAGTGTGTGTGTGTGTGTGTGTGTGTCACACTCCCTTTTCAATTTATAATGCGTGAAACGAATTCCACCAAATTTGGTACACACGCNGTGTGTGTGTGTGTGTCACACTCCCTTTTCAATTTATAATGCGTGAAACGAATTCCACCAAATTTGGTACACACGCAGTACTTAGTAAGGGCACCTGACTTTTATAGTTTTCGACTAAACCGGGGACTTACTTTCAGAATCGCTGCTATTTTAAAATTAAGGGTGATATGTAATATTTCGGAAACTATTTAATCAATTTAAACCAAATTCTCTATGTTACCAGCCCATCATGTAATCATCAAATTTAGAAATAGAAGTTGTTGGTCGGCCATTTTGGAAGATAGCACATTAAAAAACATTTACATTGTATCTCAAAAACTACTCAACCAATTCTCACCTAATTTCGCACATAAGTATCTAACAGGGCCTGCTATAGAAGGCCCTATACACATATGCAATTCAAACTGGCAAGTAAACTATTTTTAAAATAGTAGCCATAAAAATATTTTAGAATTACTTGGTGTAGCTACCATACCGTAAGACCCAATTTTGTATGCTGACAGTATCTATTAGAAGCATTCTATACAGCAAAGAAACCACTTTTGTACACCATTTTGTAAGACAATGTTATATGTAGTTATGAAGTTTTTATGCCANCTATACAGCAAAGAAACCACTTTTGTACACCATTTTGTAAGACAATGTTATATGTAGTTATGAAGTTTTTATGCCTTATCTCCGGAAATAATTCAGATTCCAGCAAATTTGGCAAAAAGTAGCACTGCGGCCGCTGATGTGAACAGGTATGTTTTAAAAGTGACCAGCACTTATTTTCAAAATTGCATCTATATAGTAATTTAGAATTGTATACTATATCGCTGAAAACAAGTAATCAATTCCATCTTAACGTTGTATGTTGGGAGTATACAGTACAACTATCAAACATGTCAGCACTAAGCCTTTCTTGTCCGCCATTTTGTAAGAAAGCATAACACAAATATGTAAAATTTGAATGTCATATCCTTGGAAACAATTGTTTGATTCCTACCAAATATAGCAAACAAGTAGTATTGTGACAGGATGTAATTAATTCCAATTTAACTTTGTATGCTGGCCTTAAATGTATATTACAACCATCAAATGTGCCGACACAAAGTCTCTTTTTGACCATATTTTGTAAGATAGCATCGCATGACAAATTAAAATTTGAATGCAGCCATATCTCCAGAAAATCCCACAGATTTTTACCAAATTTGGAAAACAAGTATCACTACGGCAGGCCATGTAAACTGATAAGATTCAAGCAGTTCAGGCACGTATTTTAAAAATGGCGGCCATATGAACATTTTAGTTGGGTATGTTATGTCTACAAAACTATGAAACAAATTTCAAATTAACTTTGTATACTGGCAGTATTTTCAACAATCATCGAATGTGATAGTACATAACCTTTTCGTCCTCCATTTATGAAGATTGTCAATTGAAAATAATGAGGTTTTATGCAATATCTCGAGGACCGATCACCCTATTCCCACCAAATTGTTCACACAAGTAGTACTGCTGTAGGGTATGTAAACTAACATGTTTTAGGTGTGGCAGGTCTTTTCTGAATGGTGTTAATATAAATATTTAGGTTGGTATGTTATATATATTAAACAATCCAACAAAATTTAACCAAACTTTGTACACTAACAGTATTCATTAGAAGCATCAGTTATGCATACAGAAATCCTCTTTTTCCATTATTTTGGAAAACAATGCCAGGTGAGAAAATAGAACATTTTGCCACATTTCCATAGAAATTCAACTAATTTCCACCTGTAGAAAGGAGACCAAGCAAAGTAACCTGATTTAAGTCGGCTCAAACTTAAGAGCTTCAAGAGCTTCGCACACTTATTTTCAAATGATGGCAGTGTAAATATTTCAAGTTAGTGAACCCTAACACTCAAAACATTAGACTGCTTAAATCAGAATTTGATGCCCAAAATCGTACCCCCATGGTGTAGTTGATTACACTCTAGCTGTTTCCACGAGGTTTTCTAGGTTCAATTACCGGGTAAGACACGTGTGTGTATATGTACTTATCTCAGTACTGTTGCATATGTTGTTGGTTAATGATATTGCTGTCAACGAGACATCAAAGCCTAATCTACTATCTATGGTATTAAGAATTTCATTTAACAAAATTTGCACCCATGTACAGGAAAGTAGGCTCATTAGTTACATTAGTAACGTCTTGTTTTGATATTGCCTTCAGTTAATGTTACGTTTGTAATACATTTCAAATACTAATATACTTGAGAACATAAAAATCTGGTGTTTTTCCATATGTGTAACCAAAAAAATTTATAAGTTTGACTAAAGTAGGATATTTTGAAAAAAATTTTACTGTGCTAATTTTGCAANTGTGTAACCAAAAAAATTTATAAGTTTGACTAAAGTAGGATATTTTGAAAAAAATTTTACTGTGCTAATTTTGCAAAAATATTTTGACGCGTGCCATATTGAAACGTAGAATCTCAGCTGTCACAATGCACGCCATAACCCACCCCACCCCCTCCTACAAGGGCCTCCCAGTACCCACCTGCCTAGGGAAACGTGCCAGCCATTAACGCCTGCGGCGAAGCCAGGCCGGCTTAAGGGAAGTGGTTACATGTGTCAAGGTTGTAGCACGGGACCCCGCCCACCACACTGAACAAAACCGCGTGTAACTTGAACATATCACCGACGAAATACCGAGGTAAGCTGAGTTTCGCCGATATAACGCTAGTTACAACAGAAAAAGGCTGACAGAGAGGGGCAGTAGTTCCACGAGTCCCCACCCTCTCCTAGCAAAACACAGGAGAACTTTTACAAGTGCCGTGAAAATGCTGATGTAAGCTAAGGGCCGCAGGGGCACCCCCTCCCTCCCCCAACATCAGTCCTGGCTGGCACATGGAGGAAATTAGGTCTTTGTTCGGCACCTTCCACCCCCTTCCCCCAACAAAGGACACACGTCTGAATCTGGGGGGATTGAGAAAGTATAAAAGCCAATTTGCAGGACATAGAGGGGGACAGTCAGTTGCATCAAATTAGTCGAGTGAGTCGTCCGTCGGGACGCCGAGAGACGCGAGGCAGTTGCAGCTGGGGTTCGGACCCTGGCTGAGTCAATGATGTAGGGCGTTAGAACGCGGCGCTCAGAAGCGCCACACTGGGATGCACAGGGAGTCAGGCATCGGGAGTCGGATCGTGGAAGTCAGCCTGGTCGGTTACAACCCCGCGCCGGAAGGCGGCGGACGAGTGGTGAACTTCAACGAGGAACACCACGCCGAGAGGGAGTAGTCCAGTGCAACCCCGCGCCGAGAGGCAGAGGCCGGGGTGGGAGACCACCAGGAACCCCTCGCCGGGACGTGATAGGGAAGTAGACAGTCAGTTACAACTGACGCCGAGAACGGGAGTCGAGTGGTGATCTTCAACGAGGAGCGCCACACCGAGAGGGAGTAGTCCAGTGCAACCCGGCGCCGAGAGACGGCAGCCGGGTGGGGGCTCGCCAGTAGCCTCTCGCTGGGACGAGGGAGTCAGTCAGCTAACGCTGAGTGCAGCACGCCAACAACAGCCAGTCCAAGGACCGGTAAAAGGGCCACCCAACTCACCAGACCAACAACAAATACAGATAAGTACCAACGTCGCCACTCAGGGACATGTCCTGTCGTCTAGTATCCCCCAAACCGTCCAAAACGTTAGCCAGAGTACTGTAATCAGCCCCTCAGGCTCACAACTCGCAGGGTAAAATCTGTATGTCCGAGACAGCATGCGTAGATTCCCGGCACAATACAATAGGTGTCGAAGTTCCAGTAATGTATGAGAAGATTCCCGGAAAAGTAGTGGCATTTCCGGGAATCTGTGTATGAATTTCCGGTCAAATAAACCTGTTAAAACCAATACACATTGAAGTTATTGTTTGATATACCCTATTCAACATTCAAGGTGCCCATAGTCTGCGCTAGAGAGATAACTTATGTGCTCGCTGCTTCGCATCCAGTGTGAGCGAGTGGTAGTGAAGGACAGCAGTTATATGATAGCGGTGGCAACAAGTTAAAAGCTTGTTTTGAATGAGCAGGCGAGTGATAGGCCGGTGGCCACGTATCTGTTACAGAAATCGAGCTGCCTATCATAAAGGATGCCGCCACACGCCGATAAACTTATCGCAGTTCACACCTCGCTGACACCGAGCTCATATTTCTCCATTTACTACGCAAGATTGTAGTCGTCATCACCATTACCTTTCCCGGAACAACTTGGATTGCCGAGAATATTCTGGACGGAACCTACCTAAAGTATAAATACCACATGCGGGCCTCTAAGGAGCGAGTGATTAAGAGCAGTGTGTTTGGCGTCTCGTGCAACCACCAGCGACAGTTTGGCGATTCCGGAGTGGGGAGGGACGACTGCAGCAATCTGAGAGTATGTCGGCGAGCTTGTGTGCAGTGAAGAGTGGGACTGATCTGCGGGACTGTGGATTAGATGGTGAGTGAAGACATTCGGTACGATAGAAATACAGGGTAATTATCTAGTGTAGGGGCTTTTCTGAAGGAAACGTCCTAGATCAACAAAAGTAGCATTAATAGGTTCTGCACAGCTTTAATATTGAATAGGGCTTTATGTTAAAATAAGTGGAACATATTAAAAAAATTCTTCAAAAGTACGAGCACTTCGGCCGCTATGTTTACCTCGGTCGCCATGTTTAATGGCTGTGCATTGCTGTTTCCGACGCTATCTACCAGCCGCGGATATGTCGGACGCCTTAACTTTTGGAGAATTAATGCATTAGTGATGTGAATAAATGTGCATCGTGCCGTCACCTTATTGGCTATTTACTGTATACGTCATCGTCACGGGATTGTACGTTGCAGTTGAGATCCCATTACTTGAATTTGAGACGCGAGACAGTGCGGATGTGATTTTTGCGGTTGTAAGTTCTGACGCCCGAATCCGACCGTACGAAGGCTTGTGATTTAACATTGGAGGGTGCAAAAACTAGTGCATCTATGCGTAATATTCGCCTATGTGGCATGGTGTTTTGTCCATTGAGATAAGATGCACGGCAGTTGAATGGGTCGCCTACCTAGGCGTGTTGATTCATAGACTTTCAGTGTGTTTAACGGTTACTAAAACCCTAAAATCCTAGAGTAGTTTAAAACCCTAAAATCCTTGATTAGACTAACAGCCTACCGTAGTGTAAAACCCTAAAATCTGAGGTTAGACTAAAATCCTAGCGTAGTTTAAAACCCTTCTATCCTAGGTTAGTTTAAAACCCTACTATCCTAGGTTAGATTAACACCCTACAATCCGAGGTTAGTTTAAAAATGTAAAATAGTGATTCACTTGTCGTGGGGTTAGGTTCAATTAGGTTAGGTGGGCACATATCACAAAATTGGTTGGACGTTAATGCCCCTAGTATATTCGTGTTCTGCATAACTATTAGAGTGGAAATATACCACTTTTCGGGGGGAGGGCGGTTTCAGAAAAGCCCCTACACTATATAATTACCAAATACAGTTTTAACAAAATGTGTGGAAATAATTGCAGCAGTTTAAGGGACGTTAGCAAGAGTAATGACTGTGAAAAAGACTTCAATTGAAATGGAGAGTCATTAAATATTGCGCTCAATAAGAACGTTAATACGACACTGAGACTGGTAAATAATAGATGTTTAACCGTTTGTAGCATTGAGAATAATTTTAATTATTGAATTTAGTTATTTTATTTTTATCAAGACCTCCGTCCCTCACAAACTCTGATACACTCCTCGGGCATTTTTGCAACACACTGAACTGTGTATTTTTCAAAGATTTCAAAGATTCTACTACTTGTTCTAGAAGTTCATTTGCTCACTCAAAAAAAAAATAAAAATACTAACATTTTCATATAAATGAGTGGTTTTTAGAAAATAGTTAGGATTTTTTTGTTTTGCTTTTATGAGTTAATACGTGGCTTTTATGAAAATACCTCATAATAGTTTTACCACATTCACATATTATTTTCATTGTGCTATAATCTCTATTGATTAACATTCCTTACTATTATTACAACATTCGTCTCTTGTATAACATTTTTGTAAAAACAACTTAAATCTTCAACTTCCTACATCTTTTATGTAGTTCAATGTGATTATCTTTGATTCTGCAGTTGTAATTGTTCCTAAATATTGTTTTTCAAAATATAGCTGCCACAGCTTCATAACAGCAGCAGACTCTGAGGGAGAATTTATGGAAGACATGGACCCCCCCCCCCTGCCGAAAACAATCACACTGACATGAATTTGTCCTGTGAATATTGTTTAAAATAATGATTTCATTCAATTAATTTTATATTGTTTCCTAAAATCATGATGAGAGAGTCTCCCTTGTCACAATGGGAAAATGAGACCCCGCTCCCCCACCGACAAACCAAAAGCCTATACAGTAGACTCCTGATCATCCGAGGTAATTGGGACCGAGATCATCTCGGATACGGTAATACGGAGGTCAGGTGTTATTGTGGTAAAAACATGTGAAGAATGTAAAAACCGGTTTATTGTAATTGAAAACGTAAAATAAACATAGTTACAAACCTATAAGTTAGTGGAAACATGAGATTACATATTACTCAAAAAAGTCTTTGATTGTTTTCTGAGTTAACCTCTGTCCTCTCTTGGATGATGCGATGTTACGCCAATGCTGAAAAGTCAGTATGTAATGTGCCCTACACTCTTCTTGTTGCTCTATGTAAGCAAGAGCAGTGTTGATCGATTTCAACCCATCAGAATGTGATATTTTTGGAGTTATCTCGTCCGTGACGTCGTCTTCTTCTTATATATATATATATATATATATATACATATATATGAGAAAAATCATAAAATTTATGGCAAATTATTAAAGCACATCAATTTATTCAAGATAAGAAAAAGCATTTTGGTGATATTTATATATATATATATCCTGCAAAATTATGTCTTGAACAAAATAGTTTTGTAATTTATTATGAAATCAATATTTATACAAGGATTTGTCGTGATCCTAAACTTTTCACTGTTTTTTTAGGAAATAAATTTTTATCTTGCAACTTTACTGGTTCTCTAATAGAAGATCTGCTCATAATAATATATTTAAAAATGACAAAAATGTATTATGAGGTTTTCCAGTCATTTGCATCGCTAGAAGTAAACCTCTCTCAGAGACTGTCCACAGGCCCCAGTGTCACGTCACAAGCTGCACAGGACCGTAGCGGCAATGCGAACACACCACTTACCAGTCGTCGTAGGGCACCACGAGGCGGTTGTCGACGCGGCGGCTGGGCGTGAACACCACGTGCCCGCCCTTCTCCAACTGCTGCAGCACCAGGCGGTCCTTGGCAGCCAGCCCGCACTTGCGATGCTGCGGCAAGAATGCTATCACCTTGTGGCCCCGCCGCACAAAGTAGTCCACGCAGATCTGCAGGCCGTGGTACGAGAAGCGGCAGTTCCCGCCATGCCTGCACACGCCACCATCTCTCCACTCGCACACTACAATACCCGTACGACATACGGTCCACTACTACTCATCTCGATCGTGTCCACACTTTAAGAGAACATTAAGACGTCAATTGAAGTCTATTGGTTTTTGGAAGGCAACGTAGAAAACTAAACAAGGCAATCCTAGATAATTGTTTTGCCAACTTACAACTATTTTGCAATACTACTGATTAAATTTTTTAAATCTAGTGCCACGATAACATACAAATTCACAGCATTAGAAACAGCTCGGCATAAATATATCCCTCTAGTAAAATATCTAATTTCACAGTACGTAAAATTAGTTCTGTAGGTTCTTGGTATTTCTCTATTGACTTTTATGAAACTTAAAAAAATACATCTTTAATGTCCTATGCACCCTTAAACAGATGAAAACAGTCAGCAAATGTTACCTTGTGGTCCACATTACTAATACCACACGCTTCATCATATAAATTAAAAATGTCACCAAAATGATTAAGATACCATTTTAGGCAGGAAAGTTAATAAGTCCAAATATACTTTGTGTTGATTACACTTGAATTCAGGTATGCAACATGCAAGTGTTGTACAAATTGAATAGTAGTACAGTACGATAGTTTAAATTTCACAATTAACAAGGGCACTCGAATAAAGTATAACTGTAAATCCTGTATTTTGGCAAATAGTTGAGTGTTTAAGCCAGCTGTCAAACACACTCCTTAAAAATGGAAAACAAGACAGACTAAAGGTTTTCACCTACTTATGAAGCATGTGCTCTTGCGAAAAATAACTGAATTTCAACCAAATCTTTCACTGTGTTTTGAGCACATCTAAGAAATATTGACTCACAATGGCAACTTTAACTCTGGGAACAAGGCAACAGCACACAACTTTGATATACTCCTTGCGACAGCACACAACTTTGATAGACTCCTGGCGACAGCACACAACTTTGATAGACTCCTGGCGACAGCACACAACTTTGATAGAGTCCTGGCAACAGCTAGTGCGAAGAGCACGCCATGGCCTTACGTGCTTACTCTCATTGCTGATGACAAGACTTTGAGATGAATGATGACTATGTCAAGAGTTTGCTTTCATCATTACTAACGAGATTCAAGTTTTCACATGATTGCATATACAAACTTACAGCCCTCATCCTTCCATTCCAAAAACTATTGACAACATTCGCTCCACCTTTACCCCACAATCCCCTCACCCACCCACACAAAGATGCGGGAGTACAGAGCACAGCAAGAAGGCAGGCACAGACTGAACACTGTAACTAGTAGCTGGAGATGATTATAAGATAAAAGTGTGACGCATCTCCGCCCCACAGTTGAGCGCCAAATAACATGACGCTAAATAGTTGGGGAAGCCAATTTAACTTGCGCTATTCCACACCTGTGGAATATTGGTGGTTTATAGGGTCGTAGTTAATTCCTCCAGGCATAGACCATAAGGTGCCTAAAAGGTTAAAGGTTTTTCAATAAGGTAGTCTTTTGACGTTTCACTTAACTGGATAATTACATTGTCTCGAGTTTGAACAAAAAAAACATACAGCAACACTTCCGAGGTGTGGTACTCTAATTTGGCTACTCGTATTAACTGGGCCGACTTCGTGGGACGCGGGCCTACGATTACATTTCATTCAATCTCCCTCAGTGTCAGTGACCTTGCGAGCGTCGTCGCCTACGCACGCACCAAACATTCATTGCGTAACTGTCGCATTAATTATTTAGTTTTACTTGTGGTTTCTAAATGCCTAATCAGTCAATATGTCTTCGAGTAGTACGAGTAATAAGAGAAAACATAAGACTTTGACTTTGCAGGAGACGATGGAAATATTAAAGAGGTTAGATAAGGGTGAAAACATGTGTAAACTTGCTAAAGAATACGTCGGACGTGCTACTTTGCACGATATTAAAAAGAAGAAATTGAAGATAGTGGAGCACATTAAAACAATGGAAAGCGGACCAGAAAAACGTAAAATATTAAAGTTGGTGAATGTCCCAAGATGGAAACTGCTCTTTACAAATGGTTTCTACAGCAATGTGCTAAGCACACCCCTATTTCTGGGGAAATATTAAAAACGAAAGCAGTTGAATTCTACAAGAAAATTACTAAAAAAGATTACTTCCGTGCTAGTGATGGTTGGGGGGAGAAATTATCGAGTGACGTATCTGCGGTTCAGCCCTTTGTTCAGTTGCTTCAAGAGAAAGTTGATGAACTGGGTCTTAGTCCA
The DNA here is from genome assembly GCA_002778355.1 of Clitarchus hookeri. NCBI lineage: Eukaryota > Metazoa > Arthropoda > Insecta > Phasmatodea > Phasmatidae > Clitarchus > Clitarchus hookeri. The sequence goes on from NQII01001675.1 coordinate 79,569, forward strand.
GATCAAGTGTATATTGCCGACGAAAGCGGGTTTTTTTTTTAGAAAATGTTGCCAAAGAAAACCTTAGTATCATCACAAGAAAACGCTGCACCAGACTAGTGGGTAAAAAGCAAAAGACTATTACAGATTATTTCAAAAAACATTGATTTAATTTGTATTTTATCAATAAACAATTGCTAATACATAAAAACACAACAAATTTTTACTCATTTTTACCTACATTCCAGTAATCAGAATTTTTCGCTAATCCGGCACTCTTGCACCTGCATTATTGCCAGATTAGCGAGATCATGCTGTATACTCAAAAAACAGATTCTGAAAAGTTTACAAAAACAGGCACAATAACTCCAAAGATCGTGTAAGGAGTGTATGCAACATACAGTAGAGTACCCTTTATCCAAACTTCTCCATGAATATTCTAAACTAGCAACCTGACCCGGCTTCAATTTAGTTTTTACAGCGATACATCAATTAATTAATTGGGAAAAGACAATTACAATACTATATGATAGTAAATTAGTATAAACTATTATCATATATAACATACATACATACACGTCACGCCTGTCTCCCAGAGGGATCGGCAGAGATTATGGACTTCCATTTACCACGATCCTGACATACCTACCTCCTTCGCTTTATCCACATTCACACATCTCTAATATAACAATATTATATGATAGTGGTTTAGAAAATTTCTTTGTATACAACATTAATCGTTTTGCCTCCGATCGCCAGCACAAAAATATTTATGTTTAACGTGACATGTGAAAGGGCTACATATAGTTGTCCGTGTGAAATACATGCTCCACTCAAATCCACTCTAGCCACATTAAGTGTTTGACCCTGTTCCAATATTAATGGTCATACCAAAACAAACTCTTATTGGAAATTGGACTCTTTTAAAATTAAAAGGCAAATCTGAGGGAATCATTGATATTCTGGGTATTAAAACAGTTTCTCCAGTTCTGCAGCCAGTTAGAATAGTACCTTCAGTAAGATAACTTTTTAAACTTTTTATTTGTAATCGAGTCCCGCTGCAAAATTTCTGTGGATTTATATTTCGCAATAAAATTATGGGAGCTCCAACTTTTAAAATCAGTTTGTGTGGTGGCATGCCAGAAAGATTCAACGAATTAAGAAATTCTGTGGGATAGTGCGTAGCTTCTTCAGTCGAGTACTGTACCTACTGAGTAATAGACTTGTGTTTGGGCATTGAATTTTGCGAGCACTAATTCATTAATTTTTTCGACTTGTTCATTAGTAGGCGATNCGAATTAAGAAATTCTGTGGGATAGCGCACAGCTTCTTCAGTCGAGTACTGTACCTACTGAGTAATACACTTGTGTTTGGGCATTGAATTTTGCGAGCACTAATTCATTAATTTTTTCGACTTGTTCATTAGTAGGCGATAATATTGCTCTTTCTTTGAGCCACGATAGTGTACTTCAGGGTATAGATTTGTTGGTGGTCGGTGACTAAAACACATATATCACTATTGAGAGAAATTTTTCCACAATCCATTGAAAGCTCTCCATTTCCGACTTTCAGTAGTACGTCAGCAAACATGCGGTTATCTTCTGAAGACTTAAGTACCCTCATGTTTGTTTTGAGTGCTAGTTTTGCTAAGTTGGACCAAAGATACAATCTTTTTAATGATGCATTGACTTCAAGAGCCACACCGCATGCCACCGTCCCGCCCACGTATCTCGACTTTAGAAATTACTTTTCCACAGAACTTTTAAAGTATTGGCGATAATTGTATGCTGTAAAGAACATTTCTTATCTACGTTAAACAGTTTTAATTATGAATTAATTTATTTTGATAAAGATTAAGTTCTTTATGGTTAGTAAAGACAGTGAATTTTCTGTTTGTTTTTAATGCATAACTTAAATTGTAAATACGCTTATTACTACTTATCTATTAAAGACGGATACATGCTACAACTGACTTTTTTGGAGATAATTTAATTTTACACAATTCTTTCGTACATGATTTTGTTATATATCAAAAGGATAAGGCAGCGTATTCCATGAGAGCGTGCTGGCTGCAAACTTTTTCCCCCCGACTTGAATCACTAATGCAGTTAATGCTCAACTCCTTTAAGTGTTAGAGCAATTTTTAAAACACACAAACCTTCCTCGATAAATGCAGATCATAACAGTAAAAACAGCACCCGAGTCCGTTCAGTGGTTCTCGAGATTAGCGCAGTCATGCAGACAGACGCGCACCAGGGACTTCCTTTTATACTATGAATGGATAATGGACATATTTTGGAATAACTACTTAAATTACAAAATTTTTGGAATCCAAATTATTTTTTATTGTTGCTGCATTATATGTTATCATATCACGCCATGACATCACTTGTTGCGAAGTACTGTGCCGAAGGCCACGAACGTATTAGATGTGAATGCTGCAGCTATTAACTAGTAGCACTGTAACTAATATCCGGCGGTATGAGTATCAATGTGTTGATGGTAAGTTGTACGAGCATATGTGCATTACAATTTTGTAAGTAGTTGTATGCTTGTGGTTTTATAACGTTTGTGATGGGCAAGGTGAAGAAAGCAACATAAAGAGGAGCCAGACTGTGTCGACGATTCACAAAAGGTAGAATTTTTAAGAAAAATTGAATCACGGTGTAAGCGTGTTGAAACTTCAAAATGGGTACGGGGTTGGAAAATCAACCATCTAAGATGTCAAGACACAAAAAAAAAAAATTCAGTTAGTTTCTAAATCAGATTCACTGGCAAGCATGTCAAAGAGGAAAACTGTGTGTGGGGCTAAGAATGCAGATCATGACAAAGTGCTGTACGAGTGGTTTCGGCAACATAGGAGTGAAGGAATTCTCATTTATGACCCTATGTTAATGGAGAAAACCCAGCCAGTTTCACAAAGAATTGAACATAGAAGACACATGTGAATATTCTGTTGGATGGCTGCAGAAATTCAAAACTCGTCATGGAATTCGATATTTTAAAGTGTGTGGTGAAAAACTGTCTGCAAATGTCGAACTCGGGGGAGAATATGTTGTGGAATTTTCTGAGCTAGTGAAAGAACATAATCTTACCCCAGAACAAATTTACAATATGAATGAAACTGGTTTGTTTTGGTGTTGTCTCCCACAGAGTCCATTTGCGTTCAATGATCAAAATTTGCTTCCGATGCAAAAGATTCTAAGGAAAGGTTGACAGTCATGATGTGCTCAAATGCAGCAGGCATGCAAAAATGTAAGATGATGGTGATTGGTAAAAGTGCCAAACCTCAAGCTTTCAAAGGTATGGAGGTTTTTCCCGTGATTTACCGTTCGAACAAACGGGCTTGAGTCACGCAGGAATTGTTCAGAGGCTGGTTCAATAACCACTTTGTGTCTGAAGCGCTGGAACATGCAAGAAATGTTGGGTTGCCTGACAATGCAAAAATAGTTCTGCTTACTGACAACTGCCCAGCCCATCATCCAACAGAAACCCTTGTCGCGGATAACGTTTTTGTTTCGAATTTGCCGCCAAACTGCACAGCTTTGATACAACCCACGGACCAGAGTATTACCAAAAATTTGAAGTTCCACTATCGAGATAAACTTGTGCAAAAAATTGTAAATTGTGAAGGTTTGTTTAGCTTTGAAAATTTCAAGAAATCTTTCACGTGCCTGGAATGACGTCACGCCTGCTGTTTTAAAAAAATTGCTGGGACAACATTTTGTTGTCTACTGAATTTTGTGGCACTGCCACCGATAGTTGCGAGAGTTCCGAGGGTTTGACGTAGCAACAGACTAATAAAACGCAGATTACAGTGAATTTATTTCCTATGTGGTGGTGGATATTCCTGACCTACGGGAGTAAGACGTCAAGGAATAGATTGGCAATGATGGAAATGCTCCAGTTACTGAATCACTGACAGACTCGGAAATTATTGATTCAGTTCCGTGCCGGCAAGCTACAGAAAGCAACGACAGTGACGAGAAGATTCTGTAGCACATGGGGAAATATCTGCACGTTTGTCGATCGCTGAAGCCGTTTCGTGCTGCAAGAAACTTATTGATTTCATGGAATGAAAATTATTTACTACCAAACAGGAAGTGATGCAAATGTACAGACTTAAAGAAAAATTTGTGCGTGGAAAAACAAAAACGTATTCATCAAACAAATCTGATGGATTTGTTCACAACTGCATATCTTCTTCCAGTTGTTAACTGCAAGCAAACAAAATGAAAGGTAATGTAATGAAATAACTGCAAGTGAAATAATAACTTTTATTAGCTGTTTTTGTTACTGTAAACTACAGTGGAACCCTGTTATAACATTTTCCTGCTTAACAAGCTGCTCTCTTTCGGTCCACAAACATGTGCGCCAGTGAGGCAACATAGGGTAGTTTGTCGCTTGTGCAAACAGAACGACCGTGTTACACAGTCCCTTATGCAATAACGATCCCCAATAAGCAACAAGGGGAATCTGAATTCTTTGATTGCTCTACACAAGACCACAAAATGTCCATTTGAATTCTCTGTTCTTTAACCAGGATTATTTTATTTTACCATGCTGTGCCCTATTTGCAAAAAGGAAATAACCTTTCAATTCGGCCCCCAAGTCAAGAGAAAGAGATGGTCAGATTGGATCATATTGGTTTCTAGGCGAGTTGTAGTCTGTGTTTACTGTTTGGAAATATTCGCACTCAGTTAAAATGCTTAGGTAAATGGATACTATGCCCTTGTTGAACCTGGGTTCGTAACCATATAGAACCACACCTTCGAAGACAAATTGCTAGTTCTATTTTTGTAGGCAGGGCACTGCTTTTACAGGGCAAGGCTTTACCTCCATGTGGGCGTAGCAGGGTGGAGACCCAGCACCCCTGGTGACAGAACATCAGTTGTGGCAGTTGGCAAGTAGGTGGTAGGTGAAGTTTGCCAAACTGTATCTTTAGATAGCTGTGTAACACAACCAATATCGCACAATTACCATCAGGAGCCAATCACAACATTTTGAGGCAGTAGCACCACCACGCACATCGTTTTTTGATTCGCTACTTTGTAAGGCGGCCTGCTCTTTGGCCGACTCGGCTCCCCTCCTGTTTTCTCCCCTCATTTCCCTCCCTTGATTACCATTCTCCTTGTACGTCTGCTTTTTTTATTACAGAGGTTAATTTATATAAGTTGTTACATGCCTTGTGCAGCATTCATTCTACACCTCATTCTAAGCCTGTGAAAACGATTGTCGGGTTGATGCCTGCTAGGGCTAATTTAAATTTCAAATCTGAGCTAAAATTGTCCTGTCCTGTCCTTGGACGAGGTTGCCATGAGATGCCGTTTAATTAATGTAGTTGCGTGAATGGTTGATTATGGTGGAGCTTGTAAAACAGTGAATCGTGGTCGCAGCTTTTCATTTGTGGGTCAGTTTAGTGTTTTTAAATAATTGCGTGGCATAGTATTGTGTTTGTCTTGGGCTCTGCAGTGAGTTAGAATTTTTCTAAATTCTGGTTTTGGACGCCTGCCTAAATTCTAGTTTCGGCCCAACTAATTTCTTGCTTCTCTATATACACTGCAGAGCCAAAAAAAAACTGGTATAGGCGTGCATATGCAAATAACAGAGGTATGGAACCAATCAGAGTAACGCGATGCTGTCGGCAGCGCCTATATAAGACAACAAGCGTCTGGCAAAGTTGCTAGATCGGTTACTGCTGCTACAATGGCAGGTTATCAAGATTTAAGTGAGTTTGAACGTGGTGTTATAGTCGGCGCACGAGATATGGCGCACAAAATATGGGATATAGCATCTCCGAGGAAGCAATAAAATTTGGATTTTTGCGTACGACTGTTTCACGAGTATGCCGTGAATATCGGGAATCCGGTAAAACATCAAATCTTCGACATTGCTGCGGCCGGAAAAAGATTGTGAACAAACGGGACAAATGACGACTGACGAGAATCAATAAACGTGACAGACATGCAACCCAGTCTCAAATTGGCGCAGATTTCAATGCCTCCTGCATACCTTCAGAGATTAGTAGAGTCCATGCCATGTCGTCTTGCGGCACTTCTGCGTGCTCGCGGGGGCCCTACACGATATTAGGCAGGTGTACCAGTTTATTTGGCTCATCAGTGTAGTTTCAGTTGCTTTAACGTGTTGTGTATAATATTTTGTCTTCTGCCCAATGATTTACTTGAAGTTTAATTGTCGCTACTGTGCAGCCACAACTTATGCGTTGGGCGTAGTCTGTTGAAGTATTCCGATTGTTGTCATTGATTATTTTATTTGATGGAGCTATGGTTACGGTATACGGACTGCCTTCATTGATTTACTATTTTAAGGTAGTATTCTTGTATTTTCACGTAAAGAAGGCTTTACAAGGCCTGAAGCGCTGCCCTCCTCTAGTNACTATTTTAAGGTAGTATTCTTGTATTTTCACGTAAAGAAGGCTTTACAAGGCCTGAAGCGCTGCCCTCCTCTAGTCAAATTGCTCCACTAAATACATTGAATTTATCTAGTCATCAAAGTAACTATTTGTATTTTAGAAACATTTTAATATTACCCTGCTCATTTTTTCAATTAAATATTTATTGTATATTTTGGAGTAACTTAATACTTTTTAATAAGCAATTGTGCAGCAATTTCATTTTTTTTATGAGTGTTTGAAGTATTTCGGTAATTATTAACTTTAGGGGCTTTTCTGTAAAAATAAAAATAATTCACGGAAAATGGTATATTTCCACTCTACTAATGATGCAGAACANGCTTTTCTGTAAAAATAAAAATAATTCACGGAAAATGGTATATTTCCACTCTACTAATGATGCAGAACACAAATACATTAGGGGCATTAACGTCCGACTAATTTCGTAATATGTGCCCACCTAAACTAACAGAACCTAACCCCACGATGGGTGAATCACTATTTTACATTTTTTAACTAACCTAGGATTGTTGGGTTTCACACTAACCTAGGATTTTCTAATTTTACTCTAATCTAGGATTGTGGGGTTTTACACTAACCTAGGATGTTTGGGTTTTACACTAAAGTACGAATGTAGAATTGTAGGGATTTAAAGGAACCGTAAAAACACCAAAAGAATGTAAATTGACTCACCTAGGTAGGGGGCTGGTATAATTCCTCCGAAGTTGACAGACTTAAACAAACGTATTTCGCAAGTTTTTTAAATATGTTCTACTTATTTTAACATTACGCCCTCTTGAAAATGAACTAGGTAAGCTGTGCAGAATCCATTAATGCAACTTTTGTTGGTCTAGGACGTTTCGTTCAGAAACGTAAACAAACTGGCTGTACTGCTCATTTCACAATTTTGTTCAATTTTTTAAAATATGTTGTACTTATTTTAAAACTATGCCCCTAGTATATTCGTGTTCTACGCCATTAGTAGAGTAGAAATATATCATAATTTTGAATTTTTTTTGTGTTTTTCAGAAAAGCCCCTAAACTTAATAATTACCATATTTATTGTACTTTGAGCTACACAATACTTTGAGTAATTTAATCTATTTGTATGAGTATTTTAATATATATTTTTTGTATTGTGAGCCATTAAAGTTTATAATGTTGCATGGCATATTTTTTTGTAAATGTTCCACGCAAATATTCAATTCCAAGGTGCTGCTAACTTGTAAAATATTCTGAAATTACAGAGCTTGGAAGTGACATTGTCTTTGTATTACTTGTGCTGTGGCACAATTTTATGGTGTCAGAAATGTGTGCACAGAATGATGATGGAGTTTTACAAAAAAAAACTGTCTGCTGCAATGCAAAACTCATACATGCAAACAAATTTACTGCCACTCATGGCTATTTTGGTACCTCACCACCTGCAATCACACCTAGCATTGGGCCTCGTATTTCTGGGAACTGCTCTTCACCAATCAGAAGACCCCAGCCCACCCGCACTATCGATTCTGCTAGAAACCTACGGAAACAAAGTACTGAAGAAGAAGACGCCAAAGTGTTGGCTACCCTAAAAAACATGTCGGAAATGCCAATTCGCTAATTGCGTCGCTTCCAGATTTTGCTTGCAAGCCGTGATTAGCACAGGATTCAATTATAAAATTTGTCGGTGTAACGAGTAAGAAATTCATCAACTTCACTCACAAAATATTGAATTAATGTATTCTGTTGCAATAGACTACATTGTGGCTTCAGACACACACAAAAACTGTAAAGTGGTTGATAACTGCATAATACATTACATCTGGCTCACATCACAGAATATATTCATAGACAGAAAAGCTTTGATGAACTGTTATTCACNTGCATAATACATTACATCTGGCTCACATCACAGAATATATTCATAGACAGAAAAGCTTTGATGAACTGTTATTCACGACTACAAAAAGTTGAGGACGAAAAAAGTGTTTAGATTTTAACTTTAAAAAACTTTATTTTTATTCTGCGCAGATGCTAATCAGTACTTCAAGTGGTTGTGTGTGGAAGTGAGAAAACCGGGTTGCCGTGCCAGGGCTGTGGCCGCACCTTACTGGGGAAACTACAGCCTGCCGGCCACACAGAACCAACAAAAGTAATTATCAAGGATTGAATGCTTTTCGTAAAATATGTTTGGGACTTGCAAAAGTTGTATATATGACTTTCACAAAGATTTTATGGAGAAAGTGGATGAGCTGCTACAGGACAAGAGGCCTCGGGGGCGAAGACAGAGGGTGAAAGTGGTGGACGGAGAGGTTACGTCAGGGGTACCGCAGGGAAGCGTGCTGGGCGATTTGTTGTTTACCATAATACCTAATAAATGACACAGGTTTCGTGATTAGGGGACAAATAAGATTGTTTGCGGATGACTGTGTATTGTATGCAGAGGTGGGAGGGGGAGACAACTCGCAGGCAGACATTGACAGGATATGGTCGTGGACCGTGGAGAATAAAACTAAGATAAATGTACAAAAGACTAAGGTAGTGAGGTTTACAAAGAAGAAAGTGATAAGCACAGAAATGTACAGATGCGAGGGGGAAGAAGAGGTGGTTCGCCAGTCTGGAATGCAACGCACATTCTGTTTTGATGTTAAACATGAATTATCCCACAAACAGTTCATCTGAGAGTGTTCCGACAAGACCACCTTTTTTGTTAATTAAGGCGTGCTGATTCACAGGATTTCTTTAAAAATTGCTTAGAACGTAGTGGTACAAAGTTTGATGCAAACATGGGTNAAGGCGTGCTGATTCACAGGATTTCTTTAAAAATTGCTTAGAACGTAGTGGTACAAAGTTTGATGCAAACATGGGTTGCCAACAGTGAGCGAGTGAGTGAAGAGGTTTGAGCGGCAGCAGGGTCTTGAGAGCCAATGTAAGTGATTGAGGTGAGTATGGAGCAGCACCGGAATGAAAGGGCAGGGGAAACAGGAGATCCTCGAGAAAACCAGCTGACCAGCAGCATCGACCGGCACGATTCTCACATGCAAAAAACCGGTGACCCAGCCTTGGTGGGAGGCGAGCAGGCTAACCGCTCAGCCACCGCGGCACCCTGCCAACAGCTATTTCCAAAAAAAAAGGGATGATATTACCAACCACACTTTTATAGGTGGAAGATCTCCCTTGGAGGTGCATACCTTAATAATCACTTCAGGGGTTCAGTTGTACATAAGTTTACATTTTGTTTCATATTTTCATAAGGAATTGCCTGCCCAAGTTTGACCCCATGCTTTAGAAACATGTGATATGTATGTGGAGAAATATATNATTTTCATAAGGAATTGCCTGCCCAAGTTTGACCCCATGCTTTAGAAACATGTGATATGTATGTGGAGAAATATATTTAGGTGTTATGAAAGCTGAGTTTTTTCACACAACTCTGGTAATTTTCAATTCACATCGGTAGGCTAATTTTCCACATGTCTCTTGGAAAGTTAGCATAGATGTGATAATAGGCTGTACTCACCCCATGGCCACATTGCTGCCATCTATGATGATAGGACGGAGTCCTTGCTTGCGCACAGGCTGCGAGCTCGGCAGGTAAACATTCCCCCCAAACACGCTGACGGGGTTCTGCATGCCGGTCCCAGCGTCGAACCTCTGGTTCCCACCAGAGACGTANCATTCCCCCCAAACACGCTGACGGGGTTCTGCATGCCGGTCCCAGCGTCGAACCTCTGGTTCCCACCAGAGACGTGCGCCGCGGGCAAGCGAGTCTGCTGCACGTGGTAGTTCTCGGCACTCGCTGCGGCATAGCTCCGGGAGAGCGCGTCTCCCAGCCTATCGTAGTCGTGCGACAGCAGGGACACGTTCCTCGCGTTCGACTCTGTGATGACCGGTACATGCTCTGTCTGCAAGTCGAAGTACGCTCCTGGGCCCTCGTGCCAACGTTGTCCCGACAAACCTGCATTTCTACGCTCCGCGTTCCAGCGACTTCCACGGCCCCCGCTCTTCATTCCCCACGCAGATCTGTGTCCGTGGCGCTGATGGCTGCGCTGGGAGGTGCCCCAGTTGCTCCTGGGAAAGTACTGCGAGCTAACAGCTGCCTTATTTGTAGGAAACCAACGATTACCACTCTGACAGCGACCGGACAAAGTTTGCGTTTGCCTTGCGGGTAGTTTGGCCATGACTGACCAGCCGCTGACAGTTCCCTCTTTCTTAGTTATGCAGTGAACATTTTCAGTCTGCACATGCCCAGGAGAATCGGGCCTTCCTGCGGCCTCACTCTGGTTTTTGGTTTTGCAAGTATAATTTTCCTTATTCTCTACAACACTACCGTTAGCACTCTCAGAAACACTTTCCTCGCCATTTGAAACATTACAAGTCTTATTTGTTACTTCACAGTTCAGTTTTACCTTGTGAGCATGATTGGGAATATCATGTTCCTCAGCCTTTACAGATTTCATAACACTTTTGTTAGTCTCTGGATCACAATTTCCTCCCAGTTCCAGTTCTTCATTAGCCACNCATTCCCCCCAAACACGCTGACGGGGTTCTGCATGCCGGTCCCAGCGTCGAACCTCTGGTTCCCACCAGAGACGTACGCCGCGGGCAAGCGAGTCTGCTGCACGTGGTAGTTCTCGGCACTCGCTGCGGCATAGCTCCGGGAGAGCGCGTCTCCCAGCCTATCGTAGTCGTGCGACAGCAGGGACACGTTCCTCGCGTTCGACTCTGTGATGACCGGTACATGCTCTCTCTGCAAGTCGAAGTACGCTCCTGGGCCCTCGTGCCAACGTTGTCCCGACAAACCTGCATTTCTACGCTCCGCGTTCCAGCGACTTCCACGGCCCCCGCTCTTCATTCCCCACGCAGATCTGTGTCCGTGGTGCTGATGGCTACGCTGGGAGGTGCCCCAGTTGCTCCTGGGAAAGTACTGCGAGCTAACAGCTGCCTTATTTGTAGGAAACCAACGATTACCACTCTGACAGCGACCGGACAAAGTTTGCGTTTGCCTTGCGGGTAGTTTGGCCATGACTGACCAGCCGCTGACAGTTCCCTCTTTCTTAGTTATGCAGTGAACATTTTCAGTCTGCACATGCCCAGGAGAATCGGGCCTTCCTGCGGCCTCACTCTGGTTTTTGGTTTTGCCAGTATAATTTTCCTTATTCTCTACAACACTACCGTTAGCACTCTCAGAAACACTTTCCTCGCCATTTGAAACATTACAAGTCTTATTTGTTACTTCACAGTTCAGTTTTACCTTGGGAGCATGATTGGGAATATCATGTTCCTCAACCTTTACAGATTTCATAACACTTTTGTTAGTCTCTGGATCACAATTTCCTCCCAGTTCCAGTTCTTCATTACCCACTTTACCAAGAATTGTAGGCATGGTGTTCTCGAGTGTAACATTCGATTTCACCTCGACATTCCCACCGGCACTATTTCTATCACTATACTCCTCTTCACTTGAGCTGGAAGATTCTATACATATTACAGGTATGACTTTACAAGTGTTTCCCGAAAGCGTCTTTGTTACCAAAGTTTTGACGCTAGTAGCACATTTCACAGTGCCGGTCGTGCTGATGTCCGATAACTTATCTCGGTGCTTGGGTGCCGCCTGCCGGCACTTAGACGAATTCTTTTTAATACTTTTATGTTGTCCTTCCTTTGCTGTATTGTCTTTTAGGGAAAAACTTCTACAATTACCACTTTGAGGAGGTGATTCCAAACCCTGCGTTATGGTTTCATCCAACGCTTTTATTTCATTAGGAAAGTTATTTTTGTCTTCATTATGTGCAGCATCTGAGCTTTTGAAATGGTCTGCTTGAGATGAAGGTAAATCACGATATGGTGGGCCTTCTGTTTGCTCAGGAGGTACGGCACTCTCAAGGAGTCTTTTTTTCAATAGTAAAGAACGCTGTTTCACAACTTTATTTACAAGCATTATATCTGGTGGACATTTCATAGTACCTCTCTCTGAAAAAGAAAGATTTTTAAGATCATTACCTAAAGCTAGAACAGTTTCACTACCAGTGGCGGACCGACCTCTGGACATCTGTCTGGTCACTTTTTTATGCGGACTGCTGCTACCACGAATGTTAAATTTCTTCGGTGGTAAAGTTTTTGACGATCTCTTTCTTACTGCAGATTTTGGTGATGCACTCCATGTCTCATTAGATGAATCACTGGACACAGATTCTGAGCTGCTGTTTGAGGTATCACTAAAACTTTTATTTCTTTGTTCTATGATGCAGGACTTATTATTCACTTCTGGTTTTGATTTTCTTGGTCCAATTCTAGTAATTGGTGCCACAGAGCTTCCTGCAGTTGAAAGACTCCTGCCACTGCGTAGTTTCATTTTTGAATTTTTTTTTAACTTACGTTATAAAACAATACGTTAAAAATCTGAAATTTAAGTATTACACGAACATGAGGTGAATGGCTTAATTACCTTCATCGGTTACAAGATATTGNTAACTTACGTTATAAAACAATACGTTAAAAATCTGAAATTTAAGTATTACACGAACATGAGGTGAATGGCTTAATTACCTTCATCGGTTACAAGATATTGGCTTCACATTTTAAAAATATACGCCTAAATAACAGTCTTAGCTACAGCAGCAATTAGTTGCTCCTTGCATCTTATATTCGTTACAAAAATAATNTATACGCCTAAATAACAGTCTTAGCTACAGCAGCAATTAGTTGCTCCTTGCATCTTATATTCGTTACAAAAATAATAGTTGACTGGAGCATCGTAATCTTAGTCACTATCATGAAATTTATTCCTGGATTTGGTTAATTCATTATCGGGAGCTCACAAAACAAAAATAATACACCCACTGTATAACGTGATTGTTATCATAGAAGAATTTATTAAAATTTAGTGTGTAACATAAGGACGACTCGACAGTTACGTACCGTCAAAGAAACAAGACACAAGAACATTTCGGAATTATAAAAATTCACGTAACCTCAAATCACACACGAGACACAAGAAAACATCAAAATATAAACTTCAACAACTTCCACAAACATGTGCATCTTTAGTACACTGTGATCTGGGGGTACCAACATACCAAACTTCAAACCGTAAAAAGATAACCGATTTATATACTTGTTATCTCGTTATGGTTCTGCTATTGGACGCGTCGATATCGCGAATAAAAATCATAACATACTTGTTTGTTTGTTTTATTACGTCCATAAGATATTTTTTCACATACCTGTACAAAAATATTGTACAAGTCGAAAAAGTCAAATTACAGTATATAAAGGTTTTTTACACCGGACGGACACACACGCACGCACACACCAATTAGATTACATGTAAACACCTCATATCTTTTCTACAAAATGGGACTCATCTTCTTCCAACCTGCTGTAGGAAATCATCGTTTTACTGAATCACAAGAAAAGGGGTACAAGAAAAAACCGGAACAAGAAATGTGTACGATGGAGTGTTATACAGTAATTTAATCTTTTTTGCAGTTTAGATATTCAGCTATGTTAGAAAATGCATTCAGTTGTTTTTTTTTTTTTTNACAGTAATTTAATCTTTTTTGCAGTTTAGATATTCAGCTATGTTAGAAAATGCATTCAGTTGTTTTTTTTTTTTTTTTAAGAGGTTTTGGTTACAGAAGCTAATTGTTTGAAGGTGTTGTAATTATTGAAAAGTTGGCTANTTTTTTTTTTTTTTAAGAGGTTTTGGTTACAGAAGCTAATTGTTTGAAGGTGTTGTAATTATTGAAAAGTTGGCTACCAAGATAGGGCTGCCCTTTCTGGACTAGTTTTAAGTTAACTGAGGCCATGTGTAAGAGTTTTTTTCTAGTGTCGTGCTTATGAAACGGCTCATTTTTCTTCAATATTAGACTGTTTGGACACGAATAGGAGAACTGAAAACATGTATCTCACTTGCAAATGTTAAAATTTCTGAGCTCTTGAAAAGAGGTCTACATGAGTCTGACTTTATTTTGCCATTGATTATTCTTACAGCTCTCTTTTGCACATGACACACTTTTTTACTGTAAGTGAATTTACCCCTAAAAAATATACTATTACACAGGATGGAATGAAAATATGAAACATATACCATTTTTTTGTATTTTTGTTCAAGACATCTGCAACACTTCGTAGAGCGAAAGAGGCTGAACTTAATTTAAGTAGAATACAGGCAATGTGAGATTTTCTGTTTAGTAAGTTGTCTACTTTTAAGAAACTTAGTCACTGCTGATTCATTAATTTTGTCTCTGTTACTGCTATGGCACATGGGAGGACATTTATATAAACTAGTAATAGTACAAAAAGGGGGGGGGGCTTATATTTAGCCTTATGGGACCCCAAGCTTGGTTTTTCCTGGTTCAGAGTAGAATGAAGTAGTTTTTGTTTTGATCCACATTTGTTGTCTGCTTGAAAGGTATGAGCCCATTAGAAACAAATATAAAAAATATTTTTATAGTAGATCAACTGACTCACTATAAGTACACGATAATCAAACGGAACAAAATTAAATTAATTATACTATTTTTTATTTTGTTAAAATTCAGGACATATTCCATTAAATGTATAAGCCACAAATATGTGCAAGGAAGAAACCTCACTAATGGTGCAGCAGGGTTAATCCTACATCATTCTACTTCAGGCCGATCTCGCTCTAGTCTGGAACACACATCTTCTATGCACTGATGTCACATTGTTTCAATATTCTGGCTAAAATATGCCACATGTTACATGAAAAAAAAATTATTATTTTAGAATTAACTTAAATTCGTGTGTGCTTGTGTTTGAAATATATATTTGTCTGCTTCTCAGTATGGTTAAACTAGGCTATACATATATATATAACTGACATTGTACCTCGGCTGGAACACTGTAGTCCGCACATTACATGTGAGCATGGGCATGCAGAGCATTTAACGACAACTCATCGACAATGCATCAGTGTGTCATGCAGCGATCAATAGCTATGCACTGCATTACCAAGGACTACTAGGTGTGTGCGACAGCGGTCACCACAAAGTTCAAACCACCATCTCTCCATCCAGATTACTAAAGGTTTTTCAGCTTAGCTTGGGAACAAAACAAGATGCTTTTTGGAAGTGTTTGGAAAAGGGAAAATGGATGGCTTGGCCCAGAGCATTCGCACGTTGAAACATGGGTAACATCAGCAGTTTTTGTACAAACATTGCTGGCTGTATAATGTGTTTGAATGTGTGAAAGGTTTTGTTTGCAGAAATTATCAGTTAATTTAAATAAGCCAGGCATGGGTACAGCAGTGTTTGTAAGCCTGACATCAAAAAATGTTGCAGTAGCTTCAATTTTCAAAAAAAAAAAATATCTAAGATAATTGCGTAGGACAATTAAGCCAATGGCTTTAATGCTGCGGTTTGCCACAGAAGGTCCGCAGAACAGAATGCTCTGAACTGTTGCCGAAAATACATTGTAAGGCCAGCAGAGATGTAAAGATTCCGGCGATTGGATGGAACTGTTCACAGCCTCGGAACTGTTCAGTCTCGGAGCTGTCGCAAACTCACAAACGGTTCTGGCGAATGAACTGTTATGGAAGCGGAATCGCTTTCCATCTTGAACTATTGAGAACTCACAAACGTTTCCGGCGAACGGACAGTTCCACAGACGGGATCGTTCTCAGTCTCAAATTATTGTGAACTCGCGAACAGTTCTGGCCAATGAACTGAGCCACCTACAGTATCGGAAATGTTGTGATTGTTGAAAATACATTAAATAAAATACCAAAGTCACAGTAATGTGAATAATTTTTTAATATATATATTTATCGGTTTTAATTTCAAAGTTTTAATTGTTTCGCTCAGACTTATCAGTAAGGACCAAATGTGCTAGAATACATTTTATAGTTTTTTTATCTAACTAAATCTCTCTCCTCAGTATTATCTGCCTATGTTTCTATGGACATAATTATGCTGTCGTTGCTAGTTGGTCGAAGAGAAATATTACGGCCTTAAAGAGTAAATACAAAATAATTACAGTGTAAGAAAATGTGAAAAACAGTTGTTAATCATCAGTTTTCTGCTATAAATTAAATTTTGTTCCAAAATTACACGAGTATGATTAAAATTCCTTTCACAATATATCTTTTTACAAATAATTTATATGAACCACGCATCCACATGTGCTCTCGTGACCACTTGCTTCTCCGCAGACACTTACACCACCTAACCGACACCAGGCTGAAGTAAACACTCGGCCACGAGTATATCAGTATAGGTCGGCGAGAACGAAACAACCTGCCTCGTCTTCATGTACCACATGACTCAAGTCAGAATCTTGCTTTATTTACCTCAAGCGGTAACTGTTGGGGGAAAATAACAAGCGGTTCAACATGGTGTCCCCCCAAAAGCCACAGCCGTCAGGCACATCGGCAATTGGAGGGAATGTCGGTGCAGCTGGAATTATCAGTGTCCTTCCCACCCGTGGGGAATAAAATCCCGAAGCAATACAAAGAGTCATAAATGCTGTAACCAAATAAATCAAATTCATTTCTTTGTTAAAATCTCTAAAAATTAGGTGTTTCTTCCAACACCTCTTTTCAGGTATTGACTCGTCCAACCCACCCAAGCTGGAACACTTGGACTCACCCATCGGCGAAACAAACCAGGAACTGAAATAAACTTGCAAAACTTACCGGAAACTGAAATGCAATTTCAGTTTACCATTATTCCAGTCAATTTTAGTATGTTAATTGAGTTAAAGGTTTTAAACAGTAACTATATATTTTCTTCACAGCAGAATGCCTATCAAGGCTTTACAATTTTTACTTAATGTTTCTAGTTTGGTGACATCCACAGCCACATCACAGCAGCAAACATAATAAACACTTAATTAATCATGGGGATGTCACCAACATGTTGTTCACCATGGAATTGTGTTTTGTAGCATATTAAGAGGGTTCATATTATTTTTCCCACAATTGTTGGTGCCGGCTTCGGCAACCATTAACGAAAGCCGGCACCATAATTTTAGTCTGACTTCAGCACTAGGCCCAGCCGGCAGCAAGGGAGTTTCACATCGCATGGACTCTTCAGTACATTCATTTTAGGCTGCAATCACTTTCAATTCTATAATATTTTCATGTAAATGGAACATTTTGATTTAATTCGTGCAGAGGGGACGACCGTATGCCTTCCTGTCATATTTAAAAGGACATAATGGGTACCACATAACAGCACCTAATTTTCATGGCTTGGGCTCTTATTGAACAGCAATAGTCACCTGCAGACCACAGTGCCAGGTCTGCATAAACTTATCACATATCACCCTAGCTGCATATGTAAAAAATTAATAAGTGAATGTCTTGGATAACCATGAGTGTTTTATTTACTTTACCCCTTGGGATACTTTGGGCGCTGCGTCTTATTGCATTAGTAACAAGTGTAAATAAGGTGTTCTAGGTGGCCTACGACCTCACCAGCATTAAAAGTGAAACCACTAGGTATGTACAATTATTGGTACATTTATCACTCATAAGTACCACAGATGGAAAGTAGACTCAGAGACCCATGGGCCGTTGACTGCGTGATCCTAACTAATTCATGCTCACTGAGTTATGGAGAGAGCAATTTCACCAGTTTTCGCCTTAACCTAAAAAACAGGATAAGTCAGGAACCGACATCAACATCCCTGGAATCCCGTACACGACATAATGAAGTAGTAGTTACAATTGCATCAGAGCAATAATACATTCATTAAATCGGGAAGTGTTTGTGTAAAGTTTATCTCCCCTCCCAACGCCTTAATTAGACAAACCAAATTTCTAAATCCAAGATTGCATACAAAACATGTCGAGTATGTTATGAACCATTCCGAAAATAACCGTAAAAAAATAACGATTATTTTTTATGAACTGGAACATTCCAGAACTGTTCCTGATAATCAGAACGATTACCATATCTATCATATCGTAAAAATCTAGAAACATTAGTAGTCCTACAATGTCAAAATATAATATCCTACTACGCACACTGGAGAGCCAAAAAACTGGTATATGCATGCATATGCAAATAACTGAGGTATGGACGCAATCAGAGTAACACAATGTGGTCGGCAGAGCCTATATAAGACAACAAGCATCTGGCAAAGTTGCTAGATTGTTTACTACTGCTACAATGGCAGGATATCAAGATTTAAGTGAGTTTGAATGTGGTGTTATAGTCAGCACACGAGAGATGGGACATAGCATCTCCGAGGTAACGATAAAATTTGGATTTTCTCGTACGACCATTTCACGAGTGTACCGTGAATATCGGGAATAAGGTAAAACATCAAATCTTCGACATCACCGCAGCCGGAAATAGATCGTGAACGAACGGGACAAACAACGACTGATGAGAATCATTAATCATGACAGACGTGCAACCCTTTCCCAAAATGGCGCAGATTTCAATGCTGGGGCATCAACAAGTGCCAGCGTGCGAACTATTCAACAGACCATCATTGATATTGGGTTTCGGAGTCGAAGACCCACTCGTGTTCCGTTGTTGACTGCACGACACAAAGCTTTATGCATCGCCTGGGCCCACCAACACCGCCATTGGACTGTTGATGACTGGAAACACGTTGCCTGGTCTGACGAGTCTCGTTTCCAATTGTTCGGGTGGATGGACGTGTATGGGTATGGAGACATCCTCATGAATCCATGGACGCTACATGTCAGCAGGGGACTGTGCAAGCTGGTGGAGGTTCTGCCATGGTATGGGGCGTGTGCAGTTGGCGTGAAATGGGACCCCTGATACGTCTAGATACGACTGACAAGTGACTGATACGTAAACATCCTGTCCGATCACCTGCACCCATTCATGTGCATTGTGAATTCCGACGGAAGTGGACAATTCCAGCACGACAAGGCGACACCCCACACGTAGAGAGTTGCTACTGAGTGGCTCCAGGAACACACTTCTGACTTTAGACACTTCCATTGGCTACCTAAATCACCAGACATGAACATTATTCAGCATATCTGGGATGCCTTGCAACGTGCTGTTCAGAAGAGATCTCCACCACCTAGCACTCCTATAGATTTGTGGTCTGCCCTGCAGGATTCATGGTGTGAATTGCCTCCTGCATACCTTCAGACATTAGTCGAGTCTATGCCACGTAGTCTTGCGGCACCTCTGCATGCTCGCAGGGGCCCTGCACGATATAAGCAGGTGTACCAGTTTTTCTGCCTCTACAGTGTATATGCTCAGGCCTCTTGGACTTCTCAAATTTTTACATAAATAAGTGTGTCTAAGATGCTTTGATTTGTTTTGAGAGTCTGGCAGGACCGCACGAATGCCGGAATAAAACCATGACTGGACTTCTCAGTTCAATATAGATACCTATTTCTTTTGAAAGTAAGAATCTTAACATTTCAAAATGTAGGCTTTGAAGAAAATTAATATTGAAAGTTCTTTTGTACAATTTACAGTTATACTGTTTGTTTAAGTTACAAAACAACTGCTGATTCAAAATATTCTAGAAAGAATGTTTTTAACTGCAATATGGAATAAAAATACAGTAGTTAATGTATGTCAACAAAACTGTACAAAAAGTGATACATTAAGCACTTGTCATGAAAACCCTTTGTTTTGTCAGATTTGTTTAATTTAAGTTGTGTTTAGAAAACATAACTCTGCAGACATTAACAATGATGGCAGATGAGTGGCTTCATACATAAAACTATTATAAACTGTTGGTATTAAATAAAATCAAATCATGTGGCATGTTATACATTCACAATATTTGCACATCTAAATACTGAACTTTCAGCCAATTCAAATCTAGATGTTCAGCAATGACGACAGAGGCATGGATTTGGTTAGGGCAGCGGTGAATAGTCTCAGAGGATGAAATTACTGAACCAGATACGTGGTGCTGCATTGATGCAATGGATAGATGACATGTTAAACTTCACATTCCCGGGGTGCCGCAGTGATGCAACCGATAGAGCGCATGTTAAATTTCATGCTCTCACCTTCTATTTCAACAGGGTGCCGCAGTGATGCAATGGATAGATGGCATGTTAAACTTCATGCCCTCGCATTCCATTGCAGAGGGGCACCGCAGTGATGCAATGGATAGATGACATGTTAAACTTCACGCTCTTGCTTTCCCTGGGTGCTGTGGTGATGCAATGGATAGAGCACATGTTAAACATCACGCACTTGCTTTCCAAGCTGGGAGGGTTATCTCAGAGTTTTCCCAAATTTGATTTAAACTTCATGCTCTTGCATTCCATTTTGGCAGGGTGCCACTGTGATGTAGCAGATAGAAGACTCGCTTCCCAGCGGCCATGATATAGCCCCAGGCGACGGGCTGCCATGGTGACATAGCGGATAGACGACTCGCTTCCCTGTGGCCATGACATAGCCCCAGGTGATGGGGTGCCATGGTGATGTAGCAGATAGACGACTCGCTTCCCAGCGGCCATGATATAGCCCCAGGCAACGGGGTGCCATGGTGACATAGTGGATAGACGACTCGCTTCACAGTGGTTCCACGCTCTTGCATACCAACCAGAAGGGTCATCTCAGAGTCTTCCCAAAATCAATTAACCTTTTCAGTCCATCCTCCGAGATGATATATATTACACTCTTACATGCCAAGCCAAGAGGATTATCTCAGAGTCTTCCCAAAATCAAATTGGAATATAAGTCCTTCCTATGAGATGATATACATTACGCTCTTGCATACCAAGCTGAGAAGGTTATCTGAGAGTCATCCCAAAATCAATTATCATTTAAGTCCTTCCTATGAGATGATATAATTCACGCACTTGCATGCCAAGCCAAGATGGTTATCTCAGTGTCTTTCCAAAATCAATTAACATTTAATACCTTCTTACAAGATTATATACATTACACTCTTGCATGCCAAGCCAAGAGGGTTATCTCAGCATCGTCCCAAAATCAAATTGAAATTTAGGCCTTCCTACAAGATGATATACATTATGGTCTTGCATGACAAGCCGGGAGGATTATCTCAGCATCTTCTCAAAATCAATTAACATCTAAGTCCTTCATATTAGATGATATACATTATGTGCTTGCATGCCAAGCCAGGAGGGTTATCTCAGTGTCTTCCAAAAATCAATTAACATTTAAGTCCTTCCTATGAGATGATATACATTAAGCTCTTACATGCCAAGCCGAGAGGGTTATATCAGAGTCTTCCCAAATTCTAATATAATATAAGTCCATCCTACAAGAGGATATACATTACGCTCTTGCGTACCAAGCCGAGAGAGTTCTCTAAGCTATCGATGCAATAAAGAGAGAACACCACCGAGTATAAAGGAGCCTAACAGGTTACGCGAGGCTCTCCAGGTCTTACATAAAGGGCACTGTCGCACACAACGATAAAGAAGCCTAACAAATCTGACATAAAGGTCACTGCCATTGCATCTGTGTGTATGGCAAGCCGGGAGGGTTATCTAAGAGTCGTCCCAAAAACAATTAACATATAAATCCTTCCTACAATACGATATACTTCGTGCTCGTGCATGCCAAGCCAGGAGGGTTACCTTAGAGTCTCCTCAAATTAGATTATCATTTAAGTCCTTCCTACTAGATATACACCACAGGCCTGCATTCCAAACCAGGAGGGTTATCTCAAGTCTTCCCAAATTCGATTATCATTTAAGTCCTTACTACTAGGTAATATATATCACATGCCTGTATGCCAAGCTGGGAGGGTTTTCTCAGAGTATTCCCTAATTCGAATATAATTTAATTCCATCCTCTGGATGATCATGCTCATGCATGCCAAGCTAGGAGGATTATCTCAGTGTCTTCCCAAAATCAATTGGCATTTAAGTTCTTTCTACGAGATGATATACTTCATGCTCTCGCATTCCAAGCCAAGAGGTTATCTCAGATTCTTCCCAAATTCGATTATCATTTAAGTCCTTCTTACTAGATGTACACCATGTTCTCGTATTACAAACTGGGAGGGTTATCCCAGTGTCTCCTCAAATTCAATTATCATTCAATGCCTTTCTGCTAGAGCATACACGCCATGCTCTTACAGTAGGCCCCTGCCATGAAAAAACGCGGGCGCGAGCAGCCCGACTCACCAAGATAAATAAGTTGTTATTTACAGCACAGCATGAGCGATGGAAATTACATATATTTAAAGTAATAGTATTTTTTCATTTTGCTACACCAAGACCAGCATGAGTTTCGGAAATATTAAAAATAATATGTAAACTATTATGATTATTAGTTTTGCAACAGCCAGGCTCTGCGAGATGCCCGACGAAGATGACATGTTAAACTTCACACTCTTGCATTGTCCTTCCTACGACATGATATGCTTCACACTCTTGCATGCTAAACCGGGAGGGTTATCTCAGAGTCTTCCCAAATTCGACGATCATTTAAGTCCTTCATACAAGATATACACCATGCTCTACAGAGACGCCCGCCACTATGCTGCAGAAACGCGGGCAGTCAACAGACATTTAAGTTAATGGAGCATCCTAAAAACAAAATTATTATCTCCCAGATACAGCAGGCATTATGTTAATGGGACATCGTTTAAAAAAAATACGTTACAGTGGGACACGCCAAAAGCGTCAGGCACACCTTAGCACATCGACATATGCGAGCACTTCCAAGACACAAGTATCACAGCTGTGTAATGAGAAAATAATAATATGTTTAAATACGGTGTACGCTCGACCAGTCAGCGTGCAAATTAGTGTTAAACACCCACTTTAGCGCGAGTTTCGTGAATATATGTAAAGTATTATTATTATTAATATTTCGCTACAACCAGGCTGTGCGCGACGCCCTAACGACTCGCCGAGAAATATATTGCACAAACCATCGTTCCAGCCCGACATGAGTTTCGGAAATATATATATATATATAAATATATATGTAAACTAGTATGATTATTTGTGTTTGCAACAGACAGGTTCTGCACGACCCCTCCTGAGAAATACGTTTTTCATATGCTATACGCTCACGTCAGTCAGTACACAAAAAAAAAAATCATGCACACACTTACNGAAATATATATATATCTATATATATATATATATATATATATGTAAACTAGTATGATTATTTGTGTTTGCAACAGACAGGCTCTGCACGACCCCTCCCGAGAAATACGTTTTTCATATGCTATACGCTCACGTCAGTCAGTACACAAAAAAAAAACATGCACACACATACACGTACAGCAGACCCCCGTCCGTTGTCCGTCTTGCTCTCACGATGCATGACGAGATACTAACTGATATAATGCTTAGAAAGTCGTCGTACACATACTCCAGCCGGGGAGAATTTTGGAAATAGTTAAACTATTTAAAGTATTAATAATTGGTTGCTACAGCCAGGCGGCGCGGGGCTTCGGCGACTCCCTCAAGAAATTCGTTTATACATATGCTGCAATGACCCTTCATTATGTGTCCCCTTTTTTCGGCANGGGGAGAATTTTGGAAATAGTTAAACTATTTAAAGTATTAATAATTGGTTGCTACAGCCAGGCGGCGCGGGGCTTCAGCGACTCCCTCAAGAAAATCGTTTATACATATGCTGCAATGACCCTTCATTATGTGTCCCCTTTTTTCGGCAATGGGAGATTGAGGGATTTTACCTAACATGCTGCGAGAGGCTCTCGTCTCTGATTGGCTACGCAAGGCTAAGGATATCAACCTTGACAAGCTAGTATCATTCATCATGGCTGAAGAATGTTCGTATTCATTACCCTCCTATCATGTAACGTCTCACATAGTATAAGCATAGCAGGTTCCGATTTGTTTATGATACACACCCTCGACAATTATCACATAAGCATTTACGCATTAGTTGCGCCTAATGTCTGTCTCGTTTAAGATGCAATCGCCAAAAAAATTCATAGACATCACACCCAACATCACGAAAGAACTACATATGTGATTGGCTACGAGAGGTTCTCGTAACTTTAAATATTTCATCAACACATGCAAACAAATATTGACCGAGTAAGTTAGACCAAAGGGGAAAAAAAATACATATTCAATACTAGATATTCCAAACATATGTATGGTTTCTACTGTTGGGTGTGATTACATGATTGTTTTATAAACATATTAATATAGGTTTCGTTACCCATGTCGAAATCACTGCAGCAACCAATGTACTTACGCCAAACGTAAATACTACTACTACAAGCAGAGGCCAGACTTCGTTATGGTCCCCCTTCAGTGATAATGAAGCGGCCAAGTGATGCTTAACCAAAACCAGGTGTTTAGTTTCGAAGTAGCATGTGAGAAACAGTCCACAATACAGCAGCAGTAGCATGGGACACCGTGTATCAGCGGTTGCCATTTGCCTATGTCAAACTTAGTCACGCACACTCTTAAATTGGAATTGTTTTTTTGATAATCTTACAATATAGCATAGTGAGCCTTTTTTTTGGACAAGGAGGGATGTTACCTAACATGCTGCGTGAGGCTCTGATTGGCTAAGGGGTATCAACACCTAATAGCTAGCACCATTCATCCATCATGACTGAAGAATGTCTGTATTCATTACCCTCGTATCATGTAACTTCATACATCATATAAGTATAGCAGGTTCTAAGTTCCGATACACAGCATACCCTCGAGAATGAAAAAAAAAATATTATCGCAGAATCATTTAAGCCCTGTAAGCATAGGTGCCCGTAATTTCCAAATTGTTTAACATACAGACAGAAAATTCATAATATATATATCGTTCCTGACAAAACAAATCATCTTAGAGTTATTTATGTCCTTTATGTATAAAAATCATTACAGATTCATTTAAGCCCTACAAACATAGGTGTAGTATCGTGTAAGATACGTTCGGCAACTTCAAAACATCACAACCGTCTTCTCGAAAGGGTTACGTCTATCCAAATTCGATTATCATTTAAGTCCTTCCTACTAGATGTTATACACCATGTGTTTCATTCCAAGCCAAGAAAGTTATCTAAGAGGCTTCTCAACATATGCGCTAGAGTTATCTCAGAGTTTTCCCGACCATACACAATGATAAAGCATTAAAGACAATGCATACTGCTATGAAAAAAATGGTGGGAACTTTACTACTGTAACATATCATTTCCCTATGCATACAATGCAAACATTGAAGTACACACATTTTCTTTAAACTACAAACTTATTTAATAAACAAGCGCATTCGCCGAAGAGAATTCGGACAAAATGAAAATTGCATTTCATCAACACACAAAAGTATAAATTATTATCTATATTTGGTTGGTATTTGTTTTTTTTTTTGGATATAGGACACTAACACTTAATTTTTCACGTATTGCTAATATACACTATGTTTTTATGTGTACTTGTAGAAGTATATTATAAATCCTTTGCACAAGTGTGCAAAATTTAAAAATGAAATTAAGGTGAGTATTCATACTCAGTTTTTATTACTTTAATTCTGTTTAATTTTTATTTCAAAGATTAGTTAGTATACACTAGGATTTTAAGTGTTCGGTTTTTATTATACTAATTCTGTTTTTTTTTCCCCACTGGTTAGTATATACTGCAGTTTTAAGTGTAGTTGTGTAAGTACAACAGAAAAGTATGAAAAAATTAAGGAAGTAAGCATACCCACAAGTGATAATATTGATCCTGGTAATTGTTTTCAAAGTTTGGCACTCACAGGTTTATGTGAAATGAATCTGAGATTCGAATCTAACTTGACTCCAGTGGAGGTAACCTCCATGCAGTTGTTCGATAAAAAAAATGTTTTCTTGTTTTTAAAATGAATGTGTCCGAAGAGTTGAAAAGGTAGGTTTTAGGTATACAGAATGTAAAAAATCTCAATAGTTTTTGTGTACGTTTTAAAACGAGAACTTACGAATACTGTCTTTGGAAATGAGTCTTGCTGGTAGATATGTCCGTCAAGAGGAAATGTTAACTAATTCTGATCGTTTTCCAGGGGTCTGTAAGTTGTGGACAGGGCAGACTGAAAGTAGTTAGTGATGGTATGTGTTGCAATGAATTTATTGTCGTTTGTGTTATTACGTTTTGTAGATATCTAAATGGAACTAATTCGTGATGGTTTGTGTCATCCGAGTTTTGTTTACGTTTTGTGTAGTACGCCGATGTATTTGTAAACAATGATGTAATTGGTTTTTTCCTTTTTTAGAATTATATTTGTAATGTAATTTTCTGTAAGAATATTATTTTATTTCAGGGTTAAAAAACAGGATACTGAACGCGGCATGACATTTCTCGGATGGTACTTGGGGTATGACTGGGAAAGACGCAGATATTGCAGTTGCCCCATTCTACAAGTTGATGCATCACAGCAAATATTATGCAGGTATCTGTCATGAAACTATGCCACAACATTGAAACGTTAAGGTGTTCGGTTTTATATTTAGCAGGTTTTATATGACACAGGATGTGTTTTGTGCGAAATGATGTAGGCCTACAATAAATTTTGGGTAATTATCCAGCTTAGGGGCTTTTCTTAACGAAACGTCCTAGACCAACAAAAGTAGCATTAATGGTTTTTGCACAGCTTACCTTGTTCATATTTAGGAGGACGTAAAGTTAAAATAAGTAGAACATATCAAATAAAATAGTTAAAAATAAGAACAGTCCGCTGCTTTGTTTACGTCAGACGCCATACTAGGGTCATTAACACATGACTAATTTCGTAATATGTGCCCACCTAACCTAACAGAACCTAACCCCACGATGAGTGAATTACTATTTTACATTTTTAAACTAACCTAGGATTGTAGGGTGTTAATCTAACCTAAAATTGTAGGATTTTAAACTATCCTATGATTGTAGGGTTTTAAACTAACCTCGGATTAACACCCTACAATCGTAGGTTTGTTTATAACCCTACAATCCTAGGTTAGTTTAAAAATGTAAAATAGTGATTCACTCAACGTGGGGTTAGGTTCTGTTATCTGGGCACATATTACGAAATTAGTAATATGTTAATGACCCTAGTATATTCATTCGTCCTAAAATGTTGCGACGTTCATGGTAGCAAATCAAAAACTGTCTGTTCTTGTACTACAGCCATTCATTTATAACAGGAAATCATCAATTGGTTCAAGCTATTCCAGTATGATTTACCGTTAGTTGAGAACATGCGTTTGTGGATTCCAGTTCGTACTGACCACATTCATTACTCTTTGCTATTTTTATTGTGTGACGTGGTAAAATTAATTGTGTGGCAATATGAGTATTTGTGGAGTTTATACTTATTGCCATAGGAGATAAATGTGCCCTAAATGGGAGTTGGTCAGCAATACATCGCGGAGGTGTACCTGCCGCTTGCATGGGAGAGTGACGTCATCAATGTTTGGTTAATCAGTTTAGTGGGTTGTACATAGAGTTTTAGCATGGAAACTGTATTGAACGTAGTGAATTATACTGTGTAGTATTGCATCTTGGCATTGGAATTTAAGGGCTTGTGCACTGCTGACACCTATTCTGTGTACCATATAAGAAGGCCACATTCTTGACAGTTGACAATTGCCACGCCTTTAGTTTATGTATCCATTCGCCATCAAAAGGTGTGTCAAGTATAGGCTTTGATGCGGCGAGTCAGCGCGTCCAGGAGGTGCTGCTACGTGTGGCAATTGTTGAACTGCTTGGGTGGAGCTGCATTCGTAAATGGAGCTTCGTGGACGAGTGTAGGGTCGTTCGTAAACGCTGTACACAAAATATATGTTACTTTAAAAATTATACAGAGCTCGCGGGAAAATAAAACCATTTGTATATGTGCGTAAATACATTATTTTAAACAACAAAACTATAATATTTTTCTGGGTGTAGTTCGGGATATGGATAACAGATAGCGTAGAAGGGCGTGTTGTAACAGATGGCGCGCCTGTACCTCACGAGATGGCAGCACATGGTTGGAGAGTTGGGAAACGTGTAAAAGGTTTCAATGTTTCGTTACATTTGGATACGGATCGTTTTATTGTGCATTTCACTTTGAACACCTATACATTACTACTTTGTCAAGAAGTTTAGTTTGTAACACTAAAAACTGCTGTTTTATGACCACGTAAAATATAACGTATTAATTAAATTAACCTTGGAACTCTTTCTTATCGCACATATTTTTGGCTGGTCTAATGCGCACCGGCGGTGCACTCAGAATAGCCAACGTCATATTAACTTTAGTTCGTTTGTGCATCAGCTGATACAGGATTTTGTAAATGGCAAGTTGTTTGTTTTGAATATGTGACATTGCCACTCACTGACTGTCAGAATGTGGCCTTATATGAAATGAACTATAGCTGTGTCAAATGCAGAAGAGTTAACCAAACCAAATCTATCTTCTCAATAGGTTGGAGTTATAGTTTTACTTTTTATTTAATTACTGTGATTTTGTGTAAATGATGTTCAGGTGTAGGCCCCTCTTATTCGGAAATACTGTTCCAGTGTATCCAAACATTATACATCAAGCCAGAGACCTTAGCACCGGCAGGGGAGTAAATCCCCAAAACAATGATTTAAGGCACACCTGCAGTTTTTCGTACGCCAACGCAAAGTGCTCGAACATTTGTAAAGCTTGCAAGTTTCATGTAAAAGGAATGTTATGTGAAATTGAAAATGTGTATATTGTGAAGTTATCTTCTTTACATAAATCTTACATGTTTTACTCCACAATTTCCCCTATATTCATAGCCCTCCCCACTGTCCCATTTCATACAGCCTACTTATGTACTGTGAACATCGTGATGGTGGGCCCCATGGAACTTGCATTCAGCATGATTGCCAATACACAGGCCCTACCATTTCTTGGAATTTTTTTTCCCACTTTTTTCTCAAAAACTGCAATTCTTAACTATTACCATTTAAAGAGATTTTACGTTTTTTTAGTTTAATCTTTTACGAAAACATTATGGGTTCTGTTGAGAGATACCTTGCCAAAACACAAAAATTTTACTTGTAGGAACACAAAATAATGTTAATAGTCACTGAATGTGGAGCTTTTCCAATTTTCGATTATACTATGCTTTTCAATAGTTTTTTTATTTTGTAAAGTTTTGAATAACCGTACTTGGAATTGAAATCTTGAAATGTTATTCTGCCATGTTTTTAGCAGACAAAACGTAACATTAGTTCTAGTGGCCAACCAGGATACCAGTTTGTAAAGGGTGTCATTACTGAGGTCAACATTTTTGAAGTTGTTATAAATGCACTTTTTTCAGATTTGGAATGTTGATTGCATAGGGTACGTAGTTAACATGAAAATCACAATTTTAATAATTTGTATTGCAAACATTTTATTCTAGTTACGAGTCACCTTTTTCCGTTACTACTTTAGACTCGCCCAACTCATCCTTCCTTCCTGCCGTGGCTTGCAGGTACTAAGTGCGACATTGTTTTTTTGGTAAATATTTTGAATATATTATCTTGTCAAAAAAAAATATGTACAAGTGTAAAATTATATACCCAATAAAACAACATTCACTCACTGCCAAGAGTAAAATTTAATTTAAGCTATTTAGCAAAGGGTATATGTATATCATGTTGTTCGGAGTGTCAAGTCAAAAAGAAACAATTGCAGGGATTTAGTGGCTTTCATGTGCATCAGTGACTTGCCTGTTGTTGCTGGTCCTGGGGATGAAGGGAGGGGATGTGTAAGAAGTTAGGGGGAGCGTCAAAAAGCAATCCACACAAGCCCACCTGGGTGAAAAGTTTACCTGGGGCCGCCCCTGCGTGAACATATCACGTTTCACCCCCCTCCATACCTTGTCTAGTTGTTAAGAGTGAGTAACTATAGCTAGCTGACACAACGTTGCCAGTTCTTCCTCTGCTGTCCATCAGGTGAGGAGTTACATGCGCTAGTGTCAAACCCAGTACACATGGGCGTCTTTCATGAGCAACACTTTTTGTTACCTCAACTAGTATCAAACCTGTGATGTGAGAATAGGCTCTGACTATGGTGGTTAGTATGCAAGAATTTGTCTGCCAACTAGCACCAGCTATAGAGATGGTTCTAATTTTGTCTATTTTGTTTTTGCAAGTCATACCTAACAAATATTTTCTGTTTACATAATGAATACACAGTAAACATGCTTATATTTTTTTCAATGTATTTTTTTTTGCTTAGCAATTATTATATTTATGTTTGTAACGTACGCTGTTACAAGTTACCTGGGACGTATCCTAGTACGTGAGGTGTCAAGGTCTTAATAAAATATGTCTAAATTAAATTTATAAATTTACTTATAATGCTATAAAAGTGCACACACTATTATGCACAGCTGTTATTTACAACATTAAACTACCTATTTCTACTATTAACACTTATTTGCACTGAGTGCAATATTTAATGTCGATCTGAACGCCAATCAAGTCCACTGTCTTTTCGTTCGTTACAGTCAGTTTACTTTTACTATTTACACATATTCAATCCAACTGTCTATTGCCATCATTCCAGCCCAGATGTCTGTCTCTCGCGCGTTCAGTCCCACAGTTCTACTGGTCGGTCTCATTCTCCACTCTACAGATGCTCACAGACTTCACTCTTGCTGCCGACTGCCGTCGCAGCTCGCCCCTTCGCTGGCTCCGCACACTTGGCGCTTGAAGCTGCAGGGTGCCAACACAGGCACTCCCCATGCTTATACAGTCCCATTGGCCCGATCCAGGAAGTTCACCGCACCCCGAGTTGCGCTGAGGGAGGACAATGACCGGAACATTTTTGCAACAACACCAGACGATGAGTCCTCTCTCTAGGACGAGAAGGCATGTGCCGTGCATCTGCAATGGCCTGTTTAACACACACATCTGCTACTTTCCCGTTACAGGTGATGCCCTTAAGCACCGTGCCTTGGAATGCTTGAGTGGGACGGGGCAAGGGTAGCCCTGCAGAGAGGCTGCATGTAGCACTGCCCTCTCCTCAAGGGGTAGTTTGTCTCGAACGAACTGCAACATCCAGAGTGCCAGTTGGTCGATGCAGACCACCATGGACTTTTCCTCCAGGGAACCGCGATGACGTCTGGAAAAAATGTAGGCCTATCACTGACTTGTTTTAAAATTATATAGGGGCCTTCCCAATATCCCTAGTACGACGACCTATAGCCTTCACTATTGATGGTGTCGTACACCCAAGCTAATTGTCCCTCCTCTGAATGTCTCCCAAGCAACTCTCGGGCCAAGTTTAGTGTTTCTTTTGATGCATTCTGAAACTGTGGTATGGTCTCTTCACGGTTGCTTCCAACTTTTCTGAAGCCATGCCAAAGTTAAAAACAATTACGTCACAGGGACAAGGCACCACATTCATGCGTGCTCAGTGTAATAATATTTTGCACAGGACTACAAACTATTTCTCACTAGGCATTGCCAACACACGTATTTTCTCTCTGTCTTTATTCATATTAGTTATAAAAGAAATATTATAATCTATAGATAAAAAATTAGTAAAAGTTTGTTTTAACAAAAAAATAATGTACTTATATGTTAACACAAGTATAAAACGCTTTTGATAAACAACATATTTATGAAACAACCAAACACGTCAAACAATGGGTTTTTTTTTTTTTTTCAAAAGTTTGATTCAGAAAGCATGAAGAAACTATGAATAGGCAATAGAAACTGTGGTACGTTCCTCTTCATGGCTTCCTTTCCCTGAAGACTTACTTGCAACTACATTCTCTAAGTGGACTTGTCTTGTCTTGTCCACATTATCTGCAGACACACTTCTCAGGCTCCTTCATCCTGTTGCTATCTGTATTCTGTTTGTGAGGTACGTTGCTCTAGTTGTGTTTTTGCTGTGCATCAGATCATCATCGCTGTTGCTGCTAGATTGAACTATTGGCGAGGCTGTTGTCTGACATCCTAGGACAGGACACCAAGCATGTAAGTGTTGAACCTCCTTTCCACAGCTCCAATATTCTCAGTGTTTACGTGAACAACAGACAGGTGTTGCTACCTCTGTGCTCTCCACAAGTTCTTCCAATTTAGAGAGTTCCATGGTCAAAACAGTTGACGGCCTTCTTTAATGCACAAAAAAATACCTAGCGCAAAGATTATAATGTAATTTATATATATATATATATGTATGCCGTGTGTTTGTATGTATATGTTAAATATATATATATATATGTGTGTGTGTGACACATGTGTGTATATATATATACACGTATATATATGACACGTCTGTGTGTATGTGTATATAAACACACACATATATATATATGTGTGTATGTGTATATAAACACATATATATATATATGTGTATGTGTATATAAACACACACATGTATATATATATACATACACACATATATATACACACACACACGTNGTGTATATATATATACACGTATATATATGACACGTCTGTGTGTATGTGTATATAAACACACACATATATATATATATGTGTGTATGTGTATATAAACACACATATATGTGTATGTGTATATAAACACACACATGTATATATATATACATACACACATATATATACACACACACACGCNATATATGTGTATGTGTATATAAACACACACATGTATATATATATACATACACACATATATATACACACACACACGCGTCACATATACATACACACATATATATATGCGTGTATGTATATGTGACACGTGTGTGTATATATATGTGACATGTGTGTGTGTGTGTGTATATATGTGTGCGGTTCATGGTAGATTGAGCACTTTTGAGGCTCTAGTTACTTTTTCCTTTCAGCAAATTTTTTGCCTTATACCACCTTTTTAAATAAATATTGCCATGCAAGAAATAAAAACACTGTATATTCGACCGCACTCGGAAGTTAACGTCTAAGGCTAAAATTATATATATATGTATTGACTATTATTCAAAATGAGAGGGCTTTCAAAAGTGCTCACTTTCACAGTGAATTGCCTATATATAAATATACATAGTTTGAGGGCAGATCTTTACTACCTTTTTAAATAATAGTTTAGTAACTGCACATTTAAGATGGTCAGAGAAAACACCTGTCCGTTGGGGCTAAAAAAAATTACAGAAAGAAAAATAAACTACACGCTCTGCCTAAAGTTGTTTGTTTCTGGGGAAAATGTAAAGAGACTTAGGGTCTACGCACAGTATTTCTTTTGCTAGTCAGATAGTGAAAAGATAAATATTTTAATACACTTCAATGAAATTTGTTTCTACAATATTGCTATGTAAAAATGTAAATTTTTTAATATGAGAAGTTTATTTTACAAATAGTGTATCAGAACTCAATTTAATAATTTATTTTTCATGTAAACTATTCTGTACTAGTCGTTGCTGAGCCAGCACTGTTTTTGTTTCGCATTGATCACAGAACAAACATAATTTAGAGAAAATATACAAGGCAAAATTTACTTTAATCAAAATCAGCATACTTTAATACATATTAATAACAGTATTGGATGTTTGTTGTACGAGATTTGTTTAAAACATAGGCAGACATGTTAAACCTGGGCTGTTTTATTAAAGATTTCAAAAAGTCTGAAGCAACCGTGAATGGAGTAAGCAACCGTGAATGGAGTACATACATTATAGTACTTAAGTGATAACATTTTGATTGGTTCCATTATGTTAGTTAGAATTACAAAAAAAAATTAGGTGTACCCAAGTAAAAATGTTACAAACTTTGATTTTCAATTAATTTAAAGACTTAAAGCACAATATCTTGTTNTTAGGTGTACCCAAGTAAAAATGTTACAAACTTTGATTTTCAATTAATTTAAAGACTTAAAGCACAATATCTTGTGGCCTTTGAGCTAGCTGTTACGTGAATGTTCGTAGGTTTGTAAATGGTGATGCACAGCTGATTTGAAGGCTTTGACAGTATAGCGACACCATGGAAGTTGCCACCCAGTACATGAAAGATATGATGCCGTCAGCTCCATTGTCAACAGCAGTCATAGTGACAGACCTGAACAAGGNGCCACCCAGTACATGAAAGATATGATGCCGTCAGCTCCATTGTCAACAGCAGTCATAGTGACAGACCTGAACAAGGTAGAGACACAGAGAACATAACTGATCCTTTGCTGCCGTTTTATTATTTTTATGTACATTTTGTGTGTTAATTTGTGATTGTGTAACATGTCTATAAAAGTGTGATATGCCAGTGAAGATACTAATTGCGTGGTTAAAGAATCTTGTTTTTGTAAATAAAACGTCCATTTTATAAAGACAGTCCATTATAAATCACAATAACACACATTTATTTGTGTATGGGAATTTGCTGTTATTTGCAGTCCTAACGGTACGTCTTGTAATGTCTTTTCAGTCCTCATTTGAGGCAACTAACTTTATTGACAACATTAAGTTATTGAAATTTGAAAATCTTCTGTTCTGTGGCATATAAATTTACTAGGGCTGTTCTGATACCAACTCTTGTTATTGGTTGATATTAAGCATCTAGCAGAGTCGCAAGTAATCTGTATCAGTATTGGTGCAGGTACCGGGAAATGTATATTTCATATAATTTTTATTTCATCCCAAACTCGACTAGTGCTGACAGTAAAGCACCTGTTAACGAACTTCACGTTAATGAACAGTTCTTTATAACAAACAACTGTTTTGGGCCTTACAAAAGCCTGTGCAATACAATGGATTTTTTTTTCATTTTAACGAATTTTTACGTTACAATCACCTTAACAGAACACTTTATGACTCAATTCCGTATTAACGTCATAAATTCAGATTTTTTCNTTTTTACGTTACAATCACCTTAACAGAACACTTTATGACTCAATTCCGTATTAACGTCATAAATTCAGATTTTTTCTCCTCCTTAAGAAAACTGAACGTTTTGTAAAATATTGCAATATTTACAAAAAAACATGTCGCGGATACATTATAGCTATTCTGGAGATGAAAAATTGGCAAATTGTCGCACAATATGGCGTCTTGGTAC
The DNA here is from genome assembly GCA_002778355.1 of Clitarchus hookeri. Classification (NCBI taxonomy): domain Eukaryota; kingdom Metazoa; phylum Arthropoda; class Insecta; order Phasmatodea; family Phasmatidae; genus Clitarchus; species Clitarchus hookeri. The sequence goes on from NQII01001675.1 coordinate 114,824, forward strand.
ACGAAGTGCTTGTGTGGCAGGTGGGCGAACTGCGTAGCGTCTTTCTCTTGCGCTGCAGCGAGATCATTTTCTCCTGTATGTCTATGTGATGATGTATGTTTATGAGCGTGACACGAGGGTTATGTTGTTTTCGAATGTGAATAAATTACAGCACCTCTTGCGTGCCATTTAATCTGCTTCGGTATGCTATGAAATTTGATAGAAGCTGAGTGAAATAATATTTTGCGATGCCGTANGCGTGCCATTTAATCTGCTTCGGTATGCTATGAAATTTGATAGAAGCTGAGTGAAATAATATTTTGCGATGCCGTACGGGTCATGTTGCTTTCTAATGCTAATAAATCAATTTCTGTTGAAGATGCATCACCTTCAAAAACTGTAGTCATAAAATGTTGGCAAATTTTTTTGGTGAAAAAATTATTCTTGTGTTGTATATAACTACCACGTGTTGCCGAACTGCAATAAGTGTTATGTGAAAACAAATATGATTCCAGTTAAAATAAATACGTTTACAGTGATAATATCGCCTAGACAAGTATCAGTTTTGGTATTGTTGGTGGTATCGGGGCATCGGGAATTGGTTTCAGAAATTAAGGTATCAAAACAGCCCTAAAATTTACCTTAATTGGTGAATCCTCCATGCTGGTGACAAGTAAGTAAATTTTTGAGGAGAGTCGATGTTGTCGATACATTTTACATTTTTTGTTGTAGTCATCACACCTTTGCAGTGCATTTCCGTTAATCATGTGAGCGCGTGGTTGGCAAATCTATTCTCCACAGCTTTGTCAGCCCCAGCGCTGATCAGTTTGCTGGAAGTGAGAATATTCAAGCTCGTGTAGATCTTGCTGGAAGTCTCTACATGTTCATCTTGCACATTGAAGGGACANTGGAAGTGAGAATATTCAAGCTCGTGTAGATCTTGCTGGAAGTCTCTACATGTTCATCTTGCACATTGAAGGGACAAATACACGTTACTTATCTTAGGCTGATGTCACTCAACTGGTCGAACATGTTTCTTGTCAATTTGTTTGGCAGCAACGTTTCATCGTGTGTCTGAACAGAATCAGTTTCAGTGGTTGCATCTCTATAACTGCAAACAAAGGAAATCCTAACCTGGAAAACACACTCCCGTGATTATTAATAATTACTTCCAGCACTTATTAAGGTTCAGTATTTTTTTAATTTTAATACAACTTACAATATTTTTATTGTGTCCGTATATGATGAATATTGCTTTTTGACCTGACTTTTCATTTTTTTTTAAATGATGGAAGAAAATCGTGCTTGTTTGAGCCAATGTAATCATACCATCTTTATTTCATAGCAGCCAATGAGAATGTAGTTCTAATGTGGTATTTCCACAACCAGTTTATTTAGAGCAAGAAGTGGCTGATCAGAACAAGTTCAGAAGCCGTGCAACTGTCTACTGAGCTGAACGTGTTTGCGGTGAAGTAAGTTCTATGTCCTGTGTGACAGCAGTCTTATGGTTCTGTACATACCTTCATTAATGTATACCAATTGTTTTCTCCCACAGACTTAAGACTTTATCAAATTTAATACATTATATCTTATGCTATAAAATTTTCCTAATAGTATAGTAAATATTTTTGTAAGTCAATTAAATTATTACCAATAACTTGCTTAAATTCAAATCCTCTTCAAATATAATTAACAAGTACATATTTCCACAGCTTTTGCAATACAGTTTTGTGGTCTAAAAGCATAGAGATGTTCATAGAATAAATAATTCAGTGTAAAATATTCGTGTAGTTTAATATAAGTACAGGAATGAAGAATTTTACTTAAAATTGGTAAAATAGCAATTGGTGTACAATTATCAGGCAATTCTCTATTAGGGAATAATCCTTTAGTTATAACAAAGTTTAGTAAGAATCTTAATGGAACCAGCAACATTAACAAGTTGCTTCGTTACATAATTGGATAATCCATACACATCCTCGTTACCGAGATGAAAAAGGATAGAACCCAAAAATTTGCCATTTCTATTCGACTAGAATTGTTATTGTACGAGCATTCATGAGCAGAAGGTTAGCCATTCCTATGTGACTAGAATTGTTATTGTACGAGCATTCTTGAGCAGAAGATTTGCCATTCCTATTTGACTAGAATTGTTATTGTATGAGCATTCTTGAGCAGAAGGTTTGCCATTCATATTTTTCGTCCATGTATTTTCTTTTGATTGCTGGTTTAAATAATTGTTGGTACTAGTTATAGCTTTAATGAACCTGTGTGGAGAACTATATTTTCCTATAATTACACCTTCAGGCCAGAGAGTTGACTGCATTTTTTGACTCTAATAAATTGAAAACATAATGTTATAGTATGAACGTCCACTCAGCCATGCTATGGTTGTTTTCAGGAGCCACAGCATGCAAGCGCTTCGTACGTGATGAGCGGCTCGTGTGGGGACNCTATTTGACTAGAATTGTTATTGTATGAGCATTCTTGAGCAGAAGGTTTGCCATTCATATTTTTCGTCCATGTATTTTCTTTTGATTGCTGGTTTAAATAATTGTTGGTACTAGTTATAGCTTTAATGAACCTGTGTGGNTCGTCCATGTATTTTCTTTTGATTGCTGGTTTAAATAATTGTTGGTACTAGTTATAGCTTTAATGAACCTGTGTGAAGAACTATACTTTCCTATAATTACACCTTCAGGCCAGAGAGTTGAGTGCATTTTTTAATTCAAATAAATTGAAAACATAATTTTATAGAATGAACGTTCAGCCATGCTATGGTTGTTTTCAGGAGCCACAGCATGCAAGCGCTTCGTACGTGATGAGCGGCTCGTGTGGGGACAGGTGTTGGGGCATGGCCGCCTTCCAGCCGCAGATGATGACGCTCGAGATAGCAGAGAGCAAGCTGAGCATCGTCAGCAAGCCGTACCAGCCTCCTGCTGTGCACACGTAGGTCACTGCACTTTCTTGTTCAGCCGTGCGGGGAAGAATCTGTAGGCTGGAATTCATATTTGATGCCGTGTACACTCGGTACAACACAAATGTCAGTTACAGTATTGTGTACTCTACNCGCCATCAGCTGGTCCGTCACGTCGGGGCTGTATTTTTTATCAACACGCTGTCAGCTAATCCACTTCTCATTGTACTGTAATGCTAAACAAATTTTAAGATATTTTAAGACTGACATCTGTCTAAAAATATAAGTAGGTTATAAAAGTAAAAATATAAAATCTTAGATATTTGATAACTCTTTTTTTAATTGGTCCGATATAGTGAATTTGGGTTAAAATTTGCGAGACGGTCTGTTGTATCTATTATTACACTTTGGACGTTATAGCTGATATATTCGAGTTGGAAATATGTGACGTGGAATAACGTTAGAATTGCTTAAAAACTATTCACGCGTGTCTACGGAATCAAGGAGATGGGTTTCTAGAGAACAATATGGCGTATAATTTACGTAGACGAATGATTACCGGCAGAATATAAATTACTTGTACTCCAAATTGTTGTATATGAAATATATGTTACTTTAAAAATTACGCAGAGCTCGTGGAAAAATATAACTATTGGCATATGTTTGTAAATTTGTTATATATTGCGCAGGAAAGATATTCATTTCTGGCTGGTAATAGTTCGCAGAATACCCGATAGATAGCGCACAGCACGTCACGACGAAGTTTGAGTAACTCTTTTTATGGTCAACAGATAGCGAATTTTTAAAGTTGATAATTCTTATGTTACAGGCTGGAAATATATTTAAAATTCCTGTCGTTTCGTCAAATTATTAGAAAAAATAATTCAACAATATTATGTAATATTTCTGTATGCTTTTGGAATTAATATCATGGACGTGTTGAAAACAAGGTTTGAGATGGATGATACGACGTGAAAAAGCCTTCTGAAGTTAGCACAATTTCAGAAAACTTTTCCACGTCGTATCGTTCTATTGTACATTTCATTTTGATCACCTAAATATTACTAAATTATCACGAAGTTTAGTTTTAAACGCTAACAACCATTGTTTTGTGACCTCGTAAAATAAAATTTATTAATAAATGCAAGAACTCTTTCTTATCGCGTACTTTCTGCTTTTCTGATGTGCATCGGCAGTGCACTCAGAATAGCCAACGTTATTTTAACTTTTGTTCGTTCGTGCATCAGCTGATACAGGATTTTGTAAATGGCGCTTTGTTTGTTTCGTAAACTTCAAGTTGCCACTGACTGACTGTCAGAAAGTGGCCTTCTTATACGTATGGACCATACATACAGTACAGTACTTTACATCCTGCACATACAGGGCATGATTTGTGTTTGCTTTGAAATGTGTAGTAGGTGCTGTGCTTTATCACGATTTTCAGAGCCAATATCACCGTTCCATTAACAGTAAAAATGAGTAAATTTTATTATCCAGGTTTTTAATACAAATTCACTTATTCGTGTTTTCTCTGGTCCCAATTAACACTGTTAATCGGAAGTTTACCGTATTACAAACAGTAGCGGCTGGTGATATCAAATAGTGGGTGTTCACACTCTTTCGTAAAATGTTGTAAGACAAGTTACTGAAATTCTGCAGTCACAACCAAATTCAGCCAACCGTCCCATTCTAAAGCTCGTAGGTTCGAGTCTGACTGTGCAAGGTCCTTGAAACCTGACTTTGTCCAGGCTCTATTCTCTGCACTAACAGTTAGACACTGGAAGCAAATAAAGCATTTGTTTGATGACAGCCACGTAACCACTTGTGTCTGCTGTAAATGTTGTTGTTGAGTGAACATCTGAATACACTTGTATCTGTTTTGTTTGCTGTATTAATTTCTAAATATGGTTCATCAGGACCCAAACTTTTAATATTTAACTTTTCTTCGTGAGTAAAATTTCTTTTTGCTAAAATTTTTTGTACGAAATTTGTTATAGTGTCTTGAAAAAGCAATTTTCATCTGTAATTCGCACCAATACACAGACAATACAAACTGTCCGGAATTTTTAAACTAGGTTTCAACGTACCTCAGCAAAAATCGGTAGGTAGAGTTCATTGAAATAAAAATAATACACGCACACAAATTCCACAGTACTATACAAAATTTTACATGTAAAAAGTTACAAACTGTTTTATTTAATGCATTTCAAAATTTCGCCACAGTTCACTCTGACTTGCTTAATTCACTATGGCATGTTCGTTGGTTGTACATCAGCCGAAGTATGCCTTCAAACAGATGGGCATCGTGCATACGCCGACATGTAGCGGTTATCTGCGGGGGTTAAAACCTGCTTGTCAGTCAGTGCTGCTGCCGAGAGTGGAATAGTGGAACGACGTCTATTAAAGCTAACTCCAGTCCAGGTCTACATGTAACCTACGGAGCACAACCAGGTATGTGCTCATTTCCGTAAGAGGTGACGTCACTTTGCAGTGCGCATGCGCAGGCAGCCCAAGAACGGAGCACAGAGCCGCTGTGTACATTACAGTGTTGCAACATCTCAACCTTACAGAACAAAAATGCCAGTCATCGTGATCATTAGAAAAAATAATAACTCTATTGACACCACAAAATGGATAAAAAACAATTACAATCTTACAAAAAAATCTTTGCAGGAAACTGGGTGTGAACGTGCTTTTTAATACCAGCCGCTACTGTACGAACAAGTAAATACTAAGTGCTTGAGTTCGTAATCAAGCAGACATAATGAAGAATTGCTTACATATGTGAATAAGCAATGCTTTATTGAATATGAATATGTACTTGAGAAACAAGTAATACTTATAGACTAATAAATAAGTAATACTTATTTTGAGACTATAAAATCATNTAATAAATAAGTAATACTTATTTTGAGACTATAAAATCATAAGTACAACTTATTTGAAGTATGTTTTGCTTCATGAAGTATTACTTCAAGCTGTCAAAGTAAGCAATATTTATTGTTGCACTATGAGGCATAAGTAATTCTTGTTCCAAGTATTGCTGTTATGCTCGTTATGAATTCTGCTCTAAGAATCATTTAATAACAGTGAAACTTCTTTAATAAGAACCTTTTTAATGCAGTCTTTTATGCTTCATTATCTTCTTTTCCCTTGAAGTGCGATAGGGAATTTTTCTGTGTTTATTTCTATGCCTGATAGTTGTTTGTTAAATTGTGTTTTATTGTAATGTCAAGCCCACTGGGGACAATAATGTATTAGTATTTTGCAACATGCTAAATCATAGGGTTGACATTTTAATTTTGTTGGTTTATTATAATAATGTACACCTGTTAATACAAACCTCGTTATTACTAACTGCAAAATTTCTCGTCCCTTAAAAAGAGGTTTTACTTTAGCTGCTGAAGCCTGCAGTGAAGCCAGAGTTTTGAAAATTGGGATACGGATTTGAAAAATGTAAATTTGTTTCAGTGACACACACCCAACAGTAGAAACCTGAGGTCATAAGTTAACTTTTCTACCCTAAATTTATGTGACCTACTTTCTTCTACAATGATTTTTAAAAATATTTTTCTAATATTTATATATTGCTTTTCTTACACATTATGTTGAAATTTATTTTTTGCAATCTTTATAAGAAGTCAGCCAATGCAAATGGGTGTGCAGCCACACTGACTGCTTCTATTGTTTAATCTATTTCCATATTTTACAAAGTGCAACACAATCTACATGATGTTATTTTTAAACTACAGATTTATAAACAAAATTTGCAGTAATTTAATGGTGGGTTTCTCTGTAGCAAATAAATGGCCAACACCACTTCTCTTTTTGTTATTTAANAAATTTGCAGTAATTTAATGGTGGGTTTCTCTGTAGCAAATAAATGGCCAACACCACTTCTCTTTTTGTTATTTAACGAAGGTGCTTCATCGTATCCTGTGCACTTCCTCCATTGGTAATTAGATTCAACAAAATGACGGTAGTGATGTTGTCACCACAAATGCAACAGTACCATCATGCTTCTGCATTTTGGGAAAACATTTACGTTGCTCGTAATGAATTATAAATCTTGGTTAAAGCTAACACATGGCCATAATTATACATTTAATAAAAATATTTTTATAATCTCAGATTGNAATCTTGGTTAAAGCTAACACATGGCCATAATTATACATTTAATAAAAATATTTTTATAATCTCAGATTGAAGTTTTGGTGTGTAAATAGCGACACAGGCAAAATTATCAGTTGTGTGATTTTTTAGCATTTCTTTGTCTTGCATACTGCTGTAGAGATTTTGTGTGGAATTTGACAAACAAATTGTTGTAATATGCAATTATGGCACTTCTGAAGCGTTCTTAGAAGTCCGTCACACTGAATTATTGTATGATGCTAATTTTTAAGTGCAAGATTTCACAGGTTGTTGATTTACGGCATGCTTGTTGTGCAGGATGGAACGTAGGCCGTCACCTCCAAGGGAAATGAAGTTCACTGGCAACATTAGCACCCAGACAGACTTCAAGGATCTGGAGAAAGGTGATTATTACTGTAACTTGATAAACTTGTTTAAACTCTGTTATGTGAGTGAAGTATGCATCTGTTGAAGGACTACTTTATTTTGCAGCTGAGAGGAAGTTATTCATGAATCAAACTAAAAAGGAGCGAAAGCGGTTGAAACCTGTGAAGATCATGGAGGTGGCATCGGCTGAAGGAGCTGCCATTACAACAGCTGGAGAACAGTTCCACAGCAGCCTCGAAAATCCCGTGCTATCGGCAGGGGTTGCTACAGAGAACACATCCCGAGGAGCCAAGGAAAATGGTGACGAGGTAAACGATGGCTACCCTGTGGGAGAGCACTTCTTGATGCCACCTTCGAATCCCCGTGCCACGGCAAACGAGAAAGTGTTTGCTTGTTACATTTGTGGGAAGACGTATACTCAGAAGCCGAATCTGGACGTCCACATTCGGCGCCACACCGGGGAGACTCCTTTCGCTTGCGAGCTCTGCCCGAAACAGTTTGCTAGTCGGAGGTCGCTCAAGATTCATCACGTGTCTCACACTGGGGAGCGAAACTTCTCTTGCGACGAATGTGGGAATACGTTCACCCAGAAGAGTGCCCTCAATATACACACGCGCATTCACACGGACTACAAACCGTTCTGCTGTAGCATTTGCGGCAAACGCTTCACCATAAACACGTACCTCAGGTCGCACATACTCACGCATACGGGTGAACGGCCATACACGTGCAGTGTGTGTGGACGTGCATTCACGCAGAAGGGTGTCCTCAACAATCACATGCGCACGCACCGTGCGGAGAAAGGGTTTGCGTGCACGGAGTGTGACAAGCGGTTCGTGACGAGCGTGGAGTTCAAGTCTCACATGGCACAGCATACAGACCTCTCCATGGCACGCAGCCAGCAGGCTTGTCAGCCGTGCGAGAAGACCTTCAAGTGCGACGACAGCCTGAAGCTGAATGTGACGGAGCAAGTGGGTGAGCGAGCCCTTCTGTGCGAGTGCGGTCGGCGTTTCCTCGATGCGGGGGCGTTCGAGAAGCACCAGCGGAATCACTCGGAGGACAAGCATTTTGGCTGTAACGTGTGCGGCAAGCGGTTCAGTCGTGCGCATCAACTGGAGAACCACATGATCGTGCATAGTGGCTTGAAGCCATTCCCTTGCCACGTGTGCTCCCGCAAGTTTGCCCGGAGCAGCGACTTGAAGAGGCATTTGCCAGTCCACAAGTGAACATCGTGACGGTTCACTTCCACAAAAAGCACTGTTTTAATACTTACTGAACAAGTTAAATAGTTTATAGTAAATTGAAGTTCAGCACCTTTTTAAATGTGAATCAGATAGTTAGTATGTAGTTCTTTACTGTTGGTTGCTAACTGCCCAAAACTCCTTTCTAACCTGTAGCTGTGTGCGTACCACTGGATTGTGATATGGCTTGTCCCCTTGTATCCTCAAGATTGTTTTCTTTACGATATCTCTGGATTTTTTTGTGGTGAATGGGTAACTCGCCCAGCTGTGTAGTAATCAATATATTTTCCAAGCCTTAGTTAATTGTAACTTTCTTTATTGATTCTATAAAGAAAGTTAGAATTCATAAAGAGTGTCTTCTACAATTGTCAAAACTTAGAACTTCTGTGTGTGTTGCAATCATGAGATATATACATTGTAAAATATTTAAAAGTACATTGCCAAAACCCCTCCAAGCTTTTAAATAAATTTGGTAGTAAGGCAAAGGCTGGCCTTATGTTTTTTGNAAAGTACATTGCCAAAACCCCTCCAAGCTTTTAAATAAATTTGGTAGTAAGGCAAAGGCTGGCCTTATGTTTTTTTGTGGAAATCATACAGCAACTATGGAAGTTTTTCACTGATTATGGTGGGGACCGCGTTGTGTAGTGTACTTNTTTTTTGTGGAAATCATACAGCAACTATGGAAGTTTTTCACTGATTATGGTGGGGACCGCGTTGTGTAGTGTACTTCCCTTTCACCAGGCGAAGCGGGTTTTATTCCTTGTGGGGTGACTCCCGGATTTTCACATTTCGCATGTGGGAATCGTGCCAGACAATTCCTCTGGTTGGCAGATTTTCTCTGGGATCTGCCGTTTACCCCGCCCCTTTCATTTCGGCGCTGCTCCATACTCACCTCACTTCACCCTCGTCAGCTCTCAAGACCTCGATGTTAAGAGCCGCCCAAATCTCTTCACCTCACTTCACTGATGTTCGCACACATTGATGTGGACACCCTTGTTAGCATGGGGATTCTCCAATTAAGATGCCAGCTCTGGCCGTGTCTTGAATAACCACGTTTGCACCCCTTATACGAGTCTTCATGTCATCAGGTCTAAACTAAATGATAGATAATGTTATTGACGTAATCACACTGGAAAAATTAATTCCAGTTGTGTCTGGAGAATGTACAGGCCAAGGTAATGAGCCATTGTCTCATTAAGAAATGATATGTACCTTAGACACAAGTAAGTCTGAGAACCATTTTTTTTGGATAAAGTGATGTGGTGGTAGGTGCTCAGTCTGCTACAGCTTGTCTAAGTAAATGCTCATATTAATAATTTTTTCATTGGAAAGGGACCAATAAACTGGTTGTACTGTTGCGTGTGTGATCTCCAACACTATGTGCACTTGTGTAGGACTCGAGTTTGCTTGCCTCCTACCAAGGCAAACCGGGTTTCATGACGAGAATGGTCACCTTGCATTAACACCAATACTCCATTNTTTGCTTGCCTCCTACCAAGGCAAACCGGGTTTCATGACGAGAATGGTCACCTTGCATTAACACCAATACTCCATCTTTACCTCACTTCATCTTAAAGAGAGAGATGCAAAGTGAGTTAGGCCACGATACGAGACGAGCAACAATATGGCGTGGTTATCAGTTGGTATGTCTGCAGACTACATCCATCAGGCTTTCACAGTGTCTGTGTTTCACAGGTGGACAGATTAATGCTGCTGTCCCAGGGAAAAACAGAGAGCCTGCAACTACAAAATAAGGGATAGCAAATAATGTTTTTCTCTGTTACCAGTTATCACCACTTCTTCTAATTTTAAATATTTCAGAGAACTCTGGTTGCCATGTAAATTTATGTTCGCGTAACTTCTTTCGAAAATACAGTATGCCCATGAAGTGATGAAATACAGGACATCTAAGAAGCCAATAAATGAAATGGTCTTACACAGCACATTTTTATTAAAACGATAATTTGCCATAGGGATCTCACCATTATCGGTGTTCATTATAGCGCAGTTTTCGCTGTATGTGGATTTTCAGGGCTCCATGTTCGCACCTGCAAACTTAGAGATTAAGTCTCGCCTCACCCCTCCCTGTGGTTTTCTTCTTCATGTTGACATTGAAGTAAGTGGAGTTGGATATCTGTTGTGCAGACATGCTGTGGTGTCACTAGATTTCAACTGTCAAAAATAATTGAACCTTTAGTGTAGATAGCCACCTCAACCTCCTCGAAGCATTTTGTGTATAGTTGAATGTGGGATTAGCGATTCATGTGGAGTTTGGCATGTCCATTGTTAGGGCTTTCCACAAACTATTTATAAATTGGTTCCTCATATTTATCCATTACATTTGGCCTATAGCATCTGGTGCAATCGTGGACAATACCTGTTTCTAGGAAATGCATTTACCACTCTTCTGTAGGGTTTTTATCACTTCATGATGTTTCCTTAACTGTGTACTGTAATGTCGTCAAGTTTGGGTCGTTGATTTCCTCCCATAAAAGCAGCCATCATGATGTAGATGTTTCTGCGAAGACAAATGGCGACAACTTATGCCATCTTTTGGCGACAAACAAAATTTCCACAAACAAAATTTACATCTGTGATTTTAGTTTTGTTAGCATAATTACCGTATTCACCCGAATATAAGACAACCCCCTACATTTGCCCGTTGCTAATGGGAAAAATTCAATTTTGCGATAAATACTTATTGACAGGCCATGATAAAAAAACTCAAAAGTAAAATATCCTATAAAAATCATTTTTAATAGAAGTAAAACATGTGAAACCTTGTACAAGAAAGAGAAACGTATGTAGTATTAAAAAACTGTTGTTTGTCAATTATTCATCTCTTGAATCAGACTCGCCAGTAGAATGATCCTCTGACTGATGGTGCAACTTTCTCATCTTCCCATAGGACGTGGTCTTCACTGCCATAAGTGCATTAGACAGGCAGCATTTTGTAAAGCCTCGCACAATGGAGTCTGAAAGAGAACAAAGAGAAGTCTCATAAGGTATAAAAAGTGTTGGCTTACCTTGTGAGATGCTATCCCAGGCAATTATAATCCAGCGCCCCAGCAAAGCCTCTGAAGGTCTTTTCAGCTGGCCAGTTGGTGTTGGTGGGCAGTTCCCAGCCAGCAGCCATTCTTGATACCGGCGGCGAAGATGGTCTTTAAAAGACTTGTTCACACAACATCCAACACCTGGAGTTGCGATGTCATGTCTCCTGGTATGATTACAAGGTCGGTATTAGAGTCCTGTATTGCAGACTTGACACCGTCTTTCAAGTGACCCTTGAAGGCCTCTAAACAAAGCAGACTCTGCTTCAGAAGAGCACCGGGTCTCCTGTTTCAAACAATCCGCAGTCATTCCAATTTCAAGGTAAATGGGGGAAGTTTCCACCCGTCCGCTAACACAGCCAACATAACTGTGATGCGGAACTTCTCCTTTCCCTCTTACATCTACTGTTCTAGCAGGCATATCAAAGTATACTGGCGTCTCGTCTGCGTTTCCTANCCCCAGCAAAGCCTCTGAAGGTCTTTTCAGCTGGCCAGTTGGTGTTGGTGGGCAGTTCCCAGCCAGCAGCCATTCTTGATACCGGCGGCGAAGATGGTCTTTAAAAGACTTGTTCACACAACATCCAACACCTGGAGTTGCGATGTTATGTCTCCTGGTATGATTACAAGGTCGGTATTAGAGTCGTGTATTGCAGACTTGACACCGTCTTTCAAGTGACCCTTGAAGGCCTCTAAACAAAGCAGTCCACTCTTCTTCAGAAGAGCGCCGGGCTTCCTGTTTCAAACAATCCGCAGCCATTCCAATTNCAAACAATCCGCAGTCATTCCAATTTCAAGGTAAATGGGGGAAGTTTCCACCCGTCCGCTAACACAGCCAACATAACTGTGATGCGGAACTTCTCCTTTCCCTCTTACATCTACTGTTCTAGCAGGCATATCAAAGTATACTGGCGTCTCGTCTGCGTTTCCTATCTGGGATAGCAAATAACATGCTGCTGATATTGCACAAGTTTNTATCTGGGATAGCAAATAAGAATGCTGATATTGCACAAGTGTTTCCTCAGTCTTCTGGTAGCCTTTAAGCAATCGTGGTCCTTCGTCTCAATGGAAGGCCATGCCGATGTGCCCTACCCCTTGCTTGCTGTGAAATCACGTCGAGGAGTGTTATTCACAGTCGCTGTTTCCATCGCCTTCATTCAAATTGCTTCCTGCGAAAGTGGAAGTCCATTCTGACGCTTGTCCCGCACAAACACTAACAACTTCTTCCACTTAATTAAACCTTACTTTCTTTGGCCCGCAAAATGCTTTCCTTGTTGAATGTGGACACTGCAATTTATTTTCATCAAGTCTTCACCTGCGAACATTAGCTGCGGTAACTGAAAAATGTCTGACTGCAGCACAATTATTATGCGTATTTGCATGCCAAACCATTATTAATTTAAAATTTGCAACATAACTAAGACGTTTGAATTTTCTTAGTTGCGATGCCGACAAACTTTTTTTTCAACATGTCACTCATAATTAACACGTGCTCATTTAACAATGTGTTTGATACAAAACCGGAAAACGGCTTCAACCAGAAGTAAACAAGTACAAAAAAAATTAGAAGTCGTAGATGCATCTACTAACTCGTACTCACAACCCCAGACGTGATCACTCGCGTTCACAGGCATGATGCCATTTTGGTGATCACGTAGCTGCTCTAGATCGCAAGATGTTTAGTTTACCGCCATGTTACAATTGTATCTTTGGCAAAAGCAACATAACCAAACAAGAGTTGTGCATGGCCTGTGGTGTAATGTTCGTCGCGGTTTTGTCAGGTGGTTTTCGATAATTTGAAATATCCGCCCACCTGGATTAAAGACCAGTTACGCAGCCCATTGGAAGAAAAACATTATGGAAATTGAAGTTAACCTCACTTTTTGCTGTGATTGTGTTTTATTTTTTGTGATAATATTAACCAATCTTGTGTTTTTGGAAAGATTAGAATATTTCTCTGGAAAACATGAACAAAGTGCTATTACTATTACCTATGCGTAAATATAAACCTTAATTTTTTTTGATGCGGAAATAAGACCCCATAATTTTTGAAAGTGAAATTTGGAACAAAATATAGTTTTGTATTCAGGTGAATACGGTATGTTTCCTACAATCCTGGAGGGATACAGGTATATAGTGATTTCTCCACACATCTAGTAAGTTTGGTGAAACAGTATTTAATTTAGTCTCCTATGTATATTTAAGAGGAACATCGTTAACATGTATTTCCCTATACCAAATTCTTAAAAGGACTAATCACTCCTTTTACAAATGTTGTATTTTGCATTATAATGTTTTTTATATTTTTCATGCATTCCAATTCGGTGAAATCCCAAAAATGGACAGTTCATGGTTCCTGCGAGANAGTCCATTCTGACGCTTGTCCCGCACAAACACTAACAACTTCTTCCACTTAATTAAACCTTACTTTCTTTGGCCCACGAAATGCTTTCCTTGTTGAATGTGGACACTGCAATTTATTTTCACCAAGTCTCCACCTGCGAACATTGGCTGCNCACGAAATGCTTTCCTTGTTGAATGTGGACACTGCAATTTATTTTCACCAAGTCTCCACCTGCGAACATTGGCTGCGGTAACTGGCTGCAGCACAATTATTATGCATTGTTGCATGCCAAACCATTATTAATTTAAAATTTGTATCATAACTAAGACGTTTGAATTTTCTTAGTTGCGATGCAGACTAACTTTTTTTTTTTCAACATGTCACTCATAATTAACACGTGCTTATTTACCAATGTGTTTGATACAAAACCGGAAAATGGTTTCAACCAGAAGTAAACAAGTACAAAAAAAATTAGAAGTCGTAGATACAGCTACTACCTCGTACTCGCAACCCCAGACGTGTTCACTCTGGGAATGTTGAACGTCAGCGCTAAAGTTGGTCATCAAACAACTTTGATCACTCGCGTTCACAGACACGATGCCATTTTGGTGATCACGTAGCTGATCTAGATCGCAAGATGTTTAGTTTACCGCCATGTTACAATTGTATCTTTGGCAAAAGCAACATAACCAAACAAGAGTTGTGCATGGCCTGTGGTGTAATGTTCGTCGCGGTTTTGTCAGGTGGTTTTCGATAATTTGAAATATCCGCCCACCTGGATTAAAGACCAGTTACGCAGCCCATTGGAAGAAAAACATTATGGAAATTGAAGTTAACCTCACTTTTTGCTGTGATTGTGTTTTATTTTTTGTGATAATATTAACCAATCTTGTGTTTTTGGAAAGATTAGAATATTTCTCTGGAAAACATGAACAAAGTGCTATTACTATTACCTATGCGTAAATATAAACCTTAATTTTTTTTGATGCGGAAATAAGACCCCATAATTTTTGAAAGTGAAATTTGGAACAAAATATAGTTTTGTATTCAGGTGAATACGGTATGTTTCCTACAATCCTGGAGGGATACAGGTATATAGTGATTTCTCCACACATCTAGTAAGTTTGGTGAAACAGTATTTAATTTAGTCTCCTATGTATATTTAAGAGGAACATCATTAACATGTATTTCCCTATACCAAATTTTTAAAAGGACTAATCACTCCTTTTAAAAATGTTGTATTTTGCATAATAATGTTTTTTATATTTTTCATGCATTCCAATTCGGTGAAATCCCAAAAATGGACAGTTCATGGTTCCTGCGAGANATAATGTTTTTTATATTTTTCATGCATTCCAATTCGGTGAAATCCCAAAAATGGACAGTTCATGGTTCCTGCGAGACAAGTGTAGCAACTTTCATGTGGAAAATAGTCTTATTTGTGTCTGAAATAACCAATTTTTTGAGGAAATTGTGGTTTAATATTTTAGACAACTGCAAGGACAGTGCATATCTTAACTAGGAAAAGTAATATAACTGTTACAAGGGGTGCGTAGAAACCAGAGAAAGGAGATGATGAACTGACACTGTACTGTTGTTGCATGTATGCAGATGGCGCTAAGCTTTCTGTAGAGCGCACCAAATGCAGCTAAGACATTGAATCCTCTTTAAAAGTGCGGAGCAGCGTCGAAGTAAATAATTAAGAAAACAAATAGAAATATTTTGATCTGGCAGTTTCGACGGTGGCATTGCAATTTGTTTGCACATCAGCTGCGCACGATGCATCCTCGGCAGGCCTTATCTTCGTNTTTGATCTGGCAGTTTCGACGGTGGCATTGCAATTTGTTTGCACATCAGCTGCGCACGATGCATCCTCGGCAGGCCTTATCTTCGTGTATTTGATTGGTCTAACGGTAATAGTATTGTTACAGCTGAAGGCCAGTCGCGAGCCGGGGGCGCACAAACATGCATGGCTTATCCCGGGTTGTTAATCGGGAACCTCGTTACGAGGTACGTATATTGCTGGGACGACCTCGACCATGTTTGGTCTCCTTTCCCAAATTCTTGATCTTATACAATGTAATGGCAATGTGAGACTTTCCTATATCTTTTCACTGGTATATACTGTTTACAGTTAATTGAGCACTTTTGAAATCAACCTTGTAAATGCCACTGCTGCGACTTGTATGTACTTGAACAGGCTTCTGATTGGTAACTAGCCAGGAGAGTTAGTAACGGCAGAGGGAAAGCAGTTCCATATCTTAATGGAAAAGTATAAGTTTTAGGTAACATTTGTGGATGCTAAGATAATTTTTTGTAATGCATACGACTGTGAGAATTATAAAATGTGTGAAGTATTTATTTTTATAATAACTTTACAGTTTTACTGGACTGACGCACAAGTGAAGTGATGAAGCCCAGGGCAATGTTAATTTTACATGCGGTGGGAAGAATACACAACGTGCATACAAGTATATGTTAAGCAGGCTTTCAAAAGTTGTGTTTGCCCTGAATAACCTATAGGTTTCTTTGTATCCATTGTAATGGAGTTGACATACCCAGCCAGATCACTGTCAGGAAGGTGGTCTTATTTTCACATACTTAAAGATTTTGAGGTCAAAGTTTTTACTTGAATAGTAGCAAGTGGCTGTTGTTTATTATTAACTGCAAAATGTGTGGAAGCTTTTATTCTTTAAGTGCCAAGATTAAATCTTGCTAAATTATATATTTCCAAATAATTTTTGGAGAAATAAGTTCTTTTCGTGTATAACAAAGTGAACTCGGCTATTTTTTTTTCTGTCTTTGTGAAAAGAGCTTATCTTAACTGGGCCAATCAGAATGAGGTTATTCACATTCTTATTGCCTATTNTTTTCTGTCTTTGTGAAAAGAGCTTATCTTAACTGGGCCAATCAGAATGAGGTTATTCACATTCTTATTGCCTATTATTCGCAACTGGACACCAGAGTCAAACGACAATTGAATTCATGCAATTACTATGGAGGTGAATCTCAGCAGGTGTACCACATTGGGAATAAAACTTCAGTCGTGAAATATTTTCACAGAAATATGGTGTCTGTGCTGGCTTGCATGCAACGCCAATCAATGCACATAGCTGCGATTCGTTTGTTCAGCACTGCAGAAGTTATTAGTGGCTTTGCTGGCGTTTTATTTGAGAGATAGTAGCCTTATCAAGTTTTCTTAACTATCGCAACTGTGGTACCGCCTCTAATGAGAATGCTGCTGTTGCAGTTGGCGGTGCGTGTGGTCTTAGTATTGTGGCGTTCTGTAGCGAAAGATTCTGAATCTCTGTATCTCCGCTGACCATTGTTAGATCTCATCTTATCTCATCATTTATTAGTTTTTAATAGTTCTTAAATGTCATATAGCAGTATCTTAGTGTTTCAAGCAGGCTGTAGTGAAATGCATGTATATTGCATAACTGTGATATTTATTTGTTGTGGTTAACAGAAATAGGAAAATGTATTGTTCTGTCTACATTTTGAATGTAATACTTATATTTATGTTTTTATCTTGTTAACATTTTCATTGAAAAATTTTAAACACTGTGTTCTTTTATATGTGTGTATTATTTTATCAAGTTGTAAGTATATATTTTTTATTGTTGTGTAATGTCTTTTTTGTTTGGGACTAGAGTACAAAGTTTAGAAAATTTATATATTTTTAAAGTGTGATTTCCCCACATATATTAATTTCAAGCTTAAATTTTATATATAAAAACATTTTAAGAAATATAAGTTGTTAGTATACTCATTGTAGTGTTGTCAACTGCAGAAATCCCTACCAATTTTCTACTACAGGATCCGTACGTGCATGTCACTATGCGATTGTTGAAATCTGAATCAACTTAATTAATATTTTATTTTGATGCAGGGAAGTACCTTATCCAATTTTTTTAGCTGGTACAGAATTTTCAAGAATAAAAATAGTTTAAACTAAGGTTTCCTTTATAGTTTTAACCAAAATTATTTGTGTTACACTTTGCTAATTTTAATGCATTTTTTGTGTATATAAGCAGAGGTGGGACAATCTTAATGTTTAAACCATTTTCCTGCGAACTGCAAAAGGTCATAATTTTGAGTTTTGAATTTATTGTTTATGCTATAAATCTACATCAATATTACCTGCTAAGGATAGTCCTCGGCTGAGATTGCTTCTTTCTTCCATGTACACTTTCCCTTGATTTACACAATTTGCTTGTGTTTCTAAGAAAGTGTAAAATATTGTTCTACTGTATACAGGTAAAAACTTCATGATTCATACTAGCATTTCCATGTTGTTGCCATTTCTCCAATTGTTTGCACGTGTAGGGATTTCGACAGCAGTGTTAATTATCACGTTTTGTTATCTGTGAAGACAGTTAAGCGATACGCAAAAGTAGTGTTGTTCCTGTTTGAATTTGTTGATTCGCAAGCAGACGCGCGTCCACTTGAACAGTGCAGCAGCCTGGACACAGTGTCTCTGTCGCCCTCTCCAACATCAGCAGCAGCCTACAGCACATGATTCTGGGAAGAGCGCTCGTGCAAGCGCACACTGCTGTTCCTTGGCTTAGTGTTGTAATTGCACTGAAGTATTTGCTCGCCCAACCGGCTCGCTTGCCAGTTTCACTTCCGTGAAAGTCATCTTACAGGGGCGTAGTTTTGCACAAGACGTTAACTGCGATAGCCGAGTAACATTTTGTGTCGAACTTCACTGCTAAGAGTGCTTGGTGCGACCTTTCTCGTGCTTTCTTTGGGCTGATATCATCTTCCGTTTCAACTGCATTCTCTAAGAATCTCTACTTGAGCTGGAATAAGGAGCAGTTTCTTGATTGCACTTCAGAAGAGCTTTTGAGAACTTTGGATACTCCATTGCCATGTGTCTCAGAACTAATGCCTTTTATGTGGGTATCACTTGTCTTCTAAATTAGTTTTCACCACACCATAGCCAAACAACCTTTCTGAGATTGTGGAGACATTTTGCTATCTATACGTCAGAAAGCAGCAAACTGCAATCTATGATGAGTAAAAAAAAGTAATTCCTTTTTTTCTGTATCTCTTAAGTTTCCTTTCACCGCAATTCCATTTCTGTGCATTTGCAACTTACGGAACTCATAGTAATACCATCTACGGTGCTTGTAACGTTACTTCCCTGCGCCTCCTCTCGTGCACAAACACCAGTGCAGAGGTGTCGCAACGGGANAATCTATGATGAGTAAAAAAAAATAATTCCTTTTTTTCTGTATCTCTTAAGTTTCCTTTCACCGCAACTCCATTTCTGTGCATTTGCAACTTACGGAACTCATAGTAATACGATCTACGGTGCTTGTAACGTTACTTCCCTGCGCCTCCTCTCGTGCACAAACACCAGTGCAGAGGTGTCGCAACGGGAGTCTAGCTGCATGGTCCAGCGCCGTTGCACTCTGCTTGGTTACAGACCAGCGGTCACATTTGTCGTGCAAGTACGCAGTCTGCATTCCTCGCCTTGAGTTACTTGTGCTGTGTGTGTGTTGGCTGACTTTACGTGTACTTCTGTTGGCATGATTGTGGTGCAGTTTACACATTATTGTTTGTTTATTTATTTCATTTTAGTGAGAAAGTTGGTCTTTGCACTAGTTAAAAATGTACGCAGGCAAAAAAAAATATTCATAGTGCCACAATGTTTACATTTTTGTGGCGATGTATTTATATCTAGAGATTTCTGCTAATTGAAATAAATTTGTACTTTGTTAATAAATCTTTTGATTTTTGCTCAAAATGGTATTGAGAATGGATTTAGCACTCATTTAATGTTGAGCAATGGTCAATATAATTTAAGCGGCTCTCAATGTTTGAACTTTTTTCTTGTCAAAATGAGGTGGTTTATGGTCTTGTGATAATATATTTTTATCCAGAGAACTCCTTCCTATGGAAATAAACCAACACTTTGTTAATAAATTGTTAAATTTTTGTACAAATAGGCTTTTGGAAACGGATTTTACACTCTTTAAAAGTTCAGTAGCGCACAATGTTAAAACATTTTTGTCATCAACTACAGGTAATTTATGGTTTTTTGGGGTACCATTTTATTTGCAGAACATTTAACAAGTGAATTAAGTTTATATTTAATTTAAATAAAAGTGTTGTTTTTCACTACAAAAGATACACTGTCTTAACATGAAAAAACATGTTTTCGTAACAACTTTTTGGTTTTGGGGAATTAAAAGTTCATAAATTTGGATTTAACAAATCCAGTGAATTAGAATAAATATTTCCAGTAATCACGACATTTGTTAAATAAGGGTTCTTCTGTAGTTATTGGGTGTAAGTTGAAAGATATTGTAGGCATCATTCTCAAAGCTATTACTATCTCTAACCATCAATTGGGTTCTGTTGTCTTCAACTTACGTACTCCGTTCTATTTGGAAACACTTGCAGATGGCATTTGATCCTTTTGTGTAAGCTGCAGTCACAGCAGACCTTGGTCGACTCTTCAAGGAGAAGCAATCCACTTTTCTGGTCGTAGGAAGGATGTTGGAGGCCAGTGGACGTCCTCGGAACACTCCCATTGCCTCCTATCATTCCGCTGCATCTCCATCATCATCACGCTTCATCCCCATCCGCACTTGAGACCTCAGCTAAGTGCCACCCAGATATCTCTCTCTCTCTCTCTCTCTCTCTATCTCTCTCTCCCCTCTCCCCCCCCCCTTTATTGTTTGGATGAAGTCCTCTGTGAAGCTTTGCTGACAAACGTCAAGGATAATACACAACTATTTCCACAAGTAGATTAGCCAAAAGTCAAGGTGATGTGCTTTGTCATATTTGAAATTCTGCAACCAAGGGTCTCATAATAAGACATGTATCTGGATCTTCATTATTCTGAAGTATTATGGCAGTGAGGCACATTTTCTTCGGTAACCATCGAAACGTTGTTTTATCAAGAGCCATGATGTTCACTTCAGTAATGTGCCTGATAGTTTGTATAATCTTCTACGGCATAGATGCGGAACAAGCTCAAATTAGTCTTAGGAAGACGTGTTCTGCAATTCTAAGTGCTCCAAAATATTCTTAGTATTGCTGAATAATATGCTCTACCTTAATTCTTTTCTGCAGTTTATATTATTTGTGATGTAAATAATAATAGTCATTGAAAAACACACTGCGTTGAGTGTGTTTCTGTGCAGAAATATCTGACTATAGTCCATTAATGGTTACTTCCAACTCTTCTGAAGCCCTGCTAGTTATACATTCAGGCTATTTCTCTGCTTCCTGCAAACCAAGCTTAACTTTGTCTAGAAAATTATATAAAAGTGACAATGCACCACACTTTGTGTGTACTCAGTTTCATGTTATTTTGCATTAGAGCTATTTCTTACTAGGCATTACCGACACCCCTATTTTGTTTGAAAAAGTGTGAAGATACTGGGAACAGAGTATAGTGATCATGTATGCGTTAGTTAGCATTTATAAGATGCACTCTGGTGACAGAATAAGTTACCTGCAATTGCTGTATTATGCACATCAGTGTGAAAATAAGTTTACTGAGGACTAAAGCCCTCAGTATTGTGGACGAGCAACACACGAGTGCTAGGGTGTTCTTGCATTTAAATTTTGTACGTAATTGATTATAGTACGATATGTTGCATCACTGTTTGTTTAAGAATTCCATCTCTTAAGTTTGTTTATTACATACACTTGTAGACCTGTGTTGCTTATTGGTATGTACAAATCAGGTTTGGTGCACTAATTACTAAGAAGGCGTGTAATTTACTGCTGTGTAGGTGAACATAGTGATACTTACGGCACAAAATTTTGTAATCTATGTATTGTTTGTGTAGAAAATTGTAAAGAAGGTAATGTGTGTGTTATTCCGTTTTAAGGTTTGTTATTTATAGTGAAATAATGTGTTGGTTTCGAAGATGGTCAAGATCGTGATTGTAGTTGATGCTTTCTTTCAGGCTTCTAGTTAAACAGTATTTTTTTTTTTTACAATTTTTAAAGGTATAAAATTTAATTTTACATATGTTTTTATTAATTTAAAAAAAATTATGTACATTAAAAATTACTATTGAAGTCTTAAGATTTATTGGATTTTCGGGTACATTTCTGCAAAGATTTAAATAAGGTATACTCCCCTCAGATCAGTGCCAATAATTTTAATCTATGTAATTACTAGGGACACCTGTTTTTGCAATGTGCAAAATTGCATAAATTTGTGAAATATGTTATTTGAAATCACAAAATAAGCAAACACTACATACTTGAAAAAACAAAATACCGGTAATTGTGTAAGAGTGACATGTGATGCAATTAAAACTTAGTTGGTTCGAGCAATCAATTGCAATAGTTTGTGTTAAATTGATTTTTATAATGTTTGATTACAGTATTGATTGCTCATATGAAAAACATTCAATAGTATCGAATGTTGCTGTTGAAACTTAATGGTGTTTGTTTAGGTTACTGGAAAATGTGTTAATTAAACTGGGTGTTGATTTTTGATAATATGGCAGTATGATTTACAAAGGGAGAATTGCATAGTTTCCTACTGTCAAAGCGAATATGTTTGCCTTAAACATACACACATGGCATGAGCAATAACAATCTGGTGCAACTAAATGTTTTCTCAGCCTCCATAGCATTAGTGGAGAAAATCATACTCTAGAGGGATGAATAGGTTATTTCAACAAAAACTGTCTTCTAAGGGAATACATGAATAAATACAATCACCTCTTAGTGCAATATTTTGTAGTCCTAATGTTCTTACAACATACAAATTATGTAAAGTAGTCAGTGACATAAGTAAATTTAACCAGTTTTTATAATTATTAGGTTCTTAAAGTTTTTTGCATTAAAATTGTTGTGCTGATGTAAAATATTGCTCTCTCCAAACAATTTGTATAATGCTAGTTCTTTTTTTAAGATTTTTTTTATATGAAGAGTGAAAAAGTTTTTCTTCTCTTTTTATTTTCTTTGTTCCCTCAAATTGGCAAATTCTAGCCATAAAAACATATATACACAAAACTAAGCACTTAAGTTTAATATTTTCTGAAGGAAAATTGTTACACATGCTTTATCATTTGGAGTATCATATTACACCTCAAAAATTGCTGACATTTTTGATGAAGTTTTAGAAAAAGTAGTGAAAAATATACTAAAATCACTTTGTCACCAAAAACAGGTGTGTCTAGTAACTAAGAAAATGCGTTGGGTTGGATCTGTTTAATGTAAACAAACTAGATAGCTTTTGTTGTAAAAAATAATGTTTTGAATTATTGTATTGCACTAAATATGCATGTGGGGGATACCTAAAGAATAAGAGAAGCTAATTGAAAGTGTATTTGTTCATGAAGTGTTTGTTCTGTACTGAGATTTACAGAATTCCTGATCTCAGTGGTTTTCCCAAATGCAGTGATGGCACACACGTATCTGCATTTGTGAACTTAACAATTTCTTCAATGAATTTCTTGAAATTGCAACCTCTATTTCAGCAGCAAGTGTGATTCCTGAGTGATTAATTGTGATAATGTGAATTCTGCTCCTTTAGGGAGCGTGCATTTGTGTTCCAAACTGCAGAGAGGGACTTGAAGTAATTTTATTTTGTACGAAATTGCAACCAGAACTCGATGGGAACTAGAAAAGTAAGGCAGGCTCGTGTAGCTGCTGTTGTCATTGCATCTATCAGGAATTGAAGTCTTTGTCTGGCTTTCCAATATCTTTGTTTTTCCTTCATATTTTTCTAAGTATCACCCCTTTAATATGCTTTTTATTCTTATCAACCTCATTTTGTAGGCATTTGCGAGGACATTCGGCGACGTTGTGATGTAAGAAGTTGACTGTGTGTGCTGGTCGGTGCTCTCCCCAATCCCCCACCCACCACCCTCACAAAAAACATGTTTTTTTCTCCTTTTACTCAGGATAGCACTGTAAAATCGCCAACTTAAAAAATAGTGTAGAATTTTTGCTTTAACATTCTAATTGTTTGCAAGTGTTTCCTTGTACATTTTAATTATTTACATACATCACTTTAAAAAATATAACAAATCAACAGTTGAAATAGTTCACAGTAAATGATCATCAAAATTGTACGGATATGAATAAATGAGTTCTTTACTTTAGGTTTAAAGCATGCTTGAAAATGGATTTTCATTTTCCTCTTGTTTGGTCTAGTCATGTTCTTGTGTCTTCTGCTGAACAATGCGCCCTTAACCAAGATGTTACATATGGCGTGGGATCCCACTCTCGAAAGAAATGTCCATACGTTAGTGCAGACACATGTGAAGTCAATAGCCTTGTCCTGGCTCGAGACACGACGAGATTCATCTGGCTGAATCCGCGTTCCCACTCTGCAGAGCGACGTGGAATATGTTTTGTGCAAGTAATCAAAGGGATCAACTCTTCAGGAACTCTCTAACTTTCGGCAAGATAATCTCAATAGGTATTTATAATTTTCGTGGAATTTAATTTGAAGATATGACAAAGATGTCCCACTTCAGTTTTTCCAAATTGTGTGGGTATCTTTGAAGGCCACTGATCTCTTTCAAGCTCTTTCAGTTCAATTAGGAGTTTCTGATATACAGCTGGGTCATTATTGTCTGAATTCCTGGCATTTTCCTGGCTTGAAATAGTTGCCAGTAACCGTTGCTTCAAGTTGTTTGTAATGCTTAGAGCAGTTGTTGGTGATTGATGGAAACAAGCTTTGAATTATTTGCAATGGACAAGAACAAAACTTGCTACTTGCTACTTGCTACTTGCTACTTGAGCCTCAAGCACTCTAGTTCCCGCTTTCTCTTTAAGGGATTCAATACAATAAATGTAATGCTTTGTCGAATGAGTATATCTGCGTACACAGCTGTTGTGCGAAGTCTCTGAAAGCATAGCTAGTTCTGTTAAAGCATCATACATTATAGCTAGGTCTAAAATGAATTGTGTGGATGAAAGGCGCCAACTCGTTGTACTACTTCTCACATCCTCTTTTGCTTGTGAAAAATGACAGAGCAAGTCACTTTTACCATGCCATACTGCTGAAGGAGCTAGCCACCCACCTAGGGTTCGATACGCGTCCCATCTTACCAATCTGCTGGTCCAGCTCTGCAGCACATCCTCGTGATTGTCTTTGGTACGTTGCTGATCGACTGTACAGTGGATATATTTTATTCATACATATTTGAAACCTCATCCACAGTATCAGATATGGCCAACTCTAGTCTATGGTTAACGCAATGCCACACAACAATATCTGGGAATTTCTCTAAAAGTTGTTTCGCTACTCC
Organism: Clitarchus hookeri; assembly: GCA_002778355.1. Classification (NCBI taxonomy): domain Eukaryota; kingdom Metazoa; phylum Arthropoda; class Insecta; order Phasmatodea; family Phasmatidae; genus Clitarchus; species Clitarchus hookeri. The sequence goes on from NQII01001675.1 coordinate 140,116, forward strand.
ACATCGTTTTCCTAGCATTGTACTTGCACCATCGTTAGTGAATGTGACTAAATTTTGTTGAAGGTAATCTTCTGTGAACCCATGTCCATTTAAGCAGTCCATTAAAGTTGTAAGGATTATGTCATCCTTTTGATCTGGAATCTCGAGCAAGTCCAAGAATAAATAGCAGAGCTGTACTGTTTTGTTAACTTCACACTTCATGTTCACAATAAGAGTTGTAAATCAACTTAAACTATTTGCCTCATCAATAAGAATGGATATTTTTCCACAAATGTCATTGATATTCTTAACTACGCGATTTTTCATTTCGTGAGAGACATAAGTATATAAATAGCAGTGTATCGTTAATGCAATTCTATGCCGATATTAGCACCATTTAGTTGTTATAGTTCAGGAAAATTAAAATTGTCGGAAAAGGGACGGTTGTATTTTGCTAAGTAGTAAGCAGACTTAAAACTTTATTTGATAGATTCCAGATAAGCAGCATTCATAGAATCGCGCGCACTTTTAATTACATGATCCTTAGATTTTCCAGAGATTTTTCGAGAAATAATATGGGGGTTGGATTGCTTATGCTCAATTATTTTCTTTCTCAAAGATTTTAGTTGAGCTGTGCACGTTGCTCCATTAAAACCAACTCTGACTGACTTCCATTCTTTTAAAATATAAATTCTTTGCTGTTGAAAAGCACCTAACTGCGACACTTGAGAGTATAGTTTGCAACCAAGCTTACCATTTTTGCAATCAAGTGACTGGAAATAATCTTGTTTTCGTCTCCACATATCTTTGGTCCACACTTCCGGTTGTCCTGGCTCTGATGATCTGCCCGCATTATGTTCAGCATCTGTACCTTTTGTTCTATTATTTAAATTAGTGCTTTCTCTTCCACTTTGGTCTATTGACAGCAAACACAGACTCACTTTGGTCCGCAGTTTCAATATTGATAATTTTAAATTTTATCACTCTCACTCGTACTTGTAGTAGCAGTATTACCTGTATTCCTTTAAAAGAATGTCGTCGAGTGTCTTTTGCTCATGTGCCGTAATTAATACATAAACGGTGCTCGACGAGCATGAGAGATTAAAGTGAACAACTCACGTTGAGTTTAGGAAATATCACACCTATCCGATGGACAGCGGTGCGATGCCGATAGTGCCCGCCGTCCGACCTGACTGCGTGATACACTTCACAGTCGAAACACGTGCTACAATGCTACCTAGCGGAGAATATGCCAACCAATAACGCGCAACGCCGGGCGGGAATTCCTTGTTTACCAGGTGCAAGCAAGAAAAGCAGCCTACAGATTACTAAGTCAGTTGTATTCGTTGTCTCTCATGCGAACCAGCATATTGTTCGCATGATTTAAATCCCACCGGCTTTTTCCTTTATCAACGACCCCGCCAGCCGCCTTTATGTCAACACCAGGCTAATTTGCGTACGTTTTTAAATTATTTTTTACCGAAAAAAAATAACTGATTTTTTTTTTGCCCTGAGAATTACACAACCAGTGACTGAGCTGAGCTCCGGCTGCTTGGGGTNGCCAACCAATAACGCGCAACGCCGGGCGGGAATTCCTTGTTTACCAGGTGCAAGCAAGAAAAGCAGCCTACAGATAACTAAGTCAGTTGTATTCGTTGTCTCTCATGCGAACCAGCATATTGTTCGCATTATTTAAATCCCACCGGCTTTTTCCTTTATCAACGACCCCGCCAGCCGCCTTTATGTCAACACCAGGCTAATTTGCGTACGTTTTTAAATTATTTTTTACCGAAAAAAATAACTGATTTTTTTTTTGCCCTGAGAATTACACAACCAGTGACTGAGCTGAGCTCCGGCTGCTTGGGGTNAAAAAAATAACTGATTTTTTTTTTGCCCTGAGAATTACACAACCAGTGACTGAGCTGAGCTCCGGCTGCTTGGGGTAGGCCGGTGCGACGCTGTTCTTGGTTCATTTTGGTTACAATTCAATGTCGTGAAGATATTTAACATAAAAATTCGAATCTATGTGTATTCTCATAATATTGTATTATATTTACTACCCCATATTATATTTTACTAACCAGTTTGACTGTCTAAAACAGAGAGTTATTTTTGGTTCGCATTTGCTGAATGCAGAGCAAAAGGTTTAAGAGTCTTTTTTCAATGATGATGTCTGATGGTAAAATAAGCAAATGTTTTTACTTTCTTTGGATCTTAATCTTCAGCTAATGCATGTTTTGCTCAGTGAAAATTTTTTTTCTTAGTGGCTGGATTAATATATTCTCTTCACATTTTGNTTCAGCTAATGCATGTTTTGCTCAGTGAAAATTTTTTTTCTTAGTGGCTGGATTAATATATTCTCTTCACATTTTTGTATTACTGTTTGTTGTTGGAAATACGTCTTATATTGAGAAATACAGGGAAACCATGTTTCAACATTCCTGCATTAACACTGTTTTTTTATGGTCTCGCCATTTCTCCATAAGGCTTAATGGTTTAATTCCCTGCCTATAACAATGTTATTTTTTTTTTATTTTCTGCATGTAACATTAATATTTGTTGCTGCAACTCAGTTGCAATTTTGCTCTTAAATAAAAGTTTAGACCTGACAACAAAAGCAGTAGCTTACATAAAATACAACTGTTTAATATTTAGAATTTCATGTGTAGTGATGTTAGTGGTGTTGATCGTGAAGATTCCATGAGAGCACAGCATCATGCACTGATGCGTGTCTTTGTATGATCACGCACAGTTACGTGCGTTATGGAGGTTTGTGCACTCATCTGCTGAAGTAATACCACAGAAATAAATAAAGAACTCTCATTTGTCTCGTAGGGACTGAAGTTTCTCTCTCCTCGTAGTGGTGTTGCCAAACAATCTCCGACTACATCCGATTGTGTAAAAGGGAACTTCTATCTAGGATGAACACGAAAAAGAAACCAACTAAAAAATCTCAAAAGACAACTATGTGCTAAAAGTAGAATTTGCTTTTTGCAGGTCAGATCCTATCGTAAGTAAGGCAACTCTCTGCTTGAAATGCGATAAACTTTAAGGACTACATAAACTGAAATATTTTTGTCATAAAGGCTCATAATTCTTTTTGTTTTCTCCAGGTATTTTTGAGCCAACAAACAAGATAAATGTTAACTTTTTGTTTCACAATTATTTCCATAGTAGCGGCATTCATTGAAACAACTAGCCATTGCCCAACATGTCCACATGTTTGTTATGAATGATGATAACGTGATATTTCTGAAGTTAGGCGTGTATTGCAATATTACTTGCATGCTTCTTGGTCTGTGTGTGTTTGGTATCACAGGAATGTGGAGAATATTTTTTTATTCCAGCATCTTTCATTAACCATTAACCATTACGTCTCGAAATCCTTGTTCTAAACAGTTGAGAAGGGCTGTATATTTGGTTGAAGTGTAGAATTCTTATTTTGGTTGTAAACGCTGCCAGTAGTATTGCTGTTTGTTTTAGTTTTCTTACACTTTTGTCTCTTTGAATTTCAGCACATTCATTGACATAAGGTGTATTGTAGTCGTACTGAAGTCAGATTGTAGTAATAACTTTCCTTACCGAATTAATTTAATTTTTTCACACAGTAGGAAAGTTGTCTGTTATCTCTCGAGGAAAACCTAGATGTACCACGGCTCACCTTACTTTAGCAGCTAGATTTACCACGGCTCACCTTACTTTTTAGCATTAGCCATAAATGGATTTGTAAGCAAAACGTACAAATTGTGAAATGTTGAAACAAAGTAGAAAACACATTTCTGAATGTGAAATTGTGAATCCTCGTAGTATCAAACGAAACCGCTATATTTTCATTAGGGGACTGAGAGTGCTTATATTTTCAAGTCATTGAGTTTCTAACCAAAAAATTAAAAGAGCTTGGTTTTTTTTTCAGAGTTAACATGTTTATAGAGTTTTTTTAATTACAGATTTAAATGTTTGTTTCCATTAACCATAAGGTCTAATAATTTATATAAACAATGTAACTCTAATTTTGAAACTCATGTTAGTACAATTAAACAGCAAAACACATTAAAAGGTAGGTTAATACCTATTTTGTGCTGTACTTTTAATTGACGTGATGTTGCAGGGCCTGCCATATGAAACAGAATATTTTGTTAGCCACCTAGNTTTTGTGCTGTACTTTTAATTGACGTGATGTTGCAGGGCCTGCCATATGAAACAGAATATTTTGTTAGCCACCTAGGAATTTATTTTATTAGCCACCTATTCTAAGTATTTCCTAGTTATTGTGCCATTATTTTGTGAGAAAATGGTACGGTTAGACAACGTAAAACAATGGTAATCGTGTATAGATGTACAAGTTGTTAATAATGTAACACAAGTTTTACAGCTCGTCAGACCTGTTTTATTACATTGTGTTCAAAATGTCGAGCAGTCACCTGTTAATAATGTAACACAAGTTTTACAGCTCGTCAGACCTGTTAATAATGTAACACAAGTTTTACAGCTCGTCAGACCTGTTAATAATGTAACACAAGTTTTACAGCTCGTCAGACCTGTTAATAATGTAACACAAGTTTTACAGCTCGTCAGACCTATTCATTTGGCTTGTGAAACTAAAAATTCAAGCATTTGTCATGTGTACTCAATATTCACCTTATTTTTAAAATAATATCTTACCTTAACAAACAAAGGAGGGATGTTTGGAAATTAAGCGCCCAAACTACGGGAGGTGATTCCTTACGAAAAATAAAGTTGAAAATTTATAGTACACAGTATACCTCAACGGAATATTAATGGAGATGAGCCTGAGAGAATTGGGTTTCGAATGCCTTGTACAAAGCTTACAAAGTCCACAGCAAAATGGTGTACTTATGCTTCGACACACATGCTTAATGCTGGCCGTCCTCTGCCTGTGCGCACTGTTCGGCTAGAGGAAGTGATACGTCAGCACATGAACGATGCCCTCCACTAGTACACGCTCCAGAGCGCGCCAAATGGACGTGACCCATTCAACCGTGTGGAACGTACTGTGGGTAAATGGCCACCATCCCTACCGCTGTCGGAAAGTACAAGGCATTCAGCGCAAATATGTTTTGAAAACCCAATTTTCACAGGCTCATATATACTTTAATATTCTGTTTAGGTATATGGTGTCCTATTATTTTAGACTTTATTTTTCATAAGAAATCGCCTCCTACAGTTTGGGCGTTTAATTTCCGAACCACCTGTATATATCCATCTTGACATTGTGTCGTTAAGGCATCAGAAAGGCAACTGTAAAAATGGCATAGCTCTGCTGTTATGAAATAAAAATTATGTTAATAAAAGTATGTGATTTTGACAAGTATATGTAACAATTATATATAATGTGTTGCTGATTATTAATTCATTTTCTTTACGAGTGCAAATAAGCACTACAAAATATCACTAAACATGCATAAAACTACTAGAACCCTCACATGGTTAATACACGAACTATCTTCCCATGTTCAAACTTTCAAACTGTGTGTAACCTGGGCAATAACATAGTAGTAAATTAAATGTATATTAATTATTTGACTTGTTAATTCTATGAGTTTTTAAAAAATTAATTTTCATTAATTTTAATAAAACATGTAAAATAGTTTTGTTAATAAGTGATGCTTGTTTAATGTTGTTAATTGAAACAACTCTCATGTTCGACTCGAGCTCAGTTTGGAACTCGTGAACATCTGGCCTGCAGTGCAGGTGCAGTCTCGTGTTAACATTATTTAGCAATGTGAAGAAAAGCCTGTTTTCGCACACACAACAGGTGTGCTTTGAAACCTTCTAAACTTGTATCTAATTGGTTATCTCAGCCATTCAGTTGAACACTTTGTGCAGTAGTGCAAAAGTATTGCATCAATATTGGCTTGTGGAATTGAACTATTGAACTAATCAGATTGGTAACGAACCATACAACTGGTTTGCTACCTCGCTGTTGCCATCCTGCAGTGAAAGGGATAATAGGCTGTTCACGGTAAAGGCCCTCGCAACATGAGTTATAGCAAATAGATGTATTTTATTGCAGCCTCGGATGTCAACTTTTGAAAGCGGTGAAATGTTATACACTATTTATTAGTTACACAACAATTTTTATACCAACAAGATGCGGAAAAGTAGAATTGTGAGGGCCTTAAATAGTGCTCACATTGCAAACACAAATGAGTGTTTTTGCTTTTTTTCATTGGANAAAGTAGAATTGTGAGGGCCTTAAATAGTGCTCACATTGCAAACACAAATGAGTGTTTTTGCTTTTTTTCATTGGACGTGTTAAGAGCTGTACTTTTTATGCCAGAGGATGACTCATAACTCAGTTAGTTTACAACTAAGAACTATACATGCCCTTAAACAGTAATTTGAATTGTAAACCTTGTGGTCGGGAGCTGCAGTAACACACACAGCCGTGCAGATAGCCACTTACAAGCCTTTAATTGTTAGCGTAATAGCTTGGGTTCGAGGGTACGGAGATATTACGAAGGTGAAATTGTTTCACAGCAAGGAGTCCATTTCTCATTCTTCTGTTATTGGTCCTATGGTTTATAATAGCTCATATGTGATTAGTTTGTGTAGTTCAATTTTACATACATAAATAATATTTTGAAAACAAATTTTTACATGTTAAAGTGACAATTTTAGTGTCTTCGTAATTACGTACTATAATATTGTTTGACTGGAAGTTGTAAAATTGTTCTTACAAGAAATGTATTTTGCAGACCTATTTAGCATTTTGAGCAGTGTCCTCTATGAAGTTATTTTGATATGAAAATACACATGTTGAGTCAGATTGCGACTTGTGCGACGTGATGAGCATTTCTCTTGATTTTCCTTGAATTTGTTTTATATTTAATGTTGTGTGCCAAATTTTTGTCTTTTGTTGTAACTGTACTTTTATTGTGCACAGTTCAATTTAATAATAATTACAGATATCATATTTGTATATAACTTGTGAAACTAGTCATATGAAGCTAAAAGAAATGTTGAAAAATATTGTAGTTTTGGAAGATGATGCACAGATATTACGTTAGGGTATGATATAAAATTGTAGTTGCTGTGATTTTTTTAGTTTAAACACTACAATATGTCTTAGAAGCAGTTTTTCAGCTTTATTATAAAGCAAGTATGTAAATCACCAAAAAAATAAAATAAAATATTTGTTATGAAAAATTTACATTTATTTATATTTATTGGTGTGAAAATTTCTCTGAATGATAAGGTAAATGTAATTTTTCTCCTTTATTTTTAATGTAAAAAAATTAGTTTTCTTTGTAAAAATGTGTACATCTAACAAAATGGTCTTTTTTGGTAAAAAAAAAAAAATAACACTTGACTGTCCAGACAACCTTACAATAGGTGTTATACTTCTCGTAAAGTCCGGGTGCTGACGTTCTTGAACCAGAAGAGGTAGATGTCTCCATCAGATATGAAAACCCCATTGATACCTGTTATCACAAAAAAAAAAGGTTAATTCTTCACATGCCTTATGTATAATAGGATGGCTTTTATATAAAAGGAACCAAGCGCCATTCAGTCACAACAGAGAAAAAGTTGTTCAAAGTTATCCTTGTGTTTAAAAATTTACCAAACCCCCGGAATCATAAAATTAATGTACTATAATAAGGTACATACTAAGCGGTTTTGCCATTTTATATTACGTGAAATATTCCTCTTCTCTCGTAGGCTAATCAGTGAAAAAGGTTGTTGGTTCTCTTTGAATAAAATGAAATGTTATATCTTTAAAAAGAGCCAAGTACATAGTTGACTGCATCATAACATTTGTCATGAAAATAAAATGCATAGCTTAACAGTATTCTCATAGTTACATATTAATAAAATAATAAATACATCTTTTGAAATTAATACATATTAGCATTCATTCATTGTCCATCGCGAAGTCGACATTATTACCCAAAGCATCGGTCATCTTCAACCCTTTACTGGAATGAAGTTACTAATAAAAAGGCCAGAACCCTGAGGTATAAGATATATAGATTTAATATCCTTAAGCTTTTCCTTGCTCATAGACTTTCTTTCAGGCNAAAGTAGAATTGTGAGGGCCTTAAATAGTGCTCACATTGCAAACACAAATGAGTGTTTTTGCTTTTTTTCATTGGGCGTGTTAAGAGCTGTACTTTTTATGCCAGAGGATGACTCATAAACTCAGTTAGTTTACAACTAAGAACTATACATGCCCTTAAACAGTAATTTGAATTGTAAACCTTGTGGTCGGGAGCTGCAGTAACACACACAGCCGTGCAGATAGCCACTTACAAGCCTTTAATTGTTAGCGTAATAGCTTGGGTTCGAGGGTACGGAGATATTACGAAGGTGAAATTGTTTCACAGCAAGGAGTCCATTTCTCATTCTTCTGTTATTGGTCCTATGGTTTATAATAGCTCATATGTGATTAGTTTGTGTAGTTCAATTTTACATACATAAATAATATTTTGAAAACAAATTTTTACATGTTAAAGTGACAATTTTAGTGTCTTCGTAATTACGTACTATAATATTGTTTGACTGGAAGTTGTAAAATTGTTCTTACAAGAAATGTATTTTGCAGACCTATTTAGCATTTTGAGCAGTGTCCTCTATGAAGTTATTTTGATATGAAAATACACATGTTGAGTCAGATTGCGACTTGTGCGACGTGATGAGCATTTCTCTTGATTTTCCTTGAATTTGTTTTATATTTAATGTTGTGTGCCAAATTTTTGTCTTTTGTTGTAACTGTACTTTTATTGTGCACAGTTCAATTTAATAATAATTACAGATATCATATTTGTATATAACTTGTGAAACTAGTCATATGAAGCTAAAAGAAATGTTGAAAAATATTGTAGTTTTGGAAGATGATGCACAGATATTACGTTAGGGTATGATATAAAATTGTAGTTGCTGTGATTTTTTTAATTTAAACGCTACAATAACATGTCTTAGAAGCAGTTTTTCAGCTTTATTATAAAGCAAGTATGTAAATCACCAAAAAAATAAAATAAAATATTTGTTATGAAAAATTTACATTTATTTATATTTATTGGTGTCAAAATTTCTCTGAATGGTAAGGTAAATGTAATTTTTTTCCTTTATTTTTAATGTAAAAAAATAAGTTTTCTTTGTAAAAATGTGTACATCTAACAAAATGGTCTTTTTTGGTAAAAAAAAAAAAAAAATAACACTTGACTGTCCAGTGTTGGAATGTTATCCACAATATGAAGAGCATTTCAGGCCCACGTGACGTTCTTGAACCAGAAGAGGTAGATGTCTCCATCAGATATGAAAACCCCATTGATACCTGTTATCACAAAAAAAAAAGGTTAATTGTTCACATGCCTTATGTAAAATAGGATGGCTTTTATATAAAAGGAACCAAGCGCCATTCAGTCACAACAGAGAAAAAGCTGTTCAAAGTTATCCTTGTGTTTAAAAATTTACCAAACCAGGAATCATAAAATTAATGTACTATAATAAGGTACATACTAAGCGGTTTTGCCATTTTATATTACGTGAAATATTCCTCTTCTCTCGTAGGCTAATCAGTGAAAAAGGTTGTTGGTTCTCTTTGAATAAAATGAAATGTTATATCTTTAAAAAGAGCCAAGTACATAGTTGACTGCATCATAACATTTGTCATGAAAATAAAATGCATAGCTTAACAGTATGCTCATAGTTACATATTAATAAAATAATAAATACATCTTTTGAAATTAATACATATAAGCATTCATTCATTGTCCATCGCGAAGTCGACATTATTACCCAAACCATCGGTCATCTTCAACTCTTTACTGGAATGAAGTTACTAATAAAAATGCCAGAACCCTGAGGTATAAGATATATAGATTTAATATCCTTAAGCTTTTCCTTGCTCATAGACTTTCTTTCAGGCCACAGGGAAATTAAATTAGCGGAGTGAAAGCCGTCGGAATGGTCTCCCTCGCCATTTGCTCTAAATTTCAACTTCAGTAAAATCTTCTTGTGAATGGCTAGTTTTCACCTGAAGGACATGTGGTTTGCTCCTCTCTACTTTAACGTCACAAACTCTGAGCCAGTTGATTTTGTTCCCCTCAGTGTCAATCTTACTGGTGATCACGTCTTCAATCTCACTAGTCCCTTTAAAGTCATTTTTCTGCATTTGTGTCGCAACAGATGTTTTATTTTTGCGACATCCTTCCACGACGTTAATGTAACCCTCCAAGGTGTACAGTCGTCTGTGTTTTAGGGCTGATTCCACATCACCAAAATCAGAATTGTTTGAGAAGTAGGTGTGACCTGAAACGAGATACTTTAGTGTCGCAGAATTCAGAGGGTCTACATCATTAAGCAGTGTATTCATCATGAGTACCATTTTGATATTCCTGTTCTGGCTGCCGCACGAGTCTGACCACAAAATTATATCTGTTGCGTTCCTTGCAACATGAAACAATGTGTTTTTGCGAACTGTAACCCTTTCTGTGCACCTCTCCCTGCAATGCCTTCTATCCAAACATAAAAGAAACTAATTTTTTCTCTTCCAGAGTGTATCCCAGGATCATATACCCATATTTTCCTTTCTTGGGTTTCTAGGCAGAGGCAATGTTTTCTCCACGTCATAGCATAATGTTTCCACGTGTTCAAATTCGTTTGCCAGCCCTAAGATCAGAATTCATTGCATCTCTTGCTTCTTCATTTTTTTGACTGATGCACATTCAACTTCTCTGTGTATCTTTCTTCAGCTTCTTTCATTTGATGTTAAAATGTGTGTGAAGTACACTGGAGAGCCAAAAAAAACTGGTATAGGCCTGTGCATGCAAATAACAGAGGTATGGAACCAATCAGAGTAACGCGATGCAGTCGGCAGCGCCTATATAAGACAACAAGCGTCTGGCAAAGTTGCTAGATTGGTTACTGCTGCTACAATGGCAGGTTATGAAGATTTAAGTGAGTTTGAATGTGGTGTTATAGTCGGCGCACGAGAGATGGGACATAGCATCACCGAGGTAGCGATAAAATGTGGATTTTCGTGTACGACCATTTCACGAGTGTACCGTGAATATCGGGAATCCAGTAAAAAATCAAATTTTCGACATTGCTGCTGCCGGAAAAAGATTGTGAACGAACGGGACAAACGACGACTGACGAGAATCATTAAACTTGACGTGCAACCCTTTCTCAAATTGGCGCAGATTTCAATGCTGGGGCATCAACAAGTGCCAGTGTGCGAACTATTCAACGGACCATCATTGATATGGGCTTTCGGAGCCGAAGGCCTACTCGTGTACCGTTGTTGACTGCACGACACACAGCTTTACGCCTCGCCTGGGCCCGCCAACACCGCCATTGGACTGTTGATGACTGGAAACACGTTGCCTGGTCTGACGAGCCTCGCTTCCAATTGTTTTGGACTGTTGGATGTGTACAGGTATGGAGACATCCTCATGAATCCATGGACCCTACAGGTCAACAGGGGAATGTTTGAGCTGGTACAGGTTCTGTCATGGTATGGGGCATGTACAGTTGGCTTGAAATGGGACCACTGATACGTCTAGATACGACTCTGACAGGTGACATATACGTAAGCATCCTGTCCGATCACTTGCACCCATTCATGTCCATTGTGCATTCCGACGGACATTGACAATTCCAGCAAGACAATGCGACACCCGAGTTGCTACCGAGTGACTCCAGGAACACACTACTGACTTTAGACACTTCCATTGGCCACCTGAATCACCAGACATGAACATTATTGAGCATATCTTGGATGCCTTGCAATGTGCTGTTCAGAAGAGATCTCCACCGCCTCGCACTCCTATAGATTTGTGGTCTGCCCTGCAGGATTCATGGTGTGAATTGCCTCCTGCATGCCTTCAGACATTAGTCGAGTTCATGCCACGTCGTCTTGCGACACTTCTGCGGGCTCGCGGGGGCCCTACACTATATTAGGCAGGTGTACCAGTTTTTTTGGTACAATATGTTGAGCTTGGGGGCGTGCAGCTGTTTCTTCAGCGCGTGCAGAACCAACTGGCCGAGCGTGGCGGGTCAGCTGGAGTGACATTGCTCAAAAGCGCGCTAAGTGCATAAAAAAATGCACAGGCGCATGTACTGGGAAAAATACATAAAAAATCATTACATATCACTACAATACAAGAACACTTAAAATCTTTAATTTGCGTGAGTACATTGAGCATAAAAAGAAATTGAATTGGTATTAAGATTGGCATATTTAAATTATGTTTATTCCTTGACGTGTGCCGCAGAATCGAGTTTGACATCCCTAACTTGGACGACAACCCAGAAGATGATCAAACTTTGTACCATACCTTCACAGTGTACTGTTAAATTTTCAACAGAAGAAATGTTAGTGCTCAAAAAATTTCAACAGGTGCCTCGGTTCTTGATGATGAGTTCATAAGATTGNTTTCAACAGAAGAAATGTTAGTGCTCAAAAAATTTCAACAGGTGCCTCGGTTCTTGATGATGAGTTCATAAGATTGATGCTGATAAATTTTAACCCCCAAAATATGCAATTGGAGTTTTTTTTTTTTAGCACTGTGTTAAAGTATTTCAAAATGAGGCAGTGTGAGAATGCTGATTTTGGCTAACTTTAAAATCTGAAGTATGTTTGAATTTTGAAAGCTGTTTTGATAGTGGTATTCCAACAATTTGTGCGGTTGCAAATACTAGTAGTGATTTATTTTAAAATATGAGTTTCAGACATTTTTGGATTACCGTTGGTGTGGCAGGAAGTGGTTCAGTGTGTCCTTGGTATCTCGTGTTTGTGAATAGTAAAACATAGTGAGAGGCTGAACCGGATAGGAAGCGGTGTGCTGCCTACCTCTGGTGGTGAGTAGCTCATCAGATGGGGGTCTGGCAGGGTTCGGCATCGACTGCAGTTTGTAGAACATCCAGAGGTTCTTATTTTCTTCGTTCTTCATCCGACCACCGATGCTGTTGACGTACTTGGCTCCATCCACCATCTCCGCCTCGAACCTGCGCAGTGTTATCTTGTCAGCTTCTCCAATCACTCGTCTATTATCAACTTCTAATTAAACATTTGATTTAGTGCATTACCTTTTAAGCCATCCTACTCGTATAGCATCTGGTAGGAGTGCTATAGTTCTCCAGTACCTACATGCATGTGTGCAAGAATTGGTTCTGGTATGTTTGTTTATGCCATAGGAAAATGTTTGTGTTTGGAACCTGCTATGGTTGCATTTCTTAGTGATGTGAGCAAAATTATCCTTATACAAGGACTCCCCAGTTATAATGGTTGGTCAATAATCTNGTTGCATTTCTTAGTGATGTGAGCAAAATTATCCTTATACAAGGACTCCCCAGTTATAATGGTTGGTCAATAATCTTTCACAGCAGATATCCCTAGTTTTATCATAGCCTCAGCGGGCCTAATATTTCCAAGGACATCGTGTGAATGGTGTGGCAAGTTACAGCCATACTGTGGGGGTTTTCTTGAGGTCCTTTTACCAATAATACCCATCTCCCATTTTAATTCCACAGCTTATTCCTGTCCCTCACTACACCTAACGTTTTAAGGTTGATCAGCAATGGGTTATTACTCGAGTAGGGCAAGTGGTTTTAAGGTGCCAATGCCAACCATATTTGTGTTTTCGCATGTAGAAGTCGTGCTGGATGATGCCGCTGATCAGCGGGTTTTCTCGGGGATCTCCCATTTTGGCCCCGCGCCATACTCGCCTTGCTTCACCCTCATCGGCTCTCAAGACCCCGATGTTAAGATATGTCCAAATCTCTCCACTTCACTCCACTCCACTCCACTCCACTCCACTCCACACTTAAGTTGACCCTTTCTCATGTGGGAGCAAAGTGAAGATGTATACTGTACATTGGCACAATATTGAGATATAACGGTATTTATAGGAGGTTCACGATGAAGTGAGCACTCTATAAATTGACGTTAACCATGCATCCACGAGTTCCTTTGCCCACTCTGACCACTGCAGTCAGATCAACTGCACCAGCTGCACCGGGCCGCATCAACAACATCAGGCCAAGAGTGCGTAGTGCAGGTTGACAGGAACGAAACTTGCACCTTCTTGCCAACAGGTACCACGTGACTCAAGAATCCATCCTACTTTATTTATTACAAGAGGTAACTCATGTAATAAATAAGAAGGCGATCCGAAACTGTGTTTGCTCCAAAGGCACTGCCGTTGGGCGCACGGGCCATTGGTCATTACATCATAGTAGCTCGCGCCGTGATTTACGACATAAAGCACCACCAAGTGGCATCGACTGGCCTGTAGGCCGAAGTTAAAGTGCAAAGTGAAACCAATAGTGCACAGCATTTTTTAAAACATATCACACAACTTCATCACATGCAAATCTACAGTCAGGGGTTGGTTTTATTGCATTAAGGGCCATCGATCATGGCAACTCACACCTCTTTGCCCTAGTGGACTTGTCCATCCCTTCAGGAGACTGCCACCTGGCAACACTGTAGCAAGTGAAATGCAAATACGTCATGGGAAATGGAATACAGAGACTGTTCACAATAAAGCGTAAAAATGTAACCAATGTATATTTATAAGAGGGTAATCGTGTTTTCATAAAGGGAGACTGCCTACAAAGGCCTCCATCAGAGTAACATTTCGTTTAGTGCGGCGACACTCCCCGTCAACTTCACAACATCAAGCTTAACAGACATTTGTTTATAATGGGGGTGTCACCAATGTGCTTCCTTTAATGCATATAATTTTTCGGAATGCAATAATGTTACATTGTGCATATGTCATGTTTTAACATTCAGCTTTTGACGTCGGTTCACGCACCCTGTCGGGGAAGCCGACGNTTCCTTTAATGCATATAATTTTTCGGAATGCAATAATGTTACATTGTGCATATGTCATGTTTTAACATTCAGCTTTTGACGTCGGTTCACGCACCCTGTCGGGGAAGCCGACGCCATTCGCCCAGTTCACATCAGCACACAAGCCAGCCCGGAAGCATTGGTCGTCCGCTCCGCGAGCCCCCTCTGTGCCATTATTTAGACTTATGTCACTTCATTAAAATAGCAACGTTATTAACCGGAACCTTTGATTTCTATTCGGTACAGAGGGGAGCACCACCTGCATTCTCACCAGAGAGATTAACCGCATATAGGCATAACACCACGCTGACTTAGGCCATTTTCTCTCAAAGGTGACTGGCAGGCCTTAAGTGCTGGGTCTGTTNAGCACACGAGCCAGCCCGGAAGTATTGGTCGTCCGCTCCGCGAGCCCCCTCTGTGCCATTATTAAGACTTATGTCACTTCATTAAAATAGCAACGTTATTAACCGGAACCTTTGATTTCTATTCGGTACAGAGGGGAGTACCACCTGCATTCTCACCAGAGAGATTAACCGCGTATAGGCATAACACCACGCTGACTTAGGCCATTTTCTCTCAAAGGTGACTGGCAGGCCTTAAGTGCTGGGTCTGTTTTTTTAGTATTCACATGTCCACTTCCCGAACACGTAATAAAGTATTTGAGTAAACAGTTTTACAAAATTTAGTGAGTGTTGATTCATTGTCCTCCGGGACACATAGGGCATGACACCCCCTTGTAGTACCACCCACAATTTTTGTAATATATTTCAGGCATACGAGACGGTCTACAGCCTCGCCACAAGGACAATGTATGTAAGTAGTGTAGTATTAAGTGCGTGACTACTTCGTATTCAAACTGACGGAGGCCCTCTGGCCCCCCTGGACCATTGACCGAACGACCCACATCATTAACTCTCTACTGAGTTATGGCGCCGGGCAATTCTACATTCCACCAGCCCTGGGTTACCTCGACCACGACAAAATAAACATTTGAAAACATTTGCTGTCCGCAACTGCATACACTTTAACATAATCATTGACCGCAATACTCACATTAAAGTGGGCAGCGAGTTAGGATAAGTAGTTTCAGGTCGGAACATCTCACCAGACATAATATTTAACATTGACAGCACCTGAAATTTATCGCATTAATTTGGTTTTGCGAACATAAGAATAATAATANGACAGCACCTGAAATTTATCACATTAATTTGGTTTTGCGAACATAAGAATAATAATAACCTAATAATGCATTCGTATTTCTAACAAATTCATAACATCACTTGGTCGACCATTATTCCAAGTTATATGGTCCTTTGTTTTAATATTTTTACATCTTTCCTATTCCTGTGTTTAAATGCTCTGTATTATGTGAATATGTGGTAGTTCCTGTTCAGTTCCCTTGTTAGTTGCAAGTGCCTTGAACAATGTGATTTATGGCAGTTTACAACCCCAAATATGAAAGATTTATTTACATAATAAATAAAACATTTTGGCCTACATTTTATAATTTCCTTTTTGCTGTATTAAAAATTTTATAGTCTCAGGAAGTCTAACATTTTGCGTAATATGCTGACCTGGCCAGTGTGTCTACATGTTAATAAAGTTGGTTACAATAATTTAATACTTGAAAAAACTTATGTCTAGTGCATTTAATTATATTTGTGCTATTGTGTAACAATTAATGGAGATTCGATAGGTGGGATTTATTATTTATGTGACTGGCGAGAACAGTGTAGTGTTTACCAGTTGTAGCCTCAGTACGCATTTCATTAGATTTTAACAAATTACACTATAAAATTGCTTTATATTATGTATGGAACATCTCTTCTAATTTTACTATGTTTATATAGTTCCTTAATGTTTTGTTGAACCCTTTAATGAGTCCGGGCCAATATAAACATTAAGCATTTGAGCTTACCTCAATTTCAGTAATGAAAATTAGATTGTGTATTAAACGTGTGAATGCAGTTTCATGAAATACATTGTCATTGGTTAGGTATTGGTTTGTTGGTATTGTGATGAAATTACGTTCACATTACTGTAGTCATTCTAATATAAGCTTGACGCCCCACCTAGGGGGCGTTCTTAGTGGTGGTCGACGTCGGAGCCTTTCCTCCCCCAGTCTGGGAAGCAGGTGTTGTCCACTTGATGGGGTTATTGCTGAGAGTGATACTATTGCCTCTGGGCAAGTTAATAATGGCTCACTGGGCTTGAGGAGGAGAGCTAGTGGGTNATCCAGCCAACTTAGGCTATGCCTGTTTATTGCCGAAACAGTAAACACACATAACCAGCCTGTACCCTGACTAGGCCCTGAAGGGCCGATCCTAGGTTGCCAACTAGGATGACACCTAGTCTCGGAAGATGCTCCGGTGCGGCGAGGGTGACCCCAGTGGTACAGTACTGGGACTCATGGCTGAACATGCTAGCGGGCTAGCCTTGAAGTATGGGTGGCTTCTGTAAGCTGTCGGGCAGCATGACGTTGTGAATAGAAGCTACGGTAGCTAGTAGGTGGCACTGAAGTCGGACAATGTCCGGGCAGAGTGATGTTCTGCCGGAACTGCGAAGACTGGCCACTGGTTGAAGGAGTCGGTGCGCGGTCGGGCAGAGTGACGGCCTAGAGCTCTGTATACAGGATGGTCTGCCTAATGTGGACACCCCCCAAATATCTGAAACGGTTGCAGATCACGAAATGAGGTTTTCGCTAAATGAAATTATGTACGGGGGCAACTAATTTGCCGCAAAGTGACTATTCGTAGCACGTGTATGGATAAAAATAATTAAACCACATATGATTTTTCCACTGGAAAATTACTTCTATTTCANTTCGTAGCACGTGTATGGATAAAAATAATTAAACCACATATGATTTTTCCACTGGAAAATTACTTCTATTTCAGCGACATGCAAAGAGGAATTAAGTGATATAGAATATGCAATGGAAATAAACACAGAAACGCCAAGAAATAATGTGCACTTATGATTAAGTTAAGTGGGCTGGTAGCTTGAGGCAGTGAACCTGCAAGCAAGATACACGTGGCGTTGATGAATCCTGGCAAGGCCACTTCCTTATAGCAACATAGCACTTACCTTACTGTGGCAAGGTGCACGGAATGCGATATTGGACAAAGTATAGCACTGCAGCGGAGGGAAGATGGGCAATGTGAGTGTAAGTCTGATATCAAAGTAATTCAGGAGGTTGGTTTCCTAGTCATGAACAGTATTGAGTAACGAATGCTTACAGATGCACAACAAAAATAGATTAAACCAACCTAAGGAGAAATGCAAATGCATCTGCATGCATAGTACAAAAGGGAATATTTATGGTTGAAATGCTTTACACTAGATCAATTTACAGCATGTTCTCGATGTGTTTACCATCGACAGTAATACACATCTGTAAACGCACATGTGGTGAGCGACGAGTGGCCTGAAATGTTTCTGGGGTAATGCCTCTGCAAGCTGCCACAATGCATTCCTATATGTCTTCTGGCATCGTAGGAACTGTATTGTACCCTATCTTTCAGTTTTCCCCACATAAAAAAATAGCGAGATGTGAGGTTGGAGGAGCGAGCTGGCCATCTTACAACACCACCACACCCTAACCACAGGTATTGGAAATGTTTCAATTAACACTTAACTTGCCACCAAAACAAAATTCTCAGGACAATAAACTTGCTGAAACCACACATCACAATGTATTTCGAGCGGTATGTCTTCTAGAAGTGCCGGTAAGGTCACANACAATAAACTTGCTGAAACCACACATCACAATGTATTTCGAGCGGTATGTCTTCTAGAAGTGCCGGTAAGGTCACACTTAGGAAATGGGCGTACATACAGTCGGTTATTGTCCTATGATTGAAGTATGGCCCTATGATGTAGTCGTCAACGATTCCACACCACATTGTCACATTCCACTGTCACCGGTTTCCCCACGTGCCGGACCCAACACGGATTCTCCATCGCCCAGTAGTGCATATTTTGTAAATTTGCACGCACATTGTTTGTGAAGGTCGCTTTATCGGTAAATAGTAAGCTCTTCAGAAAATTGCTGTCATCCCTAGCAGACATCAGAACAAACCTACAAAACTGAACACNTCGGTAAATAGTAAGCTCTTCAGAAAATTGCTGTCATCCCTAGCAGACATCAGAACAAACCTACAAAACTGAACACACTGCTGGAAATAATGTTCATGTAATGCCTGATGAAGAGTCACGTGACATGGGTGGAATTTCCGTTGGCGCAGTATCCACAACACACTTGTTTTACGTATTCCTACGAAGCTGGAAAGTAGATCGAACAGGTACACCCTCAAACGTAGCTGTACACGGTTCACATCGTGTTGATGCGTCTCGCCCATAGCAGTCTTTCGTCACACTCGTGTTGTGGGATTCCAATCACCTCCTGACAAGAGACATGTGCAAATGCTTCGTATCGTTTGCTGTCAGATGGGTGTCCGATTAGAATACCTTTCACCATACATTTGGACTGCGTGCTTGGCATTTCTACAACACTCACCATAAATAAGTANCATCAGAACAAACCTACAAAACTGAACACGCTGCTGGAAATCACCTTCATGTAATGCCTGATGAAGAGTCACGTGACATGGATGGAATTTCCGTTGGCGCAGTATCCACAACACACTTGTTTGANTGGATGGAATTTCCGTTGGCGCAGTATCCACAACACACTTGTTTGACGTATTCCTACGAAGCTGGAAAGTTCTAGCTTGTCCATGTGGGAGTTTGCATCGACATGTGCCAACACATCGTGTTGATGCGTCTCGCCCGTAGCAGTCTTTCGTCACACTCGTGTTGTGGGATTCCAATCACCTCCTGACAAGAGACATGTGCAAATGCTTCGTATCGTTTGCTGTAAGATGGGTGTCCGATTAGAATACCTTTCACCATACATTTGGACTGCGTGCTTGGCATTTCTACAACACTCACCATAAATAAGTAGAGCATCGAATTTTTCCCTCATTCGTGAACTTCATTGGGTAAGTGCAGCCACACACTGCAAAACCACTTACCATAACAGATTATAGTGACTGCTGCTGCGCTGCTATTAGGAAGCGATCCCGGCAGGATGAGTCACGCCGCGTGTGGATTGCTTACAGCTGTGAGTTCAGGTCCACTGCCCCATGCTACCGGCACACCTAACTTAATCATATTTGCACATCATTTCTTGGTTTTTCTGTGTTATTTTCCATTGAATATGCTATATCACTGAATTCCTCTCTTTGCACATACTTTCAGATGTCGTTGAAATGAATGTATGTTTCCAGGGGAAAAATCATACGTGGTTTAATTATTTCTGTTCACTGTTCCGGAAATTTTGGGGAAGTCCGCATTAGGCAGACCATCATCCTGTACATACAATCTATATATAAACAGTATATATATAGCATATATATATTGAGGTGACAAAAGTAATGGGATAGCAATATGCAAATATACAGATGGCAGTAGTATCGCGTACAAAATGTATAAATGGGCAGTGCATTGGTTGGGCTTTCATTTGTAGTCAAGTGATTCATGTGAAAAGGTTTCTGAAATGATTATGGCCGCACGACGGGAATTAAGAGACTTTGAATGCGGAATGGTAGTTGGAGTTAGACGCATGGGCCATTCCATTTCTGAAATGGTTAGGGAATTCAACATTCCGACATCCACAGTGTCAAGAGTGTGCCGAGAATACCTAATTTCAGGCATAACCTCCCACCATGGACAACATAGTGGCCGACCGCCCGCACTTAATGACCGAGACTAACGACGTGTGCGCAGAATGATCAGTGTTAACAGACAAGCAACACTGCGTAAAATAATGGCAGGAATCAATGTGGGACGTGCAACGGACGTGTCCGTTAGGACAGTGCGGCGAACTTTGGCTGTACTGGGCTATGCCAGCAGAAGACCGACTCGAGTGCCTTTACGAACAGCATGACATCACCTGCAGCGCCTCTTCTGGGCTCGTGAACATATCGGTTGGACCCTAGACGACTGGAAAACCGTGGCTTGGTCAGATGAGTCCCGATTTCAGTTGGTAAGAGCTGATGGTAGGGTTCGAGTGTGGCACAGACCCCACGAATCCATGGACCCAAGTTGTCAACAAGGAACTGTGGAAGCTAGTGGTGCCTCAATAATGGTGTGGGCTGTTTTTACATGGAATGGACTGGGTCCTCTGGTCCAACTGAACCGATCATTGACTGGAAAGGGTTATGTTCAGCTACTTGGAGACCACTTGCAGCCATTCATGGACTTCATGTATCCAAACAACGATGGAATTTTTATGGATGACAATGCGCCATGTCATCGGGCCACAACTGTTCGCGATTGGTTTGAAGAACATTCTGGACAATTCCAGCGAATGATTTGGCCACCAAGATCACCTGACATGAATCCCATCGAACATTTATTGGACATAATCGAGATGTCAGTTCGTGCACAAACTCCTGCACTGGCAACACTTTCGCAATTATTGACGTCTATAGAGGCAGCATGGCTCAATATTTCAGCCGGGGACTTCCAACGACTTGTTGAGTCCGTGCCACGTCGAGCTGCTGCACTTCACCGGGAAAAAGGAGGCCCGACACGATATTAGGAGGTATCCCATGACTTTTGTCGCCTCAGTGTATATAGTATATATATATATTTACTAACTGTGCCCGCGGCTTCGCTCGTGGGGTTATAGTAACAAACTTATAGAGAGAAATAACGGTATTTGTTAGTAGACAGACACTGATCATAAACACGGAACAGAGCACTAATGATGTCATTTTTTGGTGTTAGAATCGTTGTTTTACGTAGCCACTGGTCGTCATTTAAATTTCTTTGTAGATCTGGGTAAACGCTAGCAATCAGTTCAGTATCACTCTGCACCAAATTACTAAAATCCCCAGTTAGTGACACATAGCCCTCGGCATCTGTTTCTAACCGGCCATTTCCAATTTTTAATTACGTATCAGCATAACGTCCTGTATCAACGTCACTGTAGAGGTGCACTCTCATATTTGTTGTCAAGCTGAATTTCTTGACATTTGCCCATAAGCTTGACGACGTGAGACAGGCTTTGATTTCATTTACAGGTGTGCCTCTCTGAATCACCAGTAGAGGTTGGTGGAAGTCCCCAGCCAGTAATACAACCATTCCTTCCATATTGTACTCTTATCTATTATTTCGTATATCCTGTATAGTTCGGTTTAGGGCCTCTATCGCTTTTTTGTGTGACATTGTGCTTTCGTCCCACACTAACAACTTGCATTGACGCAGCATTGTCCGAGCGCTATTTTTACTAAAAACTTTTTCCTGAGAGAATGAGATATGTTTCTGGTATAAAAAGTAGCCTATGTGACTTCCGGGCCATCCAACTATCTCTGTGCAAAAAATCACGTCGATCCGTTGCTTCGTTGCGACGTGAAATAAGGACAAACAACCCGACAAACACACTTTCGCATTTATATATTAGTAGGATAGGATATATATATATATACACATACATATAAATGATGGCCTGCGACAGAGCTACACGAGTCAGCCTCGAACTGTCGTCTCCTTCCACGACCGAGGCCCAAGAGATAGTGCACGGCCTTCCTTAGTTGGTAGTCGGAGCGTTAAACTTGGCAACGCCGCCGAGGGGGCCAGACAGATCGCGGACAGGCCGGCCGGGGCACTGTCGCTGAGTTTGCGTCATTCAACTCACCCTTTTAGGAAAACTAAATGACATATTGTTACCAAAGTCGCTACACTTTAAGTGACAAGTTATTACTGTTTATTAATAGCAGAGTGAACTTTCGACTATACGTACTTTAATTGTAAATAAATTGCAAACAACGTGTCTGGTCACTGCCTGTTCTACAGAAGTCACACAACATTTTCGATTGCTTCAAAAGGTTTTAAATATTTCTGGCAAGATTTGTTTATGAGATTTATAGCCATGGGTAAACAAGATCTCCTTTGCTTCGTAAAGTATAATTAACTACATCTTAACGTTTGCAACAAGAGACATAAAAGTTTGTATTCTGTTATGTAATCATCTCTCACCTACACAGCATATCTGCCTCAGCGCAGTAATCAGGCTGCAATTTTTTGCATTTCCTAGTCGAATTTTAAAATGTTTTATTTTCGGTTTTACTAATGTACAGGAAGTGTAAGATTCTGCATTTTGATACATATGTGCACGAAATGCGTTTTCGTACTCCTGACTTCATTTTCGTAAGCATAAAAAATTATCAAGGCACGTCACTACTTCATGAATATTTGCTTGTTTTGTTGTGTATTTCTTAAATTTTTGAGAATTGTGTTTAGAATGGTTAGCTATTAATTTATAGTAATTCTACAGTTACAAAAAATTAATCGAAAAACTTGTTACGACACATGGTATTAAATGCGAAATATTAAATTATAACATAAATAAATGCAACCAATATACCCTAACACACACAGATACTTAGGAGTTTACGAATCGCTGGTACGTTATTTCTTGTCACACAGAGTTGTTTACCTTCCCTCTTCTTTTCTGGAACTTTGCCTCTCCATGACAACCGATCGGNGAACACACACAGATACTTAGGAGTTTACGAATCGCTGCTATGTTATTTCTTGTCACACAGAGTTGTTTACCTTCCCTCTTCTTTTCTGGAACTTTGCCTCTCCATGACAACCGATCGGTTCGGTGCTTTGAGTAATTGTTCACAAGTATGTTACGCCAATTTGAGAGGATGTTGAGCAATAAATTATTTATGGAGTTTCCACAGTGACACACGTCATCCACTAATTCTGCGAGTTCTGTACGGGGCAGAATGTACTGCTTGGCTAAATTCACAACAAAATCTTGCGGTGTTTATTTTCAAATAACTGTTTTCCGTGCTTAAGGGCCTTATTAATAGTCAGATCTTCGTCCAAGGATGATCCAGAGGTGATCTTCCTCGGAGTTGGTCTGATGTTAGTCCGGACTAAGGGTGGACTAACTACATCGTATTCGTAAACCCCAACTAGAGTGGGGTTAACTTTAGTCGAAGGATCATCGAAGTACACTGTTGCCATGTTTACTGCGCATGCGCATTGCAGATTCTCGTCGCAAATAAAACCTATACTACGAAAGGAATGTCACATTTGAGACAACACACACGTGAAAAGTAACTCCAGTCAATTCAAACCGAGATTGTACCTTTACCTAATGACCAAATTTTCCGTCAATTGCCACTTATTCATTATTTAGTTTATGATTTAATGGTTCGTAATATTTTAATTTGCCAAGTCAAATTTGTATATGACTGTGCAGAGCAGTGGATAAGGTCCTTTCTTTGTAAATGTTAACTGTAGGTACGAATATCTCACTTGTTCACTCAAAACTTTATATTATGACTGTTTGTTTTTACGGCATGTACATGATAACGAAATTAATTATATCCTTTAATATTCGCCATACTATATTGCAATACCGCAGGATGGAGGACGAAAATATTAATATACTAATAATCTTATTATTCCATGTTGATTTGTTAATTTTTCAAAGCATACTCCTATGCACTGGTAGTAAGGTCTGGCTTGTTTTCTTGCGCCAATACTGACTTTATAATGATGATAATTTTGTATTTNCCTATGCACTGGTAGTAAGGTCTGGCTTGTTTTCTTGCGCCAATACTGACTTTATAATGATGATAATTTTGTATTATAATACTCAATACATTACAAAAATACACAATGAAATGGTTAAAATTTTCTTACCCCGACAAAATTCGAACTTGTACCCTTGTACACTTCAACACACTATGTTACCATTGAACTACCGATACTCTTCTTCTTCATATCTACTTTACACTGTATATTCCGAAAATAGAATTTCTATTAAAATTCTCCTCGGAAGGTATTATCATCACGTCTGGTAAGAACCTGTATTGAGAGAAGGCATTTGATTGACACAGACACATAAAGGCATTGCTGTAGCTTAAAACTGATGTATTGTGATATTTGCTTTGAAATATTATTCACGGAACTTTCCATCCATTACATTCGCGTATTTTTGCTTACAGATTGACAGAATCGGCCTTAAACGTATTTTTTTTTGTGTTTCGTAAACTTTATCTAGCTTTCACTCGCATGTAATATTATCAAAACTGTCTTATTTTATGTTNTTTTTTTTTGTGTTTCGTAAACTTTATCTAGCTTTCACTCGCATGTAATATTATCAAAACTGTCTTATTTTATGTTCGCCATATTTCTCTTTGACTTTAATACGTCGTTAATCCTAACCTAACTCCGGACTAAAAGTTAGGCCGTACCAAAGTAAGATGATCCTCGGACTAGCAATACTATGGATCTCTGAATACGAAACATTTTGGTCGGAGGATGATCTTTCCTTAGTCCGGACTAAAAACGGCTATGAATAAGGCCCTAAGAGTTTCATTTTTGCATGTGCCATCACCTCTACACGCATAACAGCAGCTGAAGGAACGCTTTGTCCGCTTCTGTTAAGTTCGTTTAAAAAATATGTATCGTCAGTACAAGTCTGCACTGCAGCCACAGTCTATACAACCTAACTTGTAGGAAACATAACGACAAATACATAAAAGCGAAGGTTATTCTTCGTCGTCACTTAGTTCAACATCGAGGAAGTCTTGTACGTGTCCAGTTGTGTCATTTGAGGAACAAGATGAACTACTGGAATCAGAACAACATACATCTTTGAGCATATCAGAATTAAATAAAGTAGCCCCAAGAGACTCCTAACGCGTAGTTTTTCTCTGACTCAATTAGTAGCTGCACGGAGAAGTAATGGTTACCTCCTGATAGCTGTCTGTATTGGTNGCGTAGTTTTTCTCTGACTCAATTAGTAGCTGCACGGAGAAGTAATGGTTACCTCCTGATAGCTGTCTGTATTGGTTAAATCGTGCTTTCAGACTGTTGGTCTGTAGTTTTCCTGTGAGCGTGTGTGTGCATAATCCCTAAATCACAAACGTCACGAAGTGAATACCGAATTAATCCCACCAGAACAACTGTATTGCGATGAACCGATTTTAGTGTATCAACAGTGATTTCAAGTTTCCAACAGTTATGCGAATTGCTGAAAAAATATTCAGTCTTTTGTCATCCACGCTTGTTAAAGTTCGAGATAAGTCGCTATTTTTAAAATACATTTGAGAAGTTTTTTTATGTCTACCGTGTTCCACCATTGTATTATTATATCTGTAAAATCGCTTGTAAATAAAGAAACATTTTTCTTACATTTAGCGCAGCGAAAGTAGACTCCCTAAAAATGTTTTGAACTTACTGAACATTTTGCCACAGCACAGACTGTTTTAAAGGTAATTGTTGGAAACACAATGGTTTTCTGTAAATTGTTGATATTAAGCCAGTTGTTTCTTATATATTTGAAANCACAATGGTTTTCTGTAAATTGTTGATATTAAGCCAGTTGTTTCTTATATATTTGAAATTATGTCATAAGTCAAGTACATCTTGACTTAAAGAGGGTATAAAATGTTTGCTTGAAGAATCTGACGTGAAAATATTAACCACGTTGCAGCTTATTCTGCTGTTGTCAGTTAATAACTGCTACTTCAGTCAAGCCACATTATTTTCCCATGTTCAAGGCATCTGAGATCATGTTATGTAATTCACAGACTGATGTATTTCTCGCAGGTAAGAGAGCAACGATTTGCTTGAAAGTTCCGAAAGCCGGCGATAACCGTGCATGTGACAACAGTTTTTGATTCTTATCTGCCATGCCACTTAGTTTTCCACATTTGCAACTAATTGCTACNGTGTAGTTTTTCTCTGACTCAATTAGTAGCTGCACGGAGAAGTAATGGTTACCTCCTGATAGCTGTCTGTATTGGCTAAATCGTGCTTTCAGACTGTTGGTCTGTAGTTTTCCTGTGAGCGCGTGTGTGCATAATCCCTAAATCACAAACGTCACGAAGTGAATACCGAATTAATCCCACCAGAACAACTGTATTGCGATGAACCGATTTTAGTGTATCAACAGTGATTTCAAGTTTCCAACAGTTATGCGAATTGCTGAAAAAATATTCAGTCTTTTGTCATCCACGCTTGTTAAAGTTCGAGATAAGTCGCTCTTCTTTAAAATACGTCTGAGAAGTTTTTTTATGTCTACCGTGTTCCACCATTGTATTATTATATCTGTAAAATCGCTTGTAAATAAAGAAACATTTTTCTTACATTTAGCACAGCGAATGTTGACTCCCTAAAAATGTTTTGAACTTACTGAACATTTTGCCACAGCACAGACTGTTTTAAAGGTAATTGTTGGAAACACAATGGTTTTCTGTAAATTGTTGATATTAAGCCAGTTGTTTCTTATATATTTGAAATTATGTCATAAGTCAAGTACATCTTGACTTAAAGAGGGTATAAAATGTTTGCTTGAAGAATCTGACGTGAAAATATTAACCACGTTGCAGCTTATTCTGCTGTTGTCAGTTAATAACTGCTACTTCAGTCAAGCCACATTATTTTCCCATGTTCAAGGCATCTGAGATCATGTTATGTAATTCACAGACTGATGTATTTCTCGCAGGTAAGAGAGCAACGATTTGCTTGAAAGTTCCGAAAGCCGGCGATAACCGTGCATGTGACAACAGTTTTTGATTCTTATCTGCCATGCCACTTAGTTTTCCACATTTGCAACTAATTGCTACACATCAAAGTTACATTCTTCTCCGGCGTAGTTGACCTCTCAACAGTNCACATCAAAGTTACATTCTTCTCCGGCGTAGTTGACCTCTCAACAGTCGGGGTTATAAAGTTAACAGATGTCACATTTCTAGAGAACTTGTTGCAGGTACTAAGGGCGTGGAAGAAACAACAAACAGTTTGATCTGATAGCACTTTCACATGTATGGGGCCNACCGTGCATGTGACAACAGTTTTTGATTCTTATCTGCCATGCCACTTAGTTTTCCACATTTGCAACTAATTGCTATACATCAAAGTTACATTCTTCTCCGGCGTAGTTGACCTCTCAACAGTCGGGGTTATAAAGTTAACAGATGTCACATTTCTAGAGGACTTGTTGCAGGTACTAAGGGCGTGGAAGAAACAACAAACAGTTTGATCTGATAGCACTTTCACATGTATGGGGCCNACTTGTTGCAGGTACTAAGGGCGTGGAAGAAACAACAAACAGTTTGATCTGATAGCACTTTCACATGTATGGGGCCTGTCGTATACATATAAGAGAAACACGAACTATTGTGCTTACAGAATACGATTTCTTTTCCTTTTTGTAAAGCTTTAGTTGTTCTAAAAGAAGTTCTAACTGCACTGTACTCGTATCACATGAACTCGAATGAATAATTTCTCGTGGAAGTGAGATACCTGTGTGTATTGTCAAAGATGGACTGTACTGAAGGCACGGGAGGACTATTTGTTAGATACTTTCACAAAATCATTTCAAGCTGAGATCACTTTCCTTCTTTAAAATTTGACTACGACACCCAAGTGAGATCTGACACAGACAAACAAAAACCACTTAGATTTACATAAATTTCGCTGAATGCACCCAGTCACCTCTAGGAACGCTTCTAATCCATTTATTTCCTGTTCTTTTGTTTGCAGAAGCGAAATTTGCGTAGTCTGAGATAGTTTCCGATGTGTAGTTGCTAGTACAGCCAGGTACACCACAATTCATCAGCATTTTCTTAGCCGCAAAAGCTTATGTACAGCTCTTGGAAAAATGTTTGCGTGAAGCTCACATGTGTAAAACATTTTGGAGGCAGCAGCACAAACAATACCCGGGGAATTGAAGGAAGCACGCGTATTTGAGAATAGGGGGGCCTTGCCAGGTCAACCCCGCGATACCGGTCTCGGGCACGGTGTTGCCAACTCAACACTCTGGCCACCCACTACAGATGGCGACCGGAAGTGCGGTGCTGTGGTGCGAAGCGGGTCGCAGACCAGCAGGGGCATCAGCTGACTCGCTCGTTGCAGTCCCTGTCGATGCGCGCTGTGGCGTGTACGTATCGTCCACGAGCGCAGCAATGCCACATCGCAACACTCCGGCCACCCACTACAGACGGAAACCGGCATTGTGGTGCTGAGGTGCGAAGCGGGTTGTAGACCAGCAGGGGCATCAGCTGACTCGCTCGTTGCAGTCCATGTCGAGGGGCGCTGTGGCATGTACGTATCGTCCACGAGCGCGGCGTTGCCACATCGCAACACTCCGGCCACCCACTACAGACGGCGACCGGCAGTGCGGTGCTGTGGTGCGAAGCGGGTTGCAGACCAGCAGGGGCATCAGCTGACTCGCTCGTTGCAGTCCCTGTCGAGGCGCGCTGTGCCGTGTACGGCTCAATGTGTCTTCTTGGTAATGGGCCGTTGCCATGGCGAGGCTACAATGGCTAATGATAACGCCCGTGGAGAATCAAGCTTAAAGAGATTTTCTCGTAAGAAAGGTTAAGCCGAACGCTTATGTCGTTAGATCTTGTAAAAACAAAATTCNCAAGCTTAAAGAGATTTTCTCGTAAGAAAGGTTAAGCCGAACGCTTATGTCGTTAGATCTTGTAAAAACAAAATTGATATTGGACGGAGTCTCACTAAACTTGCATTCAGTCATAAGTATCACTATAAAGGCGTACTCTGAAAGTCTGGATCAATTTGGTTCAGCCACCGANTAAACTTGCATTCAGTCATAAGTATCACTATAAAGGCGTACTCTGAAAGTCTGGATCAATTTGGTTCAGCCACCGAGCTATCATAACTATTTTCGGTATTCGTTACGTCATCGTTACAAAACCATCTGTATGGTAGCACATAATATGTATATGTACACACATATTAATTTGGGAGTTGTTTGTATTTTAGTAGCACACTGTTATCCGTATCATAACTAATATTATAAATGCGAAAAAGTGTTTGTTTGTTTGTCCTTCTTTCACGTCGCTACGGAGAAACGGATCGACGTAATTTTTTACACAGTGATGGTTGGAGGGCTGAGAGGTGAAATTGGAAAAATAACGGTATTTGTTAGTAGACAGACACTGATCATAAACACAGAACCGAGCACTATTTTAGGATGCTACTGTACACGATGTTGTATNTTGTTAGTAGACAGACACTGATCATAAACACAGAACCGAGCACTATTTTAGGATGCTACTGTACACGATGTTGTAAGTCTTTCCATCTGGCCCTAAGATGTGTAGATTTTGGGCATTGGGCACTTTACTGTGAGAAAATATCTCAAAAAAATTACTCAATATGTAATTTCCTTTAATCATATTTTTTTATCTAGTTAACAGATGCCGAGGGCTGTGTGTCACTAACGGGGGATTTTTAGTAATTTAGTGCAGAGTGACGTGGAACTGATTGCTAGCGTTTACCTGAATCTACTAAGAAATATAAATGACGACCAGTTGCTACGTTAAAGAGCGATTCTAGCACCAAAAAATGACATCGTTAATAAAATGAATACTAAAATTTAGAAAGAGGTACAAGGAGAAACAACGGTGTATTTTTCAGTAGACACAGTCATGGACACAGAACAGAGCACTTCATATCCTGTAGAGTTCCTGAGTTCTCTAGAGTTGTCAGGNTAATGACATCGTTAATAAAATGAATACTAAAATTTAGAAAGAGGTAGAAGGAGAAACAACGGAGTATTTGTCAGTAGACACAGTCATGGACACAGAACAGAGCACTTCATATCCTGTAGAGTTCCTGAGTTCTCTAGAGTTGTCAGGTGTGCCCTCACATAAGCTCCAATTAATATTAGGAGTTCCGGTCATGCTTATGCGAAATTTAGATGCGCCGCGATTATTTAACGGGACGAGGCTTCGCGTTACACAACTTGGGCGGAAAATAATTGGTGCAACACTATCCTGACAGGAGTAGGAAAGGGCGAGAACGTAATCATCCCCCGGATCCCTATAATCTCCACAGACCTCCCGTTCCAATTCAAAAGGCTGCAATTCCCTCTCAAGCTTAGTTTTGCTGTTACAATAAACAAAGTGCAAGGGCAAACATTACAGGTAGCGGAGTTGCACTTGGAAACACCGTGCTTCTCTCATAGCCAGCTGTATGTCGCATGCTCGCGTGTGTCCAATGCCCAGTATCTCCACATCTTAGCGCCAGATGGTAAGACTTACAACATCGTTTACAATAGCGTTCTTAAATAGTGATTTGTTCTGTGTTTATGATCAGTGTCTGTCTACTAACAAATACCGTTATTTCTCCATATAAGTTTGTTACTATAACCACGCGCGTGAAGCCGCGGGTAAAAGTTAGTCAGTAATAATTGCGATACGTCGACAAATATCCCCACAATTGTGATGTATGCAGCGGGGGAATAGTGTTTTGTAATATTCTACTTAAATAATATGTGTCATTTAAAGGCTTTTATGCATGCCGTTTTCTTTAGTTATGCCCGCAAATGTTATTTAAAACAATTCTTATATAATTTAACGACGATTTAACACATGTTATTGCCGTAGTTCTTGGACTAAATATGTAACCTTGAAAGGTTTCATTCCTATGACGGGCGGAAATTCGAACCGTACACGTATTTAAAGAGGAATGTTCTAAATAGCGTTACGCTGATATAATGAGGGGAACTGAAAATAATAATTTCCAAATGTCAGACCGTTTATATATTATTAACTGAAATTATCAATTTTAGTGCACACTGTAAATATGTACTCCTTAATCACATGTTGCATTGTTATGTAAATAAATACAGCGGACTTCGGAACAGGTGAGTAAACATACGCTTCATGGCAGTGCTTACTTCGAGATACTGCAGAAGGATACACAACGGGCTGAAAGTAGAAAATAAACAGGGCTTTTGAAAGTACTCACATTACTGTGAACAGCCTTCTACAAGTATTAAAGGCATAAAATAGTATTGTCCATTTCATGTAAGTGGGATAAAATCTGACAGACAATGTGACAAACCTACACGCTATGTAAACAATAAATGCTCTCGTTTGTAAAGTATTGTATCAGCTGATGAATTGCTGCGGAATGAATGATGCGAAGTTGGCGATTTTGATGATGGCTTTGGAAGAAAACAGTACCCAGAATTCAAAGTTATAATTTAAAGATTTAATTATACTTAAATTATTTATGGCCTAAATAATACTTTCAAAGAAATATTATTTTTTTTTGGCTTTTAGAGTATAGATTTCAAAAACATGTTTAGCAATTATAACAGAGCAAGTCAACAAGTACAAACAGCAAACGTTTCCAGCCAATGGGTAGTGTAATTATCTGCAACCGGGGAGAATATATTTTAAAAGGGACAAAACTGACACCTTGCACCGATGCCATCCGGCCGCCATGTTCTGACATCACCCAACCTCCACGTTGAATCCAGGTGACATTTGACCTTTACATTTGACATTGAATTTGACCCCATGACCGCGACATTGAATAACCTTAAAGATAAAAAAATTCAAAAAAATTCAAAAAATTATAAAATTCTTTAAAATTAAAAAAAAATCTAAAAAATTATTTAAATATGTACATGTTGGATGTTCGGGGTTCGACGGCAGGTAGATCGACTAAAATCCCGACATGACCAGCCCTCGCCAGGTCGAGCACTGTCCATCCCGTCAGCCATGTTAGATGTTGATGACCTTGACTTTGACTTTAACCCCGGTTACCTTGACGGAATGAGAGACCTACAAGGCATGATAAAGTCGGTATGTGTGGAATGTATCCTTGCAAGGCATTTGCGTGAAGTCTACGAACTTAAAAATAAACGTTAGGATGCCTCCCATGTCTTAACCAGATGGACCAAATGGTGGGCCCCTAAATATAATATATGTAAACAAATGTCAGTCATGTATGTCCGCCAACAAACAAACGACAAATGGAAAATTAATATGGTGGGTGGAGTGCATTCGACAGAATGAGCAAAGGCGAGGGTGTGGAGGTCTATCGACTAATTAACCAATGAGAAACACACAAGATGGGGGAGAGAAGAACGAAACAAGATGGTGGGTGGAAGTACAAAACAAAATGGCGGACAAATACAAGATTGTAGGGATAATGACACACTAAGTTCAAGAACAAATACAATATGGTGGTGAGGACAAATGAAAGGTGGCAGCACAATATGGCTGACAAACTCTCAATTCCTCAGCCCACAACACTTGTTGGGGCTTCTTAATATACTTTACGATGCCCGATGAAATCTTGTAGTGAGAATTCCTATTGCACTCACAAGCATACCCAAAAATTAAATACAGTCTTATTCCATTGAGGTAATAGAACAATTACCAATGCTTTAAATGTGAGCAGGACTTGATACTTTTTAAGTAAAACATATTAACGCCCCAACTAACTTATAAACGACACGCGCACACTATTTACCAGTTATCCAAACAGGAACTCTCTTGTGGGAAAGAAGCTCCCTGGCGATCTCTGCCTCTGAGCAACCAGTGCTTGTTAACAACAACTCTAGCTGTTAGCATTCCATTTAGCCAACGAAAAGCTTACGCAAGTGCTTGCCGCCTACCACGAAAAAAAAATGGGAAGAGTTTACGTTAATGTGATATACCCTCAACAATATTTACAATTTACATTACACAGCAAACAATTTTTCGCTTTATCCTCCTCCTCCATGCCTTTTAGCATGCATGTTTCATCCAGGTTGTCAAATTGTGTGTGAATGTTTTATACGTAAAGGTATATGATTTGCATCCTCGCGATGCATTTTAAACAGACCCACCCTTCTATATGAATAAAATACTTTAATTAACTTGAACATAATCTTGCTGCATTAAAACAGGGTAGGGTTTGTACAAACATCCGAACTTATATAAACAGTGTTCTAACATCAAATACTACCCACAATGTTTCTCAAGGTGTGCAAAACCTTTATTGTGTGAAAGCACAGTTCTGGTTTAAAATGTACCTTAACGAAAACATACATCTATTTCAGATTTTGGTGGTGTGATTTTGACAGTTCTGATGACGATCGGTGTGTCATTGTTTGTTACATGTATAGAAAATAAAAATTAGTCAAACTTATGTAGTCAATGTAAACATCAGCCTGTGGCCCAAATGTTTCATGTTTAGAATATAGGCTGAGGCATGAATGAGGGTACAATTTATTTATTTAAGATCTCTTTATTTTAATTTGTTATTTTCCTATGAATTTACCGGCAGAAAACGGGAGCTTAAAAACAACAGTAAATACTGCAAATAAAATAATTCTAAAGAACCCAAAATGCTCAGGATATTGCAGACATGTTCCTCAAATTTGATTGTCGGTGTAACTGAATTAATTTTGCAGTTTAATAAAACTAGTTAAACTTAATTCGTGCAATTGAGACTGTCATATCAACTACAAAAGCAACATTGCATGAAATAAAATGGAAGGCTCTGTAACACACCCTGCGGGGCCACAACAGTTGGACAGAATTTTGAATTACTTATGCCAACTATATGAAACAATTACTTGAATGTGAAACTCTATGTATTCGAAGCTTTCCATCTTGGGTTACTGTGGATTATGTACGGTTTAGTCTTGATAATTAGCCTACTGACTTCCTGAGTGCCAGACCACGTCAACAGCGGCACCTCGAGTGTGTCCTGACATCCGGCTACAGAAATCTCATAGCGCTGCGGTAGCGGGCGTATCTTGCCTTAAGTATGCAGAGCCTGCTATCATCCTGTGGTTTAGACCCACATCACAGGCACATTCCGATCTAATTCACTATGTGCAAACCTTACGAATTTGTCGCCTAGCAGATTTGCTCTCTTCTTCGCCTGTGTATATAAAAAGAAATTAATTTTTTTTTGTCGTGGTTTGTTTGCTTTACACTAGGAAGCTCAAGGGATGGCTCACCTGCCAAACTAAACTGATGTATACAACAAGCTCAAACATGCATAACTTACGACCCGGGATTCCAACCCGTTAACTCGTGATCCATAGGCATGATAACAATCTCAGCCCCGCAGGTGGCCTAAAAGTAAATGTAAATCGTCTCTGTGTAATTGGCTCCTGTGCTGTAGCTGAGTTCCTGTCGTAAGTCCCAAATTTTCTGGTTAAGTTTACAATATCCTCCTATATAGTTTCAATGATTACGTTCTGATTCTTTCAAAAGCAATGTCTTGATGTACTCACCTCGTGCGCTGTAGTCGGGCTGTTGCTGTGACGCCATTAACGCGACCACAACCCAAGAAAACCAGAAGCTAGAACTCGTAGACATCGGCCACAAGAAAACCAGAAGCCAAGAACTTGTAGACATCGGCCACAAGAAAACCAGAAGACAAGAACATGTAGACATCGGCCACAAGAAAACCAGAAGCCAAGAACTTGTAGATATCGGCCACAATAAAACCAGAAGCCAAGAACTTGTAGACATCGGCCACAAGAGAACCAGAAGCCAAGTACTTGTAGATATCGGCCACAATAAAACCAGAAGCCAAGAACTTGTAGACATCGGCCGCAAGAAAACCAGAAGCCAAGAACTTGTAGATATCGGCCACAAGAAAACCAGAAGCCAAGAACTTGTAGACATCGACCACAAGAAAACCAGAAGCCAAGAACTTGTAGATATCGGCCACAAGAAAACCAGAAGCCAAGAACTTGTAGACATCGGCCACAAGAAAACCAGAAGCTAAGAACTTGTAGACATCGGCCACAAAACTGCGAACTTTACTACGGGCTGCTGACTTTTAATTGGACACTTTGAAAAATGCCGCTGCCCCTACCTGCGTATATTTTAATGGGCACACTAACTGGTGTGCGCCCAGTAATGTTTGTGAAGATGGCGTGAAAGTACTTCCATGATTTAATGTTGGATCAAAAAGTGCTAGTTAACATTGAGAACAGTGAAATTACTTATTTTGCCTTTTGCCTTTGTAAAACACTAACTATTCTGATAATTTCACAGTTCTGCTTGATGTAGGGATGGTGCAAGAATACACAATATGCACACCAGTCCTACACAGCACATGATATTTATGGGATATCCCAAATATGTTCATTATATGTCTGCAATATCCTGATTAGGTGGGATATCTGAGTTTATACAAGATATACCAAATTCTGGATATCCTGGGGATATTCCACGTATCTATGATATCCTGGTGTTTGTTTAATATCACGGGAGTGAATTTTTCTGGAGGTATTGAGGTTATCTTCTTAAATATCTTTAGGATAAGAAAACCATTGGAATATTCACATACTGGGATGACCCACAAATATACATACATTAAGGAAGTCACTACACCACCAGAAGTGAACATTAAAAAAATCCAGATGAATGAAAGATATTACAGACATCCACGAGGAGTGTATATTGAATGTTCTAATAAGATGTCTGGATATGAAGGCCTTCAGATGTACCGGAACATCCACAGATGTCACTAGGATGTACCATGGGTATGTCCACTAGATATGCAGCTAGGATGTCCTTCAGATGCACCATGCACATGTCTGCAGGACATCCCAAAAGAGGACATATAGACTAACCATAGAGTATCCCACAGACTTACTGGCATATCTTCAAACTCCCTCAAGATATGCTCAGAATGTTCGCAGGACATAAGTGTGCCATGTGGGGTAGTGGCTTTGATAAGCGGCCAGTTGACAACGTGTAAAGGCGAAGCAGCTCGCCGTGCCCTAGGTCGTACTGCACTCACCTGTACGCCCTGCTGACGTTGGCCGCGAGCAGCATGACGTCGTAGAAGGCGGCTCCATCGCGCACCACCAGGAGTATCGTGCGGCGGTGCAGGAGGCTGGGATAGTCGCCATGCCACAGGTCGTACCGCACTCTCGCCAGACCGCTGCCCACTGAAACTGCAAGTGGCGTGGCTACACACAGACACGCGGGACAACTACCACTATGCCAATAACCAAACTTCAGACTAGTGGGGTCAAACATTGCAATATAACTACACTTCCCTCCCCCCCCGTGAATTCGCATACACTGATGCGTGTAAAAAAGTTGATATTGTAGCATATTTTATCTGTATTACAACGATGGGGTTCACATTTAAAGAAAATTATGTTATTATGTTAAAATTATATAATTTCTCCGGGCATAATGCATTTTTAATTGGGCAAATACATTTCTCTGGACTGAAGCCGGTTGGTCGCCATGTTGTGATGTCACCTGGCTACATTTTGGACATGGGGACTTTGAAATAAAAAAAAATCCCCAAAAAATTTGAAATAAAAATAAAAAATATGTTCAAATTAAAGTAATGAACACGACCGACATCTTGGATATGGATGACCTTGACCTTAGGATAACCAGAAACATAGAAGTCGAACTATCTGTCAACTCTCGCACCAGACGAAGAACTCTGATGTGGCGCGCCTTTGACTACATTAACTATTTGCAGAAGACGAGAAATCAGGCAACCAAGAACCAATCAGGAGCGAGCAATTTGACGTCTTTGTGAAATAACCATTGGACTCTAGTGATAGTGGTTGGGAGTGAGCTTTAGTGCGCAAAGTTTATAAGGGTGATAAAAGGGGGCGGGGAGTCGAGCGGATACGAGTAATAACGATGTATGATGCAGGCCCATGATTCGATCGAGGAGGTAGTTGGGGGGATGGAGAAGGGATTGACCAGAAAGCCAGTTAAATATAGTGGTGGGGTTTGGGGGTTGATTAGATAACATAAAAATGGAGGTGTTGGTTGTAGGGGTCAGTGATCTGCTGGTCATAGTGCCAGGAGGACGTGTGCTGTGCCATCTTTGTTTCAAACATCTGGACTTCCTGTGTGTCTTAAAAAAAAATTATTGACAATTTTTTTTGAATTTTGCATTTTTTTGGGTTTAAGTTTGCCAAGGGTTAGCGTTAATGTCACAGAGATCTACGATGGTGGTCGTGGACAATAATGTAACAACAAGAGTACCTGGCATTTGGTACATTGGTGTGGTACACCTGTACTGTACATGCATGCATGCACATGTAATGCTGGACGAAAGGGTTGATGCATGGCGTAATTAAGAGTATTATTTAGAGCCGCACTGTCACCACCACCCCCCCGCCAGCTTAAACCAGTGTAGAGAGACACGTGTCGATTGTAATCACCGCAGAGAAAGGGCAAGCCGAGGTAGGAGCCCGAGGTCAAGCCTTACACGTATCCTGCTGCGTTGGCCTCCCACCCACCAACCACCTCCCCTCTACACTCCTAGCAAGCCAAGTAAAATTTGTAAGCGCCGATATATCACGAGATAGACAGGCGTAGTTAACCTGAAGTCAGAAAACACGCTCCGCGAAAGAAATAGCTGACAAGCTGGAAGGTGGTGCTGAGAACACCCCCCCCTAACTAACCATGGGACAATGTGGACACGCACCGCGGATGAATAAGCTGACAAGCTTTGAAAGGACACCACCCACCCCCTCCCCCAACAAGAGAGGCACGCGCCGACACTTAGGGAGGGAGGCTAGAAATGATATAAGCCTCTTTGCAGGGAGGGTGGGGTTAATCAGAAGATTACCGTGCAGACAGTAGATCAGTTGAATATCGCGATAAAGAGAGGTTAGTTCGGTATCAGTGGACAGTTGTAAATCAGTCGCGCAGAGAGTGGCCGAGGGAGATCGGACCCCTGGCCACAGCAGTACGTCATTAGAACAGTTCGTTATGGAGAGTTGAAGATTACTGCACAGAGAGGTTAGTTCGAGAGTTTGTCAGTACCGCACAGAGATATGTCAGCCGCGCCAAGTGCGGCCGGGGGAGATCGGACCCCCAGCCACGTCCATCAGTCAAAGCAACGAGCAGCAGATGGCGCGGAAGTTCGGTACTGCCACCCTGGAATTCGCAGGAAGGTAGTCAGTCACGACATTAAGGGGTCAGCCAAATCGGGATGCGAGATGCAGGGCCGAATCAGAGACAGTTACCAGAGTCACGTCGGACATGTAGTTTCACCACGTCGGGACGCGAGTTAGCTAGCCAGTTACTGCACAAGTCAGTCAATTTCCAGTCAGTTAGTTGCAACGCACCGAGAAGGCGGAGTCGAGTGGTGAAATTCACCGAGAAGTGCCATGTCGAGCAAGTGGGATTGTCCAGGGCAGCCTGTATCCGCGAAGGACGGGTGGGGCCCACACGGAGCCCCTCGCCGGGACATGGCAGGGTAGTAAGCAGTCAGTTACTACCCTACGCCGAGAACGGGAGCGAGTGGTGATCCCCACCGAGAGGTGCCACGTCGAGAGGAAGCCAGCTGCGTGCAACAAGCCAACCACAGAGGGCCTTAACAGGGCCATCCAGCTCACCAGACCCATCAACTGTCAGAACAACTACCATGCAAAATGTGCAGATAAGCAACCCCATCGTCACTCGGGGACCTGTCCTGACACCTAATGCCCCTACAGCATCAGAATCGTAGCCCGAACATTGTAAACAGCCCTTCAGGCCTTGAACTCGCAGGGCATTAAAGTATGTGTAAATTCCCGCAACAGTGCCGGGAATGTATAAGCAAATTCCCGTTCAATAAACCTGTTCCAAACTAAGAAGTCGTGATGAAGTCATTGTGTGATTTACCCTCAACCTTCAAGGCACGTTTTAGTCTGTGCCTGGAGGAATTAACTCCAACCCTATGAACCACCCTGTAGGCCACAGGTGGGGAATAGCGTCAGGGTGCTACACTATACACTGTAAAACCATTTTTGTACTTTTACAAGAAACATTTTTGTAAACCCGTTGCCGAGAAAATCTTTTGGAGAACTACAAGTTTTGTTGTAAAATATACAAAACTTATTATTTATAATGTTGCAAATTATTCCTTTGTATTTCAACTTACATAATTAAAAAGTGGAAATAAAATTATATTTTTGTCGTAGAAAACAAAAGTGATGAATAAATAAGAGAGGAATGTAAACATAAAATAATTCACGAAAGAAAAGAAAAACAGTTGTACTCTGTCGGCATAGGGGTTCGATCCCACGTCCCTTACAGTACATCTTCGCACCTTTCACTACATAACCAACTTGTCTCACATGGTATACAATGTATACAGTGAGGTACTGACTAAACAAGTACATAGAGTTGTCTTCATTGTTTTACATTATGTATCTTTGTGCACGCAACGACTCTGTACATCACCACTAGTTTTTTTTTGCACAGAGCTAAATAATGTTTTTACGAGTCGTTTCCCCCGCTCTTTCATTCTGGCACTGCTCCATACTCACCTCGCTTTACCCTCATCAGCTATCAAGACCTCGATGTTTATAGCCGCCCAAATCTCTCCACTC
This sequence comes from Clitarchus hookeri, assembly GCA_002778355.1. Classification (NCBI taxonomy): domain Eukaryota; kingdom Metazoa; phylum Arthropoda; class Insecta; order Phasmatodea; family Phasmatidae; genus Clitarchus; species Clitarchus hookeri. Next base: position 180,108 of record NQII01001675.1, read on the forward strand.
ACTCAGTACAGATTACAAAAATGTTCTACTGTGTACGACAAAGGCCTTATTTGTAAACATAGCCCGGAAGTGGTGTCCTGAGATGTGTACAGTGCAGCAGGATTACAGATACTTTGCTGACGCACCTACCAGTAGGCAATGTACTGTACCCTGGGCTGTCGCACAACGATACAGGTGACGCAGCGCTGCACATTCCGCTGCTCCTATCACACTGTGCGTGCCTACTACATGCCATTTATACCGCATGCCATGTATACTGCATGACATATATACTGCATGCCATGTATATAGCATACAATGCACACCGCATGCCACATATACCGCATGTCATGTATACAACATGCAATGTATATGGCATGCCATATATACAGCATTCCATATATACCACATACCATGTATACAGCATGCCATGTATACAGCATATCACGTATACCGCATGCCATGTATACTGCATGACATATATACCCCATACCATGTATACCACATGCCATGTACGCTAGGTGTTGATGGTAGTGTGTGTTCAGTTCCCAACACCGCGAATATCCTTACCGTAGATGATTTTGAAGTAAACGTTGAAACAATGCCTGTTTATTCATATCGTGAACAGGTGGACACGGTATTCATGTATGGGCGTGCCAATGGCGTTGGGAGACTGGCGCAGCGATTGTATGAAGAGACGTTCGTGGACAGAGCGCAGCCATTACATAAAACATTTGCCGCGGTGTTTCGCCGACTTGCTGAGACAGGAACATTGAAACGAAATGCTGTTGACCGAGGGTAGGGTTGCCAGCTATTCGGAAAGGGAAATCATTACATGTATTGGAGATATTGCCTTCTATACTGATCCTAAATTAACTAAGGTCTTATACATGTCCAACAGAGGCATATTTAGTATACCAAACTTTCGTGTTGATAATACATGAACTAAACAGGGTCAAATTGTACATACATTAAATTTTTTAAATGCTTGTTATATATTATGTTTGAGTTTTGTCCTAGAAAATACTTTTCCTGTATTTTGGGACTATGAGAATCTAATTATTTGAATGCCAAGAGTGTACCCATTTATTAATTAGTAATCGTATTATATTTAGGTAGCTTGCGCAGGTTATGCAGGTTATGCAGGTTATGCAGGTTATCCTAACAATCGTAACATTCAGCGTAGTGCTACAGACAAGAACTGTACGCGCAACAAAATGAGCGAAATCGGAATTGTTCTGTGCAAGTCTGTATATTATGCAACTCTGTAGAAAAGTCTTCGTACTCTGCAAGTGTAGGAGCGCATCCTGGGGCACATACACCAAGATCCAAGTGTCAGCACCGAACATGTGGTGGCGAAATTACCCGCAAGTCACACAACAGGATTCACTTTAGACCCTAGGTCGTGCATATGATTGCAACTGATTTCTTCGTGATTACCCTGCGGCCGAAGTTTGTCGGTCGAATTTAGATACTTCCTGTAGACAGCGACACAGTGACACTGCGAAAATGCTTCCAAGCAGTTCCGACCAGGCAACTAAAATAACTATTACCAGCACAACAGCGTATTGTTTTGTTAATCAAAGGCGGCGTGTCCCTTACTAATTTTGTTTTAAAATACATGTTATATACCTACTTCATAACTTCATTTCCATGATAGTTACGAGGTCTAACTCCCCTGGGAACTCTCGGATTTCATAATCGTCCAACCACAAACCTTCTTCCTTTCCTTACCGTGTATTCAGGCAGGCAACTTTATCCACACTACGGCATATCAGGTTCCAGGTCGCCATTTTGGGGGAATACTCGCCAAATGGCTGTATCAGACTTTCAAATGAAGTACAAGAATAACACGCCGACGAGTCCACCTTGGACAGGCTGAGATACGCTCAATCAGCGCGAAGGTGCATTCAGCTGAGATCCAAGCTGACCAGCTCCAAGCTCTGAACTGACACCGTGCTACGCCGTCCACTCTCCTTCCACATCCACCTGGGAGCCTCACAACTAGAGGGACTCGTGATCCTGCCGAGGCACTGCCCGACCTCTACTGTCTCTCCAGGACAGTGCCAGAGCTGTGTCGCCTCTCATTGCGTCGACCCTTCAAAGAGAAGAGTACTCTACAGACCTCCTTCACCAAGACCCTCATACCCAGAGGAGCCCGTGATACTGCCGAGGCACTGCCCGACCTCTACTGTCTCTCCAGGACAGTGTCGGACCTGTGTTACCGCTCACTGCAACCACCCTCTCCAGGGCTCCTTCAGCTTGCCAAGTTTCAACCACAGCCATCACGAGTCCAACCTCAACGGATCGGACGCCCCTGATAACCTCAGGTGGGGCTTATCCCATCGCCCGTTGTACTAGCTGAAATTTTCATGGCACTAGTGGCAACATGACGAACGTGAATATATAATGTGTCTGGTATATTGAATTATGTAAATAAATCTTGACCTAGAAACTGCACTCTCGGCCTGTGCCATTAGACCATCCAGTATTCCTTCACGAAGTTATTGGCTAAGGAAAATGGCGACTTAGTGAACGGTAAATGCATGTGATGGACAAGTTGGCAGTTGAAAGTATTGTTCGTTTCACGTGTGTGGCCTGGTGTAAAGCACGCCGGATCTGGAGGATGTGTATACTAGAATGACAGCTCCCATAAGAAGGCACGTTACCTGGTGCAGCGGCGAAGAAGGTGGCCAGGCCTATAGCCCAACAGCAGGTGGATACGAGCATGATAGCACTGCGACGTCGTCTGCAGGTAGTGGCATAACTAGGCCGGTCCACCTCCACGGACTCCGCCCCCTGCCTAAAGCTCTTAACCTCGTCGGATCACCAGCTTCTCCACCTCTATCCTCTCCGCTGATAGCATTCTTATATTGCCCACCTTATCTTCCTTACACGTTTTCCCAAACGCAAAACGATGACCGCTAAATACATTCCTCCCAGGGACGTCCCAACCAGTCACGAACAGACAGTGGGGCCGCGTCTTTGTAGTGGTTAGACTACTCGCCTAGGCATACCGGGTGCGATTCCCGGTGTGGTCACTCCCAGATTTTTTGCATGGGGGAATCGTGCTGGACGATATCGCTGGTTGGAGATTTTTCTCGGGGCTCTCTCGTCTCCCCCGTCCTTTCATTCCGGCGCTGCTCCACACTCACCTCGCTTCACCCTCACCGGCTCTCTAGACCTCGATGTCACGAGTCACCCAAATCTATTCACTCGCTTCACTCACTCACAGACCGCACTCGCTGTGCTTCTTCCGCTTAGTAACCTTCCTCTGGGGCAGTGGCGCGAGGGTCCACTTCTTCCACAGGTGGTCACGTTTATATACACACATAACCGACACTCCTGATTTAGAGCAGAAACACGGTATTAATATTATTAAGTATATTTATACCCTCAGTGTGATGAAAAGAGCGATAATGGACAAACAAATCAACTATTGTCGTGAGTGGAAATTCATAAAAAAAAAAAAAAAAGTTATTGTGTTATTTTGTGTACTGTATTAAACATTTAACAAATTAAAGTTTTCCCGGGGCATAAACGATTAAGAGGCGTGTCACTATCAGCTACACGGAGAGGAAAGAGAATCCTTTAACATCACCAACACCATGCGAGTTATTCTTTGGCTAACTTACAAACGTAGAACTATTGCTCTTAGTTATAGTTTATCTTATTTGATGCTACTGGGTTCCGGCTTGGGCATCTCATGTGTCGGGTTTACAACTTACGTTAAAGTAGGAGGACGTTAATGTAGGAGGAGAGAGATTTCCAATGAGAGAACTGCGTCTCACTACACCACACACAACTCAGTACAGTGTACTACACACCCTGACAAAGTTGTCACCAAAGTAAGATTTTTGTTGGATATTAAAGGCGTATATTCAAGGTTCTTTTTAAAACTACGTGTCAGAATTCAAACCACGCTATCAATTGGCCAATACAAACAATAAATCCTTGTAGCAAAATGTTCGGAACATTCATATAGTTTCTTTAAAATTGAAGCCTTACAGTGCTATGAGTCCGCAACTTCACGACCTGCGTGTACAACAAGTTGAATAACACTACGGGCGAACGTAACTGTCGCGTCATGTGGAGACTGCCTGTACATAGGCCACCATGACAACACCTGCAGCCTTTACATCGACAATACTACTGTTTGTGTGCTGTTGGAAATAAAATGCAATCACTTCTGGCAGCATTTACTACACAATAGCTAATCCCCCATTGTTAATGTAGTTTGACACACGTGTACTAATAAGCTACCATAAGCGGCGTCTACGTACCTCGAGTTTATGGTGTTCTATGTGAAGGCGCTGCAGTTCTGTTCGCCTTCGGGATATGCAACTTGTTGTGCACGCATGTACGGGAAGCTGTGGACCCACGGCGCTGTTGTGCTAACTTCAATTTCTATTTTAAAATGTTCTATGCAATTTTCAAACTATTCGATAATGGAATTTTTTGTTTATATTATCCCATGTATGCCGTTATTTGTATTCCGGTATGTAGTTTACAAACACCTTGTTAATAAACATACTTACATAATTTGTGAACACTATACTATTTTGCTAGAATCTACCTTTTTAAATGTAAGAAAACCATTAATCAGTATTCGTGTTTTTCAAATTGAAATTTAAGCGTATTTCCATTATAGATGCCACAGAAAACACATCTTGTAAAAAAAACACTTTCGTTATTATAATAACATGTAAAAAAATATTATTACCAACCTGAAAAAAAAGATCTGTTTTTGAATTTATCTGTATTCATTTCAGTTATGGAAATAATACATTTTCGTCACTGAAATGGAATGTACATAAATTACTTGTAACGAAAGAAATTAATATAAATTTGCTTGAAGGTTTATGTACAAAATGTGCTTTCTGATGCATCCAGAATGGAAATATGCTTGAGTGTCAATTCATAATAAAGCCTTATTTATTTGTTTCGTAACAAAAAAAAAAAAAAAAAGAAAATAACAGTAAAATATGTCACACTGTTACAAAATATTTAAATCAGTTTTGCATATACAACATAAATCGTACTTTTCTGACGATTTTGTTATCGCGTGTACAACTTTGTAGTGAGTTGTGCGTGGTGTATGGTCTGCCTCATGTAAGTTGGCGATATTTTGACAGTTCGACGAAAGTAGCGCCAATGTTTACGTTTCGTTTATGTATCCTTTCACCATCAGCTGGTGCGTCAAGTGGTGGCTGTATTTTTATCAACACTGTCAGCTAATCCACTTGCCATTGACTGTAATGTTAAGCAAATTTTAAAATATTCTAGACTGACATCTGTCTAAAAAAATTTGTAGATTGTAAAAGTAAAAATATAAAACCTTGCAAAAAGTTAAATATTTGCTAACTCTTTTTTAATTTGTCCGAGACAGCGAATTTGGGTTAACATTTGCGAGACGATAGCTGTAGCTATTATCACACTTTGGTCGTCATATCGAATATAGCTGGAACTATAAGAAATTCGGGAAATTTGATTGACAACGCACTTCTATTCGCGAACAATTCACCAACGACTATTGATTGCAATGCAGTAATTCTGCTATTACTGATACTAAACAGTTCGAGTTGGAAATATGTGACGTGGAATAATGTAAGAATTCCTTAAAAACTATTTACGCGTCTCCCACTTTCTTCGTTTTATAAATAAAATATAGTAACAACACGGAAACAAAAAATGCATTTTCGGGAGAACAATATGGCGTATAATTTACGTAGACGAACGATTACCGGCTGAATAGAAATTACTAGCACTCAAAATCGCTGTACACGAAGAATGTTACTTAAAAAATATGCACAGCTCACGGAAAAAGGAAACTATAAATTTGTTATTTATCACACACGAAAGCTATTCTTTTCTGGCTGGTAATGCTTTGGGAAAGAGCGGACAGATGGCGCGCACAGCATGACAGGGTGCGATGTGAGCCATTTGCATTGCTCAACACATAGCAGCATGGCCTGCCTCTTGATCCCGTATTTTTAAAAGTTGACTGTTCTTATATTACTGTCTCTAAACGACACGAATTTTTAATATATTTAGCCAATTTATTAGAAAAAATAATTCAACAATATTATGCAATATTTCTGTATGCTTTTGGAATTAATATCAAGCACGTATGGAAAGAATGAATGGAGAGAGGTGATACGACTTGATTAAGGTTTTGAAGTTGCGTTTCATTTGGATACGGATCGTGTTATTGTGCATTTCACTTTGAACACCTCTACATTACTACTTTATCACGAAATTTAGTTTCTAACACAAACAACCACTGCTTTGTGACCACGGTACATAAACTGTATTAATTAATATAGGAACTCTTTCTTATCGCGTATTTTCTGCTTAACTGATGTGCGTCGGCAGTGCACTCAGAATAGCCAACGTAATATTAACTTTTGTTCGTTCGTGCATCAGCTGATACAGGATTTGGTAAATGGCACTTTGTTTGTTTCGTAAGTGGCCACTCACTGACTGTCAGAATCTCGCCAACTTATGAGACAGACCATACATTCGTGTGCAGTAGTGCAATGGAAGTCACTGTCCTCTAACTGTGACACGGTTCCTACTGACTTTCTACTGGGCTAGGGTGGAAAAAAGAGAGATTTGGGCGGCTCTTAACATGGAGGTCTTGAGAGTCAACGATGGTAAAGCGAGGTGAGCATAGTGCAGCGCTGGAATGCAAGGACGGGGAGAACGGTAAAACCATGAGAAAACTCACTGAACAGCGGCGTTGCTCGGCACGATTCCCACGTCTGAATATCCAGGAGTAACCCCGCCGGGAATCAAGCCCGGTTCGCCTTGGTCTATGCTGTTCACGGTAAAGCGAGCCGCAATTACTTTTTACTCTCTGCCATATTTCTATCCTTTGACCACCTTTTCAAATAAATATAGCCATGTAAGTGTTAAACACAGTGTGCATTTTCCACCTCACTCGGAAGTCAAAGTCTAAGGATACAATAAAATATATTAATTGACTATTATTCCAAATGAGAGGTCTTTCGTAAGTGCTCACTTTACCGTGAGTAGCCTATATGAGGCGAGTGCTCTAGCACTGAGCAAACCACGGCCCCTACACGATGCTCAACTTCGACACACAACTCCCTCTGTCGTGCAGGCTCGTGCCCTCTGTCTTCGAAACGGCGATAGTCAGACACTTCCCTGACTTTGCGAGCCACCGTAATACATCCTCGGCAGTCCTCCAACTATACACAACTGTGTACACAGATGGCTCCAACAACTACTCTTGTAATAACCTAACAGAATATTGCGTTGCTGCTACCCTCTGACCCGATTGTAGAACTGTTCGGTACAAGAAACAGAACATTCTGGCAGGTTATTACGATCCTAGTTTTTGTGAGGTCAATCCAAATATTTGTTGAAGTTGTGATGTTGGAGGTAGTTACTACCTGTAGTACCTGTTTTGTCGTGGGAACGCAGTGCCCCGCCGTAGTTACCACGTGTACAGTAAGAGGCACAGTCACGCACAGTTAGAGACACAGTCACGTACAGTAAGAGACACAATAACATACAGTAAGAGACACAGTCATGCACAGTAAGAGACACAGTCACGTACAGTAAGATATACAGTCATGTACAGTAAGAGCCACAGTCACGTACAGTAAGAGACACAGTCACGTACAGTTAGAGACACAGTCACGTACAGTAAGAGACACAATCACATACAGTAAGAGACACAGTCATGCACAGTAAGAGACACAGTCACGTACAGTAAGATATACAGTCATGTACAGTAAGAGCCACAGTCACGTACAGTAAGAGACACAGTCACGTACAGTTAGAGACACAGTCACGTACAGTAAGATACACAATCACATACAGTAAGAGACACAGTCATGCACAGTAAGAGACACAGTCACGTACAGTAAGATATACAGTCACGTACAGTAAGAGACACAGTCACGTACAGTAAGAGACACAGTCACGTACAGTAAGATATACAGTCATGTACAGTAAGAGACACAGTCACGTACAGTAAGAGACACAGTCACGCACAGTAAGAGACACCGTCTCGCAAAGTAAGAGGCACAGTCACGTACAGTAAGAGACACAGTCACGTACAGTAAGAGACACAGTCACATGCAGTAAGAGACACAGTCACGTACAGTAAGAGACACAGTCACGTACAGTAAGAGACACAGTAGCATACAGTAAGAGACACAGTCATGCACAGTAAGAGAAACAGTCACGTACAGTAGTAAGATATACAGTCACGTACAGTAAGAGCCACATTCACATACAGTAAGAGACACAGTCACGCACAGTAAGAGACACAGTCACGTACAGTAAGAGACACAGTAACGTACAGTAAGAGACACAGTCACGTACAGTAAGAGACACAGTCACGTACAGTAAGATATACAGTCACGCACAGTAAGAGGCACAGTCACGTACAGTAAGAGACACAGTCACGTACAGTAAGATATACAGTCACGTACAGTAAGAGACACAGTCACGTACAGTAAGAGACACAGTCACGTACAGTAAGAGACACAGTCACGTACAGTAAGATATACAGTCACGTACAGTAAGAGGCACAGTCACGTACAGTAAGAGACACAGTCACGTACAGTAAGATATACAGTCACGCACAGTAAGATACACAGTCACGTACAGGAAGGGTTGCGGGAGTGTTGTGGTACGACTACTCGCCGCCCGGTGGGGTCGCTCCGTGGGAATCGTGACGGACGATTCCGCTGGTTTTCTCGGGGATCTCCCGATCTACCTTCCTTGCATTCCGGCGCTGCTTCATACTCCTATCTGTTCACCCTCATCCACTGTAAATACGTCGATGTCAAGAGCCGCCAAACTCTCTCCACACTCGCCACTCTCCACATACAGGTGTATAACCAACAGTGCTGTTAATATTAATATCTATGTTAACAATATTTAAATTGCATATTCAACCCCTCAGATGTTGTCCCTATTTTAACAGCCTAGACGGGTCCTACAACCACATATTTCTCTCAAGACAGGACCCGACTGCCAGGAAGGCACGCTCTTTAATAGGTTTGCGAAGAGGGTTTGAAAAA